>BLSH010146471.1:657577-670242 GCA_018402905.1 Glandirana rugosa
CACTCCGGTCCGTGTCCGCTATCATCTAACCCACCGACTGTTACGGAGGTCAAGGAAGTGTAACAAAGGGAGGGCCAGGGAACTACTTTCGAGTCTCAACCGTGGACTTGGGGTACCGGTAGACAGAAAGTGGAGTCGGGGAACATTTAATCGGTTTGTCAGACTCGGGGTTCAGGACGTTCTCTGAGAATACGAAAAACTACTGAGAGGACCACACGAAAGGCACCCGGTAGGTATATCGCGACGGGGTCTTCACCTTGTGTAACTCACGTGGCTAATCATCAGAGATGTGCTGCGCTGGTGTTTCCATGTCCTCATCCTGCAACAGAAGTGGTTGGGCATCGGTGCACTCAATGTGTTCCACTTCTGGGGCAGCGCTATATGGATGGCCCACGGAAAGCACACCAGGAGAGTCATCAAAAAGCATAAGAGTCTCTTGCAGGACTTGGGGCTCAGACTGTTTGGCTAATTTACAAGGGGCTGAGGTGAAAGACAGATGGCCATGGGGTTCAGGTGCCAACTCTGAGCTTTCATCAAGGGACCGGGAGGGAAACAATGTGAAGGAACTGGAGGCATTGTCAGCCACCCAATCTACTATCGCCTGTGCCTGGCCTCACCAATCGTTGAGGGGCATTCTGGCCTACCATATACCGGTGAAGGTTCTGTTGGCTACCTGAGGAAGGTGTTTCCCTTGTGCGTGTAGCTGGCACACCTCGAGCACGTCCTCTCCTTCCAACAGGAGGTTCACCAACACCACCAACACCAGCAGCACCAGCATCACCAGCAGCACCATGACCACGTCCCTAATTTGCTCTCCTCATTGTGTCCGCAAATGTACTATGTAGCCCTATTTAAGTATTTATTAATACCAATTAATACCTTTTTTTTTTTTTTTTTGAAAACACCAAGGTAGCCAGACTTTTTATTTTGGTGCAAGAAATGCACCGCTCACACCAACAGCTGGAAGCTCTCCCTTTAGAACTAAGAGATGATTTTTGAACAATAATGTGTCACTTATAGCAACAGCTAGAACCTCTCCCTTTAGAACTAGGAGATGATTTTTGAACAATAAATAATCTGTCACTTACAGCAACAGCTGGAACCTGGCCCTATAGGAGTAGGCAATGATTTTTGAACAATAATCTGTCCTTCCAAGCAACAGCTGGAAGCTCTCCCTTTAGAACTAGGAGATGATTTTTGAACAATAATGTGTCACTTACAGCAACAGTTGGAACCTGGCCCTATAGGATTAGGCAATTATTTTTTTACAATAATCTGACCCTCTAAGCAGAAACCTCTACCTCAGTGGTTCTCAACTCCGGTCCTCGGGACCCACTAACAGGCCAGGTTTGTAGGATAACTTAAATACATCACAGGTGATTTCATTTTCTACTCAGTGATTGCAGCATTCTAGTCTGCATCTCCCCAAGGTACTGCTTAAAACCTGGCCTGTTAGTGGGTCTCGAGGACCGGAGTTGAGAACCACTGCTCTACCTAGTGTAGTCAGATCGTTGTGTAATGCAGGCTTTGATTTGCAATCTGTCACTCAAAGCAGCAGTATGTGAAATCTCAAATTACTCCCACAATCTAATCGTTGTGTACGATCCGACAATCTGATCGTTGTGAACGATCGTAACGATCGTTGTGTTAGGCAGGGTTTGATCTGCAATCTGTCACTCAAAGCAGCAGTATGTGAAATCTCAAATTACTCCCACAATCTGATCATTGTGTACGATCAAAGCGATCGTTGTGTTATGCAGGATTTGATCTGCAATCTGTCACTCAAAGCAGCAGTATGTGAAATCTCAAATTTCTGCAATCTGTCCCTCAGAGCAATAGTAGTAGTAATCTCAGAATGCAGGATCAGATGTTAAAATGTCTGCAATCTGTCCCTCACAAAAACGCTGGCAGCTTCCTCTCCCTACACTATTCAGAGTCTCAGAGAGCATGTGACTGCAGCATCAAGTGACTCCAGCTTATATAGAGGCTGTGTCACATGATGCACTGGCCAATCACAGCCATGCCATTAGTAGGCATGGCTGTGATGGCTTCTAAGGGCAAACCAGTGAAACGCTTGTTGATTGGCTGCCCTGCAGCTATTCAACATGCGTGATCAACTACCAGAACCCAGAACCCGAACGTTTTTTGAAATGTCCGTATTCGGGTCCAGGTCCCGGACACCCCAAAGTTCGGTACGGACCCGAACGTTACAGTCCGGGTTCGCTCAACACTAATGGTGAACGTTGGTGGACAGCCATTTTTAGGTCTCTCCAGAGATGCTGAATTGGGTTTAAGTCAGGGCTCTGGCTGGGCCATTCAAGAAAAGTCATGGAGTTGTTGTGAAGTCACTCCTTTGTTATTTTAGCTGTGTGCTTAGGGTCATTGTCTTGTTGGAAGGTAAACCTTCGGCCCAGTCTGAGGTCCTGAGCACTTTGGAGAAGGTTTTCGTCCAGAATATCCCTGTACTTGGCCACATTCATCTTTCCCTCGATTGCAACCAGTCGTCCTGTCCCTGCAGCTGAAAAATACCCCCACAGCATGATGCTGCCACCACCATGCTTCACTGTTGGGACTGTATTGGACAGGTGATGAGCAGTGCCTGGTTTTCTCCATGCATACCGCTTAAAATTAAGGCCAAAAAGTTCTATCTTAGTCTCATCAGACCAGAGAATCTTATTTCTCACCATCTTGGAGTCCTTCAGGTGTTTTTTTTAGCAAACTCCATGCGGCTTTCATGTGTCTTGCACTGAGGAGAGGCTTCCGTCGGGCCACTCTGCCATAAAGCCCCGACTGGTGGAAGGCTGCAGTGATGGTTGACTTTCTACAACTTTCTCCCATCTCCCAACTGCATCTCTGGAGCTCAGCCACAGTGATCTTTGGGTTCTTCTTTACCTCTCTCACCAAGGCTCTTCTCCCCCGATAGCTCAGTTTGGCCGGACGGCCAGCTCCAGGAAGGGTTCTGGTTGTCCCAAACGTCTTCCATTTAAGGATTATGGAGGCCACTGTGCTCTTAGGAACCTTAAGTGCAGCAGAATTTTTTTTGTAACCTTGGCCAGATCTGTGCCTTGCAACAATTCTGTCTCTGAGCTCTTCAGGCAGTTCCTTTGACCTCATGATTCTCATTTGCTCTGACATGCACTGTGAGCTGTAAGGTCTTATATAGACAGGTGTGTGGCTTTCCAAATCAAGTCCAATCAGTGTAATCAAACACAGCTGGACTCAAATGAAGGTGTAGAACCATCTCAAGGATGATCAGAAGAAATGGACAGCACCTGAGTTAAATATATGAGTGTCACAGCAAAGGGTCTGAATACTTAGGACCATGTGATATTTCAGTTTTTCTTTTTTAATAAATCTGCAAAAATGTCAACAATTCTGTATTTTTCTGTCAATATGGGGTGCTGTGTGTACATTAATGAGGGGAAAAAATGAACTTAAATGATTTTAGCAAATGGCTGCAATATAACAAAGAGTGAAAAATGTAAGGGGGTCTGAATACTTTCCGTACCCACTGTATATGCATACAGTTGGTTTCCCTTGTTTGGGTTGATAGCATGCTCACTCGGCGCCCTCAGTACAGTGACTGTGCTGTCACTGACACCTTTCAGTCATGGTTTATGATTGGGAGTCAGTGGGAGCTAATTACAGTTAATCACAGTGATCACATGACCAGGAAGCCCATGTAGCACCTCCGGATTTACAATCTCTTAGGATTTCTTCACCTGGATGCAGAGGACCATAAAGCATGCAAGAACCATTTGTTTATGTTCTGAGCAGTGTGCAGGCAGCCTGTGTTAATCAATAGAGTCACAGCAGCCGTACGACGCGCCCACACATCTGAGTTTGACAGGCATGCAAGGGGGATATGTGACCGCAGACACACAGGGGTTGATTTACAAAAAATCTGGTGCATAGAATCCAATCACATTCCAGGTGTTATTGTCAAAGCTTAATTGAACACGTTTTAGGGTACCTTCACGCTTGCGGACTGTTGAGGTCCGCCTGTCAGTTTTTCAGGCGGATCTGAACGGAAGCCCCATTAACCTCTATGGAGCAACGAATATTAGCGGTGACATCCGATCCGCTAAATCCAGACGGATGGAAACCCTATTTTCCATCCGTCTGGTGGATCGGATGAAAATGGACAGGCAGATCCATTTTCATCCGATCCCCCATAGAGGAGAACGAGGGCTCTGACAGGTCTGTCTCTGCACAGAGAGCAGAGATGGAGCTGTCATCTGCCGACTCAGTGGGAATCAAGGGATCAATCCCCCGCTGAGCAGCGGAGTCCATCAAAAGGGACCCACAAATGTGAAAGAGCCCTAAAGGATAAGTTCACCTTTGAGAACATGTTACATGTTCCACCTGTTTTTAGGGTAGAACATGTAACATGTTCCCATGCTGCAGCTGCTGCCCCCCTGCCTGTGACAGCAGTATGGGTAGAAGTCTCCTGTATTAGATGTCACTTTTTGAAATCAGGGCGGCCGTGCGGGGCTCCGCCCACATGGCCGCGTCATTCATTCACACAGCTCTGTCTATGAAAGAACTACAAGCCCCGTCATCCTTAGCAGCTGTCTGCTTGTAGTTCTCAATGAACTACTGTGGCGCTGTGGTGTGTCATGGTAGTTCATTGATTCTTCCTGACAGTGTATCTGCCTGCCCATACTGGATGTACAGGTACACAGATTTACTGACAGATCTGAAAGAGACCTGCATGGCACCAGCAACCTTCTGATCGATACAGACTCCAAGAGAAAAAAATAATAAATGCACAGCAGTATGTGACAGCATGAAGTATGTGACAGGGTCACTTTAACCACTTGCCGACCGCCGATCGGCATCTGACGGCGACAAGGTGGCTCTATTGCTCAAATTGCCGTCATATGACGGTGGCTGCGGGATCGAGCCTAGTGAGCTCGCGCCGCCGAGGTGCGCCCGCGCGCTCACTGTGTTCGGGGAGGGCCAGGGAGCGGGTGCGGCCACCCGCGATGCCCCCCCCCCGGAGTGAAAGAACGGAGGTCTGTGTAAGTAAACACAGACCTCCGTTCTGTGAGGGGGGAAGGGCTGTGATCACAGCCTTCCTTTACATGGAGGCTGTGACCACTTCCCTTCTCCAGCTAGGGCAGTCCCCATACAGTTAGAACACGCCCAGGGAACACTGTTAGCCCTTAGAGGGCCCCCTGCAGGTTAACCCCTTCACTGCCAATGGCATTTACACAGTAATCAGTGCATTTTTATAGCACTGATCGCTGTATAAATGCCAATGGTCCCAAAAAAGTGTCAAAATGGTCCGACATGTCCGCTGAAATATCGCAGTACCGCTAAAAATCGCAGATCGCCGCCATTACTAGTAAAAAAAACAAAAAAACAAAAATGAATTCTCATCATCCGTAAACGCGACCACTTTTGCACAAACCAATCAATAAACGCTGATTGCGATTTTTTTTATCACAAATATGAGGAAGAATATAAATTGGCCAAAACCGATAAAAAAAATGTTTTTTTATATTTTTTTTTTTGGATTTGTATTTTAGCAAAAAGTAAGAAATTTGGTTTTTTTTGCAAAATTGTCGCTCTTCTTTTGTTTATAGCGGCGATCAGAAATGACGCAGCGGTGATCAAATACCACCAAAAGAAAGCTCTATTTGTGGGAAAAAAAGGACACAAATTTCGTTTGGGTACAACGTCGCACGACCGCGCAATTTTCAGTTAAAGCGACGCAGTGCCGAATCGCAAAAAGGGCTCCGGTCCTAAAGCTGGAAATCCTTCCGGGGCTGAAGTGGTTAAAAAGCAAATCCAGGCAAGTGAAAGCAGATAACGAATAATTAATATAAGAAAAAATAAAATATTGATAAAACCCACAAGTTCTTTTTTTACAACACTGCCGGTCTTTCACATTTGACTTACAAAATGCAGTTATTTGGATGGAGGCCCGTACACATGATTAGAAAAATATACAAAACATACCCCTTTCAAGGCGATCGTATGATAATCTGATCGTTCACACACAGCTTTCTTCCGAAAACCTGCATCCAATTCGCAACAGTATGAACCCGGCCTTAGAGATGGCTGTATATTGCCTCTGGATGCAGCAACACTCTGTGCCATGGCTGCACACAAACTGGCCAATAAGCTGCAGGCAGTTTGCGTGTGGCCAAAACTGTACATAAATTCCAACCCTGGATGCACACTAGCTGCATCCAGGGTCGGTCAGAGGCTCTATTTATATGTAACTTCTCAGATGAGGGGATACATGTGAACAGCATTGGCACTGACCTGGCATTTGTGCTGAGAAAAAAATTGACAGCTGTCACTGTCAGCGGCAGCTTTGTGCACACGTGGTGCAGGCAGCGTTTAGAGCCACCGGTGAGAATCTGATCCTGGCCGCTTCAGTGTGACTGTGTTAATGTAGCCTTAGCCTAGGTTCACATTGGAGCGATTTGTCATGCGATTTGAGAGATCAAATCGCATGACAGATTGCATTCTATTTGCAGCAATGGCACTGTTCCAATTGGTGCGACAAAGATTTTTCAGCGCCGCTCCAATTTGCAAAAGTAGTTCATGCATTTCTTTTGCCGATTTCAGGTGCAATTTTAATAGACATCCGTGCATGAAGCCACACAGATGTCCATCAAGTAGCACCTGAAATCGCGCTGACCTTGCTACTTTGAAATCGCGCTGCTTCAAGTGAAGTGGCAGCGATTTCAAAGTAGCATCAATGTGAACCAGGGCTAAGTGTGTAAAAGATTTTTGACAGATAAATAGTACGTTTTTGTATAAAGGTCTATGCATCAAAGCAAGAAGAGGGACAAGTGAGGAGGAAAGAGAGACAATAGAATTTGGAGCTTTGAAAACCTAATCTTATAAAATGGCATTTAACCACTTGCCGACCGGCATCATATGACGGCGGCTGCTAGATCCTGCACTGTGAGCGTGCACGCGCCGCCTGCTACCCGCGATGGCTCCTCCGCAGTGAAAGAACGGAAGTCCATGTAAGTAAACATGGATTACCGTTCTCATAGAGGGGGAAGGGCACTGATCATAGGCTACCTGTATATGGAAGCCGTGATCACTCCCCTCCCCCTGGAGGCCCAGCCCACATACAGTTAGAACACACTGAGGGAACACAGTTAACGCTTAGAGCGCCCCCTCCAGGTTAACCCCTTCACTGCCAATGGCAAAAATATGAGGAAGAATACAAAACTGATGAAAAAAAATGTTTTTTTCTATATATTTTTTTTGGATTTGTATTTTAGCAAAAAGTAAGAAATGTGGGTTTTTTTGCAAAATTGTCGCCCTTTTTTTGTTTATAGCGGTGATCAGAAATGATGCAAAGGGGATTAAATACCACCAAAAGAAAGCTCTATTTGTGGGGAAAAAAGGACGCACATTTTGTTTGGGTACAACATCGCACGACTGCACAATTGTCAGTTAAAGTGACGCAGTGACGAATCGCAAAAAGTGCTTTGGTCCTGAAGTGTGAAATCCTTCTGAAGTGGTTAAAATTTGCAATACAAATACATTTCTATATACATACATAAGAGTATAAGTGCTGTATATGATGACAGGCCAAATAGTAATTTGTCCTGTAAGAATCATAAAATTGCATTCTTCTGATGGAAACCAGATAAACATTTAACATACCTGGGGGGCCAATTGTCTGATTCTGATGACGGGGTCCTAATTCAAATATTCAGCATACATTTCTTCTATACGCTTCTACTCATGCAGCTGATATTTTCTGCTGTATACAGTTTGCATGTTGCCAACTAGTACCTTAGCTGCAGTTAAAGCCAAGCTGACCCCGGCTTAGCTGCTCCGCCCTGAATTAACTGAAAATGTCCTACATGTACAAAAGAAAAGGCAAGCAGTTTGTGTTTATAGTAGAATGCAGACTAATCAGCTAAGGAAAGTAGCCGCAATGCAAACAGACAAGAGTCAGGTAGCAACCTGAGGCCTGAGCAAACAGCCTCAGGCACAAAGCTTTGTCATTGATTCTCTATTTACAGACCTGTCAGAGTCTATTACTGTTCAGACCATCAAACACACAGGTGTGTGTAACAGAATTTTGTATGTCCCGCATTTACTTCCTACCTTTGCTGCTATCTAATTGCTATTAATAACGAAGTAGCATTGATTATAAAAAAAAATAGCCACAATAATTACTAGCAAAAGTGCAGAAGGAATAACGATTGGTGGAATTCCGTGATGCCAAGAGCTGTGATCAGTCCTTGCATTTTGCTTATCCTGTTCTAATGCCCTTTTCACACTGCTTTGTTTTAAAAACATATACATTTACACATGCGTTTTAGTGTGATATATTACACTTTTGTATGTTTCAGCTGATCCAGCGTGTTCTTCCATATTAGATGTGTCCAGTATTGCAATTTAACCACTTCAATACCGGGCACTTTCCCCCTCCCCGCCCAGACCAATTTTCAGCTTTCAGCGCTGTCACATTTTGAATGAGAATTGCGCGGTTGTGCGACGCTGTACCTAAACAACATTTTTATAATTTTCTTCCCATAAATAGAGATTTCTTTGGTGGTATTTGATCACTTCTGGGGTTTTTTATTTTTTGCACTACAAATAAAAAAAGACAAAAAAAATTGAAAAGTTTTTCTTTGTTCCTGTCACAAAACTTTGTAAATAAGTACATTTTCTCCTTCACTCATGGGCACTGATGAGGCTGCACTGACAGGCACTCATGAAGCAGTACTGATTGGCACTGATAAGGCGGCACTAATGAGATGGCACTGACGGGCACTGATGGGCACTGATAGGCAGCACTGATAAGCAGCACTGATGGGCACTGATAGGTGGCACTGATATGCAGCACGGATTGGCACTGATAAGTAGCACTGATGGACACTGATAGGTGGTACTGGGCACTAACAGGTGACACTGATGGGCACTGATAGGTGGCACTGGTGGGCACTCATAGGCGGCACGGATAGAGGGCACTGTTAGGTGGCACTGATATGGAGGCACTGGCTGGCATCACAGATGGGCACAGTACCATCCCTATAGTATGGCGTGTGCCCCTTACCTGGTGGTCTTGGGTGGGCTTCCTGGTGGTCCCTGGTTGGGCTCCCTGGTGATCCTGAGTGGCAATCCTCGGGGGGGGGGCTGCACTGATAAACAATCAGCGCAGACCCCCCCCCAGTCAGGAGAGCCGCCGATCGGCCCTCCTCTACTCGCGTCTGCAGACGCAAGTAGAGGAAAAGCTGATTCACTGCTCTTCCTGTTTACGCTATGACCAGCCGTGATTGGTCATGGCTGATCACGTGGTAAAAAGTTTCCGACGGAGGCTCTTTACCGAGATTGGTAATGCGTCGTGATCGCAGGTTATACGGCCAGCAGTCATATGACGTCCAGTCAGGATAACTGAACCGGGAAGTGGTTAAAGGAGTTGTAAAGTCTCAAGTTTTTTCATCTTAATGCATTCTATGAATAACCTTATGTGCTGCAGCGCCCCCCTTCCCCCCCCCCCGGGGCCCCTCTTTTTCTTACCTGAGCCAATCATTCCAGCGACGAGCCACTGTCTCTGTTCTCATTGGATAGATTAATAGCAGCAGGAGCCATTTGCTCCCGCTGCTGTCAATCAAATCCAGTGACACAAGGATTCAGGAGCACTCCCACATGGGTGCCCCCAGGGAAAGTGTCTCTCCGTATGGGCACCCGATGAAGAGGAGAAGCCAGGAGCGCTGACGGGGCACCCCAGAAGAGGAGGATCAGGTAAGTATAACATGTTTGTTATTTTTATTTTTTTAAAAACTGAGGCTTTACAATCACTTTAATACTTCCCAATAATGGTATGTTCTCCCTGTGTCTGGATGGGTTTCCTCCGGGTGCTCCAGTTTCCTCCCACCCTCCAAAGACATGCTGATAGATTAATTGGTTCCTGTCTAAATTGGCCCTAGTATGTGTATGTATGAATGTGAGTTGCGGACCTTAGATTGTAAGAAAAAAATACCATACTAAATACCATAACATATACCTGAATGAAATCAAATAATATGTGAAATTCATTAATTTAAATAATGAAAACAGTGATTAGATTATGCATGCTTCTGCTGTATGTCAAGTTCATCAGACCAGCAAAATATAATAAATAAATAAATAGTCCAAAATAAAATTCATCAGAAGTGCTGCCCCCTGGAGGACGTAGGTAAAAGACTGGAATCTTCCTCACATTGATTTCTGCATTTATTACCACCATACAAGCTATTTATGCTGCACATTAATTTGGCAGCTAAAAAGGTGGTGAGTGTGCATTGCATGCAGATGGAGGCAGGTGCTTTTGAAGCACTTTTTTTGCACAGAGTGGCACTTTATTCACGTGGCTGGTGTGGAGCGGATGTTATCTAGCAGTACTAAGCAATATGTTCTTCTCCTAAGTTCCAGCTCCTAAAGAATTCATGTGACTGGTTTGAATAGTCAGAAGCTGACTTCAACAGCTTACATGCGTTTATGCTGCCCTTAAAGTGTTACTAAACCCACAACAGTAAAATCAGTCTGTATATGCAGTAAAGCATGCTTGTTATACTCACTGTGGAATCTAAGCGGTCAAGCCTCTGCATTGCTTAAAAAAACAGTTTGATCCTTTCTTCTCTGATCCTCCCCTTCTTCCACAGTCCCCAAACCATCTCCTGATAAAACAGAGGCTAGGGGACAAGCTGCACATGCTCAGTTTGGTGTGTATTCCTAGAGATTTTTTTTTCTTGGGAGTGTGCATGTGATCAGCACAGGGCCAAGCAGCACTGTCCACACATAGGGTCAGGGGTCCTGCAGCCTGATAGGACAGTCGGAGCAGAATTAAATCTCCTCCTACAAGCTTTAACCAAACACTGCTAGAAGTCACAAGACTGCTATATACAGTATCTCACAAAAGTGAGTACGCCCCTCACATTTTTGTAATTATTTTATTATATCTTTTCATGTGACAACACTGAAGAAGCTTGTATAATAGTGTAACTTTGTTGTCCCTTCAAATTAACTCAACACACAGCCATTAATGTCTAAACCACTGGCAACAAAAGTGAGTACACCCCTAAGTGAAATTGTCCAAACTGGGCCCAATTAGCCATTTTCCCTCCCTGGTGTCATGTGACTCGTTAGGATCTGAAAAAAAGAATTGTTGCTTACATAAAGATGGTCTAGGCTATAAGAAGATTGCCAAGACCCTGATGGTGAGCTGCACCACGGTGACCAAGACCATACAGCAGTTTAACAGGACAGGTTCCATTCAGAACAGGCTTCGGCATGGTCGACCAAATAAGTTGAGTGCACATGCTCAGCATTATATCCAGAGTTTGTCTTTGGGAAATATATGTATGAGTGCTGCCAGCATTGCTGCAGAGGTTGAAGGGGTGGGGGTTCAGCCTGTCAGTGCTCAGACCATACGCCACACACTGCATTAAATTGGTCTGCATGGCTGTCATCCCAGAAGGAAGCCTTTTTTAAAGATGATGCACAAAAAAGCCTGCAAACAGTTTGCTGAAGACAAGCAGACTAAGGACATGGATTACTGGAACCATGTCCTGTGGTCTGATGAGACCAAGATAAACCTATTTGGTTCAGATGGTGTCAAGCGTGTGTGGTGGCAACCAGGTGAGGAGAACAAAGACAAGTGTGTCTTGCCTACAGTCAAGCATAGTGGAGGGAGTGTCATGATCTGGGGCTGCATGAGTGCTGCCGGCACTGCAGAGCTACAGTTCATTGAGGGAACCATGAATGCCAACATGTACTGTGACATACTGAAGCAGAGCATGATCCCCTCCCTTCGGAGACTGGACTGCAGGGCAATATTCCAACATGATAACGACCCCAAACACACCTTCAAGATGACCACCAAAGAAGCTGAGGGTAAAAGTGATGGACTGGCCAAGCATGTCTCCAGATCTAACCCCTATTGAGCATCTGTGGGGCATCCTCAAATGGAAGGTGAAGTAGCGCAAGGTCTCTAACATCCACCAGCTCTGTGTTATTGACATAGAGGAGTGAAAGAGGACTCCAGTGGCAACCTGTGAAGCACTGGTGAACTCCAGTTTGGGCCCAATTTGGACATTTTCACTTAGGGGTGTATTCACTTTTGTTGCCAGCGGTTTAGACATTAATGGTTGTGTGTTGAGTTATTTTGAGAGGACAGTAAATTTACACTGTTATACAAGCTGTACACTCACTACTTTACATTGTAGCAAAGTGTCATTTCTTCAGTGTTGTCACATGAAAAGATATAATAAAATATTTACAAAAATGTAAGGGGTGTACTCACTTTTGTGAGATTATTATTATTATTATTATACAGGATTTATATAGCGCCGACAGTTTGCGCAGCGCTTTACAATATTTGGGCAGACAGTACAATTACAATACAATTCAATACAGGAGGAATCAGAGGATACTGTACTGCTGATGAGAAAAGGTATTTAGCCATTTGTATTTACTAAAACAATTGCATTTCCATGTTCTGTATACTGTGGGAGACCAGATATTGTGAATGCAGGCTGGGTTTAGTAACACTTTAACCACTTATCAACCGGAAGGTTTTCCAGCTTTAGGACCAGAGCACTTTTTGCAATTCGGCACTGCGTCGCTTTAACTGACAATTGCGCGGTCGTGCGACGTTGTACCCAAACAAAATTTGCGTCCTTTTTTTCCCA
>BLSH010146471.1:682537-698976 GCA_018402905.1 Glandirana rugosa
TATTTTTAATATTTTTTTTTCGATTAAGTTACCGTAAACTCCATAGGGTATCCCCACCCCCCCTCCTCCCCAAAAGCTCCGTTTCAGCATCTGGAGCTGGGGAGGAGGACTTAAAGCGGAAGTTCCACTTTTGGGTGGAACTCCGCTTTAATAGTGAAAGGAGCAAAATAGTTAAAAGTCTTGCTTTAAATAAAATAGATATTTTTTAAATGTATTTATGATCAGATTTAAACAAATAATTGTATCCTGTTTATCAAAGTGCAGTGCAAAATAGGTTCATAAAATTTACTTGCTAAAGAAAACTGCAAGACAGCAGCAGGATGTAGCATTCATAACTAACCAGATTTAGCCTTGATCGGTCCAGTTTCTGCATAAGTCATATTATAATTTCAGCCACTGCAATGAATCCTGTCCCCTCAAATGCCATTGAATTAGCTTTTTTTTTATAATTTTTATATGTCTGTCCATCAGCAACTAATGATACCTGAGTTATAACTGTGTACAAAGTTCAGTTTTCTACTTAGAAAATTGAGTACTGTCCGTGATACTTTTTTTATTTGCACTAACATAAACATTTTCAGGACAAGCTTTCGGGGTATCTCCCCTTCTTCAAGGTCCAAGCAGTACTGAATAAAAACAGTTTTAGCCAAATGTTAAAAAAAAAAAAAGAAGGGAAAAAAAAAAAAAAGAAGTGAAAAAAAACCTCTAAGGGAAAGGAAAAACAAACAAATACAAATCAATGTATAAGGCCATGGTAATGAAACTAGCTGCAGAGATAGTGAGATAAGACAGGCAGAGTGATGGACTGGGGAAAGCAATTCACTCTCCATTCCTCACAACTCAGACAGAGAGCTATGAGAACAAAAGGAAAGTCTTTAGCTGCTGCACACAGCCATTGTTATGGTTCATGGATCCAACCCTTTGCCTTTGCTTGAGTTTGTATTGCCCAAACTGTCACCCAATTATGGGAGCCTCTATATTTTAGTCATTCTGAGTTGTGATGTTTGTAACCGGTATAACCAAGGGCTTGAAACCTATTACAAGTCTTTTTTTCGAGTACTGCACATAGACATTAATGTATTGGGCAAATACGCCATGTAAATACTGTACCTACTAGTATTGCTGACCTCACTCACGGACTCAGTCTCTATTGTCAAAACTGAAGACCACTTTTAGCCCTTTGACCAAATAGTGACAGCTGACACCTGTCAAGTCCTAGGATCCTTCCAAGGTAAACTTGTGAGTGCACATATGGCCAGGCAAAGTGTATGAAATCACAGGCAATGAAGGTGGCAAAGAGTGTAGAGCAGCCTTTTTCAACCAGGGTGCCTTCAGGTGTGCCTTAGCACAATGCCTAAAAATTGTATAAAAGCCAGCGGAGGGATCAAGACTGCCTTTAGCCCAGGTTCACATTGGAGAAATTTGTCATGCGATTTGAGAGATCAAATCGCATGACAAGTCGCAGCCTATTGGCAGCAATGGCACTGTTCCAATCGGTGCGGCACTGATTTTACAGAGCTGCACCGGTTTGCAAAAGTAGTTCCTGCACTACTTTTGCCGATTTCAGGTGCGACTTCAACAGACATCTGAAATCGCTTGACCTTGCTACTTTGAAATCACGCTGCTTCAAGTGTAGTAGCAGCGATTTGAAAGTAGCATCAATGTGAACCAGGGTTAAGTTACACAAAACCACAGGTTTTCATTGTGCACCATTACGACCTTATACCTGCTGGCGTCCTAACAACCTGTAATGTCGTTGGTTAATAAGGGGGGCATTGGGCCCTTCCCCTGCCTCTCTCCATCAGCACTAGGGTTACACTGAGTGAGAGAGAGAAACTGAGGGAGAAGAGAAACTTTGGAATACCAGTCAGTAGCAGTGTGCAAAGGTATGTTTGCGTTGGAAGAATAAATCACCTCTAACACTGGGTGTCCTACATGTGTGGATATTGCTGCATTCTGTAAAATGATTAGTTTAATTGTTTACAATGGGGTGCCTTGAGATTGCACATCATTTTAAAGGGTGCCTTGACTTAAAAAAGGTTGAAAAACAGTGGTGTAGATTGATCATGAAGGAGGGCCTTATGGAGAACAAGCTTTCTAGTGCTGTGAATGATGAAGATCTAAATGGCTAAATAGCATATAGTTAAAAGTATGTGGGAGCTTATGTGATGAGAAGCAAAGTAACTGGCAGCATGAAATCAGTAGGTAACCATGGGCATGAATTATACTGGAATCGGCACATTTTCAATTGACTGGGAACCAGGTGAGACGGTAAACTGTGAATCAGAAGAAACACGCTGCAGTTAGTGCTTGAAAGAAGATGAAGCATTGGTAAAAGTGTTCACAGTATTTCTTTTATTACTAAAAATAGATTCCTGGAGTAATGGTATGTGTATTACTATATCAGGATGTCAAATTTCTGTCTTTTTAAAAGGGTGCATATACTTACCCATTATGATTTTGCCAATCCACTTTTAAGCATACCAATTAGTCAAACCCTCTTGTTTACTGGTATGCTTTGTGTGTCACTTTTCATAGTGCCTTAAATGTGTCCCCATTTGAAAATGTGAAAATGCCCAATCTTTGTAAACTGTTAAAATAAATCTATTAATTGAATAGTATGTCTTCTCCTATTTGTTTGGTTTTAAGCGGTCTGGAGTGCAGGACCAATGGAAAACGGTACATGAGATTCAAGGGCACAATTATGGCTATAGTTCATATGATCTTGGACCCAGAAGTCCAGCACAATTTGGCTACACAAGGATGTATGCATGTGGATCTGATAAATAGCTTGGATAAAATAAATGAATTTGGGAACCTCTTTAGCAGTTATGAAAGCAGTTATTACTCAATGAAGATTAGAGAGGCAGGGGGCCCTGTAATGTTTTTTTCTGTGGGGCCACATTACACTTGGTTACAAACCTGATCAGATAGGATGGGGTAGAGTGGACACTTCAGAAAGACTGATGCATTTGAAAAGCATGTTGAATGGTGTTAAATATCAGAATATTCTCTCGATATTCTGTAGTCCATTCAGTTCTGGTGTAAAAACTCAAAAATGGATTTAATAATAAAATAGCAAAATATTACAAGAAAAATATTAAAATGCAAAATGTAAAAATAATATCAATAATGTAGTTATATTCTTGAGATGAAGATTGTGTATGTAATCAGATGTGTCTATGTGTGTCTGTATAAGTCCCCTCGTATCTGCAAGTCTGATGTTAAAGTTCTTTTGTTCACAGCTTTCTATTCCTAGATTCAGCCCCCACCTTTCTAAAAAGGGCTTGTTTAAGGTTCTTCTGAATCTATTAGTCCCATAAACTCTAGTGACAAATGGTGGTTTCAAAAGTGGTTTCAGCCTAACTTTCGTCTAACCCCCCCCAAGGAGATGCTGAAATACAATACCATCCACTATGTTGGCATACCATAAGAACCTATACAATATAACTTTAACTATAATCTAAATCAAATAGCACAATTACAATACCAATATGTATATATTATATTTAAAAAAAGCCCTTGTTCTTATCAATATCCTAATCAAGAAATATTATAATATAAAGAATTTCTATTCTTAAAGTGGTTGTCACTTTAACCTACAGGTAAGCCTATAATATCCCTACCTCTTGTTTCACCAGCCACCCCCCCCCCCTCTTAGATTGTAAACTCCCAGGAGCAGGACCCCTCTAACCCTCTTGTTTTGAATTGTACTGTTGCTGTAATGTCTCTCTTTATATTGTAAAGCGCTGCGCAAACTGTTGGCGCTATATAAATCCTGTATAATAATAAGGCTTACCTGTAGGTTCCCTGCATATCTCCTAAACCTGCATGGTTTAGGAGATATACAGTGTAATCGCATGTGCCCACGTCTTTGGGCACATGCGCAGTGAAGAAACGGCCTCCGCGCCATCTCTTCAGTGAGATCGTTGCCGCGATTGGCGTCACGCAACTCCCGCAAATCCGCAGCCCCAGAAGGAAGAGGGGCAGAAGATGGACGCAACTTGGAGCGGGGACATCGCGGGCTTCCAATGCAAGTAGGTGCCACATAATGGGCTAATATGTGATGCATACTAGCCCATTATGCTTTTACATTGCAGGGTAATAAAGAGGAAGTAAAACCCATCAGGGTTTACTTCCTCTTTAAATCAAACATACTGAACCTCTGCATTTTAACAAATGTTGAAACCTCATCCCCTTGGAATTGGGGGAGGATAAGCTCAAGCCTAATTACTTCCATATTTAAGCTTCTCCAAAGAAATGCTTAGGCTACTAAAACTTTTTTATATATCTTTAAACACAGTCATTAAAATATCATATGTTACTTTTCCAAATCTAGAAGAGGTAACTGTATACAACTCAATTATAATACAAAAATATATCACACTCATACATGTTAGTAATGTTAATTAGTAAATATTAGATATTAGAATAAAGAAGGCTTCTAACTAATGGCTATAGGGAGTGTTTACCTGAGTGGGATTAAAAGCAGAAACCACACTCATTGGACGTTGCAAGCATTTTATAACATCTGCGGGGAGAGTCACAGTAAGCAGTTTGATGAAGAATAGTGTACTGGACCTGGAAGGCATAGTTCACGGTGGGTTAGGAGGTGATGAGGGAAAGATCACCAAACTAAGTGTTTTTAAAGGCATTTTTAAAATTAAAATAATAAACATGTTATATTCACATGTGGCAATGGTGTTGCGCAGAGTTGGCCCCAGAGCTCCTCTTCTGGTGGCCCCCACCAGCGATCTTGGCTCCTCCTCTTCTGCGTCTGCCCCTATAGCAAGCTGATTGCTATGGGGCAGACACAGGCTCCCTTCTCACAGAATTGTAGCAGCAGCAGCCAATGTCCACTGCCCATTCCTCTTGTGAAAAGAGAAAGATTTTTTTTTGGGGGGGGGGGCTGCAGACAGGCACAGTGCTGGATCGATACAGGACTTTGTTGAGCATATGGGGGGTGTCATAATGTTTTTTTTTTTATCTTAATGCAGGGCCCGGGATGGCCATGGCGGGCGGCGGCGTGTAGAGGGGAAGGAGGAGAGTGGATACACATCTGCTCTCCTCCCTTTCTTGCAGTGACCCGGAAAGAGACGTCTCTGGCGTCACTTCCGGGTCACGTTCTCGGTGTCCCCGGCTCGCATGTTGGGTATCTATTTACTCAACGCAACCTCGTCTTTTATATTTTACAAAAAATGTGGGTAATTTATTGCGTTTATTTGCCCTACAATTCAAGTTAGTGTGTTTTTACTGAAATTTTGTGTTTCCTAGACCGTTGTTGTAATATCATGTGACATAAAAAATTGGAACTACCACTATTTTATTCTCTAGGGTGTCCGCTTGCAGAAAATATATCATGTTTGGGGATTTTGTATAATCTTCAGGCCTAAAATAATTTTTTAAACATGTGTGCTAAAAACGGCCCTGGCAGCGAAAGGGTTAAATAAATATTAGGGTAAATTATACAAAATCCCTTCCAATCAAATGTGGGTAAATATTCTAAACTATCCTTTTAGACAAGGGAATTTTGGGCATAAAAGGGAAAATTTTGAGAGAAAATGGACCGTCAGACACTTAAGTCGACACGGATCATCACACAGCTGCTCATTATCTTGACTTTCCATCATGAATCCAGACTCTCCATACCAGATTAGATTCTATTTTGTTTGGCCATTGCAAATCAATGGGGTGTGGTCCTATAATCCACCAGAGCTATCTTTGTGTGGTAAAGCATAAATAAATCTCTCCACTGTGAACTTTAATCTCATTTCTGAATCTGACTGAATTTGGGTATTCGTGATTTTGTTTGATAGACTTTTGGCATTAAATTATATTCAAAGGTGTCATCTAAGTTGAGCTGTGTCAGCATAACTTGCATTCTGCTGCAGAGAATTTAGGGGCATGGGCCTACCAGCATAGTCTAAATTGCTTGTATTCCAAGATGTTGGTGACTACACCTACTGAATGAAAAATAGGGAATGCAATTTCTCCTAAGCTCCTATGCCCCAATATATGGTTATAGTTATTATTGCTAAAGCAGCATGCTGTTGATATAACTGTGATTTTGTGTATCTCAAAATATATGATGGTTAGTGAGTAGTGACTTGACTGTAGAGTTTACACTTGCTTTAAAACATGGCTTCGGACACGCTTTGTTAAAGCTCTCTGAATGCCAGTCAAAGCTCATTAAAAAAAAACCCATCTCTCAGTAGAATGTACAATATAATAAACAAATATCATACATAAAAAGTGCAGCGCTATTAACATAAAAACATCACTCAGTCTGATAAGTGAAGCAAAAAATAAAACATAAAGTCCATATGAATGACACCCAGTGTCAGTGTGCTGGTATACATTAAAAGTGCTTCTGTGCGAATTCCACCACCAATAGTATCATGTCACCTCCCTGTCATGACTCTTATCACGAGGGTCAGACAGCACTTGTTGTCCCAGTATTGGACTGCATAAGGAAATATGATGGAATATGGCAGTGAAATCTATCCGTTCATAATGTCCAATAATGCAGGATAATTGTTGACGCACTGCTGGATTCTCTCAATATAAATATATCACATGAAAGAGAAAAATCCACAAATAGTGCTCTCCGTCTTGTGTAAAATAAATTCTCTACTTTATTTGAAGTTATACTCACAAAATTCACACTGTAGCCCAGTGCACAGCAAACAGGCAATACAAGCATGGAATACTAAGAACAGCGATGGTCGTAGGTGACGTCACTTCCTACGTAACTTCGTCAGCAGACGGGGCACTGCACACCCCCCTCTGCTGGTCGGTCCAGCACTTACCTCGTCTAGGTGGTGGGTGGCAGGCAGCAGCTCCGGTGTCCTCCAGCACGGCAGGCGGACCCCATCTAGGTGGCAGGATGCGGCAGTGGCTCTGTTGTCCTCTCCTCCAGTGGCTTCCTCCATGGCTTCCGCTGTGCATCTAAACTCTCTTCCTCCTAGGCACTAGGCTTCCACTAGGATTGCCTGACGTTTTGGCCAATTGGAAAATAGGTCTCACGACTCACCTCTTGATTGACGGAGAGGAAATTTAGTGTGAAAATAGCCAATATTCATTCGCTCATTCATCACATAAATGGGTGGGATTGGGGCGCAGTGCTCTGCTCCCGGATCCCACCCTTTTTTGAAGCCTATAAAGCCTCACATGTGCTTCAAAAAAACATCCCCCCCATTGGAATCCATAGTCCGGTGCCCTGTATGTAGATAAGGGGGCCAGGTGCATGGGTACGGGTGCGGACCACCACTGATAGGGATCCAAGTGAATATGTACATCCAGTGGCCAGTCAGGCAAAGACCTAACTGTAGCGGAAAATAAGTGTTTTGTATCTAATAGAAAAACAAATCAACCTTAAAGTGGTATAGTGGTCAAAGAGCTCTAGCTGCGTAAGTCAATTTATATAAGGGAATTGCCTGATTGACAGGTTTAATCCATTGGACTACTGTATGGTAGGGGAGGTTTGCGATTTCCATTGAATCACAATCAATTTTTTTTCTCGCAGAAAAATACCATGCATATTAATGCATTGAGGGAGACTATCCACATCTATATAACAAAATAGACAAACCCAAAAGATTACAAATATTAGGCATTGGCAATTGGGTAATTGAACTAACAAAAGTAATGACTGCAGACCAGAAGACACATTTAGGTGGGCAGTTCCAGACCATATGATAAAATATTCCATCAGTAGAGAACAGTGTGGTTTATGTTTAATACATTTTATGCTAATTAAGTTGGCACACTGGAGGCACGGTCTTATATTGATTAAATAAATAATATTTTACAAATAACTGCTTAGTGTATGAATCTTGTTATATGGGTACCCTCATCCCAAAATATAGTAGAAAATTTGGAGTGCAGTGGGGCAGCGGGATTTTACTAGTACCATCAAAGGACATTGATGCTTAAAATACGTTTTGAACAGTTCCTACATCCCCACCAGGGGAGCCACCTCTATATGAGAAGTTGCTCCTGGAGTGGGGCAGGTATGGACCGTCAAACTCTCAACATGTTTCGCGGTTTGCCCGCTTCTTCAGGAGATTACAGAGGGGATAAACACTAGAACATAAATAAAAAATACATTAAATTATGAAATAAACATGCAAAAAAAAAAAGCACAAAACATAGCAGATATATATTATCTGTAGTTACACATTGCTTTAACAGAATAGCGTGAAAGAAAGAAAACTCACCCCAAAAACCATATGCGGTCAACATGTAGCCACAAGGAACGCCACAAAAGAATACCTTGGGCAAGCATGGGAACACATGATAACCAGGGCAGTTGAAACTATGTATGTAAATACATATGTATATAAAAGCATAAAACCATTATTCATAAGTAGTCTGTATGGGCTGATACAATTGCATACTTACCTGCTAATCAGGGGATATTGGCTGATGTTATAGTCCTTGGAAAAAGGGATTGAGACCAATAGAGGTGTTTAAGATAATGATGGCGTGTCTGAAATACCCATCTTAGAGCATGTAGCCCATAGAGCAATTTTTAAGAACTTTCTTAAACCAACAGAATTTACACAGAAAAATTCCCTATATAGAGAATGGACAATGAATTAGGACTAGCTTATAATATCTAGCAGGAGAAATAATAAATAGTATTGCTGTCTTAATTAATAGGTTTGACTTCCTGTCAGCACATGTGACACTATCAGATTTGAGGTGGTCCATATCATACACTGTATATATAACAGGAAGCTCCTGCTCCATTCACACCAGATTACTGGTCAGATCTGGAAAAAAAATCACAAAGCACACCAGGATTCAAATAGGAACACACACCTCGACTTTAAAACAATATTTGTTTATCCTGAGCTTAGATTTAGGGTTGGTATTAGGGGGTAAATTCAGATATAGGGGGTTACATTTAAACAATATCTTACTTCAAAATGTCATATTCCTGATATGTTTCTATTGTTCCATGTACTTTTGTTAAAATGTATCCTATTCTCTTTGTATTGCTTTCTTTGTGTGAAATACTTTCAAACTGACCACACTAGGCATCAGAGCACATCCATCTCAGTGTGGTCAGTTTTCTAGCTGTGTTGGAAGCCTGCCCATCCTCCAATGATCAGACTTGTGTTGGCAAGCCTTCCTTTACAGCCATACACTGGGAAGATCAGTGTATGGCTGTTTCTTCACTCCCACCTCTCTAAGTCCCTTATGGAGAGAACAGAGATTAAACGATTACTTATAAATAAATGAAAAAAAAAGTATTTGTAATGTGATATATATTTACAAAAACAATGAATATAGTACCACTTGAATGCCCCACCAAACTTGTCAAGTTCCAGTAAACTTCAACAAAATGGTGGCCATCTGCACACAGACACCAACTCCCTGTTGCTCAAATGTGAATGAGATAAGTAAAAGCTGGCTTCAGCTCCTGTTCTCCACCTGTAGAGAACTCCTCAGACACATTTTGCCTTTTTCGGGGCTGAATCATACTGCTCTCCAGCTCTTCCTGAACAAACTGCCTTTTGCTACAGCCAAATATTTCAAATTTTGACTCATCAGCCCAGAGCACCTGCTGCCCTTTTTCTGCATCCCAGTTCCTATGTTTTTGTGCATAGGACATGGAAACAAGGCTAAGTGACTTAACAATGCACAAAAACATTCAATGTGTACAGAAATGGATGGAGATTGGCACAATAATGATTGTTTGCAGGCAACTGTGTAAGGCCTCATGCACACTGGACATTTTTTGATGTTTTTACAGCAGCTGTTTTTAGCTGCAGATGTTTTTTTCTATAGTCAATAAACCCTCCATCATGTTATCCTATGTGTTCATGCACACATAGGCTGTTATTAACTGTTTTTAGCAGTGACGTTTTTGAGCTGTAAAAAAACATACAAGAAAAAACAGTCATTTCCAGTGCTAAAGGGCCTTCATGATGGCAGGTAGCCGGGATACCAATGAATAAAAACAAGGTGGATGCTGCCCTCCTCGGATGGGGTAATCCGAAAGTAACTGAAAAAAAGAAGGAAGGAGCGCACACCTATTGCATTACCATACCAGGGTAAATGACCCTGCCCTATGCTCTGATTTTATCATGCAATGTTTCCATACGTCTTATCTGTGATGCCAATTTGTGAGTATCCACTTTTAAACCATTTCAATTTTATTAAATTGTCTATGGTAATGCACTAGGTGTGCGCGCCTTCCTTCTTTCTTGTTTTTGAGCTGTAAAAAAAACCCAAGACCAGGGGGTTCTGAGAGACGTTTTTCAGCTGTAAAAACGTTCAAACACTCAAAAATGCCCACAAACACGGCTAAACATCGATCCCCAATGTTTTTGGACGTTTTAGATCAATTGAAAAAAAAAAGAACACTGGCCCTTTAAAAGCATGAAAAAATGCTGGTAATATAACGCTGGTAAAAGCTGAAAAAATCACTGATAAGCTACTGACGTTTTTAGGACTTTTTTTAACGTCCTGTGGCATTAAGCCTAAAGCATGGTGAAGGTTCCTTGTAATTTTTCTGCAATCGGAGTTGGAGATTTTGTCAGGATCAATGGTGTCTTCAATGCTGAGAAATACAGGCAGATAATTACCCATCATGCCGTACCATCAGGGAGGCGTGTGATTGGCCCCAATTTTATTCTGTTCAGGACAGACACCCCAAACATACAGCCATAGTCATTAAGAACTATCTTCAGTGCAAAGCCTCATACACACCGGCGTTATAGTAAAACTAGCTGTAACGTCGGGTCAGACGCCAGAAATAATGGGGCATTAAAAACTTGATTTCTTCTCCGCTTTGCATTGGCATCAATGCGCGTTATTGAGCGTCAGCGCCACAATACGTTTTTTTGAGATCATGTGACTGTGCAATTTTGGTTGGAGAGAGAGAGGAGAGAGTTTAGTTTGTTGGAGTTTGTTGGTGTTTGTTGGAGTTTGCAATTTCTTCTGATTTTTTGCAATGGATCCTGTTGTCCAGACGATCGATGAAGCAATCCTGCTCATCGTCTTGCGGAGGATGCGGAAAAGGAGGCAGTTGGAGGAGGATAGATGCAGCAGGCAACTTTGCTTCTGGTGTGAGAAATAATAAATATGGGTGTTGCCACGCTATGGCCAGAAAATAAATAATGTGTGAATAAATAGATAAACATGTCTGCTGCCCTCACTCTACATCTGACAAGCAGATGTTACATAAAAAAACCAAGAAGTGCAAGTGAAAGTGGCGCTGCCAAAAAGAAAACCGGGGTAAGCCCCCATAAACTGTGTAGTGTCCCACAGTGCTAAGAGTCTATGCAATATGTATAAATATATAAAAATGCTGAATGGAATAAAGTGCAAGGTGCAATAATAAATAAAAACTGGTGAACCTCAATTCCTAAGTGCAAAGTCGCATTTGTGTAAAGGATGTGTGTAAAAAGATCTTCCAGATCAAAAATATACATATTACCACTAATAACATCAGATTATGTATAAAATATATATATTAATTCCTGTATAAGTATACTTCCGCATATGCTCCCAAACCAAACTATTCAACAAAAAACAAGTCTGGTATGCACAAACTACCATTGATTAACCGAACAATGATCAAATAGTCACAGATGGATGAAAAGTCTGGGCTGGTAATCGCTACAGGGATGGCTTCCAATCACCCTCTTCCCTGTCAGCCGTGCATCCCTAGCCCAAGGATTCGCTGTATGTCAGCTTGGCCCCTGCCAATCAAATGTTCCTGGTCCGAGATTTCCCGGGGTTTCAATGCATAAATTCCAGGGTTCAGTGTGTGGAAATAAAAAAAAAAAAAGGGGAGATCCAAATGAATCTTCAATAAGCAGTATTGCTAGGGATATAATGCGCTACTCACTCTGATGGCTGGAGAAGTCAGACACATCGGAAGTCCGCGACTGGCGTCCGTTAGTTTACCCAGCCTAGGAACAATGGGTGCGCAATGACGCGATGGCTCTGCCTAACGTGTTTCGTCGTCGGACGTCGTCTGAAGCTGCGCCATCTTACTGCACCCACCAGCTTATATACACATAGGTAACCCAGCAACATGTCGTCACATGACCCCGCGACCATATTGACTTCCCAAAATGTTTTGTCATCATCCTTCTCAGGCAATAGAAGATTGCACATGTATAGCAGAGGACAATATAATAGTGAACCAACGGCACCACATACCGGCAACCGCAGGAACTACAATAACAATTAACAATATATGTTTGTATCCTACATCCATGTGGCAATCCATATTTAAAAAAATATATATAACTTTTAATTAAGGTATTCCTAAAAAGATAAAAATACATAAAAGCACAAATCTATAAACGTATATATAAAAAGCAGAAACTTATATGTGTATGTAATTAAAAATATATATTTAAAAAAAATTTAATTTAAAAAAGGAGAATCGGAACAGTATACATTTATATAACCTGTAAATATGTGATGTGTGGAACATGAGGTGGTAAAACCAGGGAGAAAATCGGGCTGGTGAAATGTATGGAGACCATCCTAGGAATGTCTCCAAACATATATATGAAATTCCCAATATGTATCCCTTATCAGTAATTATGTATCTATATTTAAAATATAAGATATAAGAAAGAAGAAGGGGGGCTACTAGAGTCCTGGGATGTAAAACATGTTGATATAAACAGGTTTATAAGATACGTATGAATATAAGATTTAAATTAGTGTATAGGATCAAAAAAAATGTCTTATTTATATGGCAAAAAAAGGAAGCCTCAGTAATCTGAGATGTAGCAGTTCAAGTCAATATCAATGTTCATACCGTCGGGTTGGAGAGTGTTAAGGACATAGATCCACTTTGTTTCATTTCTTGATATGGCTATCTTTTTATTTTCCACTACTCCAATGCCCCTTAACATGATTGATACCATAGAAATTCATGAGGGAGGCGTCTCTGTTATGGGTTTCGTCAAAATGTCTTGAGAGGCTGTGTTTAGGATAACCCTTCCTGATATTATTCATGTGTTCCCTGATTCTTAAATGGAGGGGCCTTGTGGTTCTACCTACGTATTGATAATGGCATGGACATTCTATAAAATAGGTCACATGTGTCATGTTACATGTGATAAGTTGTTGAATCTTGTATGTTTTTCCCGTAGTTGTAGACTGAAATGCTTCCATTTTCCTAGGTAATTTCTTGCTCGTACGACAGGGTAGGCATTGTTGGCATCTGTAAAAGCCCCTCATATTGGGAAACAGCTTCACTTCCCTGGGCGGTCTACCACATTAGGAACTAATTTGTTCCTTAATGTGGATGCTCTTCGATATACAAACCTTGGTTTGTTTGGCAGCAAGCTTTTTAATGTCCTATCGGATCGCAAGATAGGCCGGTATTTCTTCACAATATTTTAAATTTTTATATTGTTTGTTAAACCCCGTAATAAAAGCAAACTCGATGTTGTTCTGTTTCTTTTCTTGGTCTCTCATCAGGGATTCTCTATTCATATTCCTAACTTTTTCTTTTAATAATTTCAAATTGCGTTTCCGATACCCCTTTTCTGTAAATCTCTCAATTAATACATCGGCCTGGTATTCAAAATCCTCATCCCTACTGCAGTTTCTTCTGATCCGCATCAGCTGTCCCTTTGGCACATTCCGTATCCATTTAGGATGATGACAGCTGTGAGTAGGGATGTATCCATTGCGATCTGTCTCCTTAAAAAATGTTTTGTTGTATAAGTTGTCATTTTGTTTACAAATCTGTAGGTCCAATGGACACTATTCATCGGGCACATGCGCAGTGAAGAAACGGCCTCTGTGCCGTACCTTCACTGACATCGTGGCACAATTGGCAGCTCCCGTGCGCATGTGCGGGAGTGACGTCACGAGGCTCCGTCAAATCACAGAGCCGGAGTCCGCGGCCCCGAAAGGAAGAAGGGTGAAGATGGATGCTTCCTGGAGTGGGGACAGCATGGGTTTCCAATGCAGGCAAGTGTCACATAATAGGCTAGTATGTGATGCATACTAGCCTATTATGCTTTTACATTGCAGAATCATTCAGCACAATGAAGAGGAAGTAAAACCCAACATATACTTTAAGGGTCTTGCCCCCTCCTCTACCCAGAAAACACCTATTCTGCTGAACTTCTCCTATAAATAGATGCATGCTTTGTCTTCAGTATTTGCTGCTTTGTGTTCGTATAAGAGGAGCAATTATGTAAATGAGAAACTCCATTTTATTAAACAATTCTATCTGCTTGCAATATCATAAAAACATCATTGAAGGACACATCTGAAAATGTCATTTTTAAGTACATATATTTTTCTATAATAAAAATATAGACTTTTTCCCTGGGTTTTGAAATGTTTATTAGGCTATTTTTCGGTTTCATCATTAAACTTGAAAAGCATATTTTCTTTCAAAAATTCAATAATTTTGCATGTCAAATATAAACTTTTTAAACTTTAAAAACATGTCCTTATTGAAACAGAATTTCAATGAGTCAAAAAACAGTAAAATGCAGATTTGGCCTTTTGGTAAAAAATCAAGCTTTCATCATGTATACTGCACAAAGCTCCTGTGCAAATAAAAAGAATATATTTTAGGGAAATTACATTCAATTGCCATGACTTCAAATATAAACATCTTTGAATTTGCAGAAAAAGAATGACATTCAAGAAACTTTATAATAAGTGAAACTATGAAGCTAATTCACAAACGCAATGGGGTAGAAAAGAAGAGATATTGCCAATAGCACCCACATTTTGTTTGCCTTATAAATGAAGGTTATCGAATGAAAGCAAAAAATACTGGTGCCAGCCAGGACAAGGTCATAAAGCAGACAATGCCCAAATGCATATATATATTGTACGTATATAATTTGATATGTGCTCCCTTTCCTGCCACTAGCCCTTCATACACAGTAAATGGCCACTGTGAAGATGTATGTGTCTTTCTTTCAGATATCAGCTGTCAAGCTACCAGACCGAATGCTTACTTGGTAGAGGCAGCAGGCAGAAATACCTAGAGGCACCTTGGTAGAGGCAGCAGGCAAGCCTACTGCTTGTGCCATCTTTCAACAGGGTTCACACTAACTGTGGCCACGGCTCGCAGCAAGTGGTCTGGTGCATTCCTGTTCTCCGTTTCAGGATCGAGTCAGATCCGAATTTTTGCTTGAATTCGGACCTGAAACAGAGCCAAAGACGCACAGGACCCTTTTTCAGTGCGGACCGTGGCTGCCCCAGAGGTGTGTGAACCAGCTCCATTGAGAGCCGGTCACAGTCTCCTGTTATGCAAATTGGATGTGGTGAAACCCGCATCCATCTCGCATAAGTGTGAACCCAGCCTAAAGGGCTCAGCTTTTAAAAATCCTGAGATCCATCCAAAATCATGTTAGGTAAAATGCATTAAAGGTAAAATTAAGGTTATTATTGCTGGTATTAAAGGAGTTCTAAAGGCAGAAGGTTTTTAAAACAAAAAAAGGGCCAAATACCAAGCTCTACTTACAGGCCAGCTGCGACCAACAAAATTAACCTGTCTAACAGTATGCGTTTAAAAACAGGGGTTTAGTTGCACAAATTTGCAAATGCATGCGTAAGCTACAGGCCCCGCTAAGGCACCCTGTGATCTGTAGTCCTATCTCTGACTTGTAAGAGACTCCACAGTGGAAGCATATGCATTCTAATAAGATAGGTAAAGGCAGATGGTCTGGAGGGGGCCCCACCCCTCCTTAAAGGTACAGGGGCACATTGAACACCCAGCATATAGCACAGTGGCAGCAAAGATGTCAATGCATTGCCTGACCAAAAATAAAACATACCAAACAATGACCACTGCCTACACCTATAACTAGTCTTTTGTTTCTTGCCCTCCAATGCTCCTTGCTGCAAAGGCCAGTTATAGGTGTAGGCAGTGGTCATTGTTTAGTAAGAAGGTTTTTTAATCCTAATGCATTCTATGCATTAAAATATAAAACTGTGTGTAGCAGCCCCCCTCAGCACCCCTAATACTTACTTGAGGTCCCTCTCTGTCCAGCAATGTCCACGACTGTCTCAGCCATCTGAGATTCTCACTCCTTATTGGCTGAGACACAGTAGCGGCACCATTGGCTGCCACTGCTGTCAATCAAAGTCAGCTAGCCAATCGGGAGAGAGGGGCTCTATGTCTGAATGGACACCGGGGGCTGTGACTCGGAGGAGGATCCGGGCTGCTCTGTGCAAATCCACTGCAACAGAGCAGGTAAGTATGACATGTTTGTTATTTTTATAGGAAAAAAACAAGACTTTACAATCACATTAATGGTGCAATGGGCTTAAGATGGGCTATGGTGATTAACATACTATTCTTGTGGCAGAACAGCCCCTCATTATTTTGTATTTTTGACAGAAAGAAACCATTAGAGAAAAAGCACTGTAAAGCAACAATACACAAATAAATAGAAAAAGGGAAAAAAACAAATGCAAAT
>BLSH010146471.1:714323-743619 GCA_018402905.1 Glandirana rugosa
ACGTCGAGGTCCAGGGAAGGAATTCTATCCGGGTCGGGTCACCACACTCACTCAGTGATTACGACGGGTCGGGACGAGACACACGTAACTATACATGTAAAAAGAGAGTGGAAGAGAGAGAGAGTGGGGGTAGGAGGAGATAAAGAGTGGTGGAGAGATAAATTAAATTAAACCAATTTGTTTTTAACAAACTTAAAAATAACATAAATAAAGGTATTTTTCCCGGTTGCTATAGGTGTCGTGGTCTGGGTACTACGAGAATTAGGCCGGGACGTGAGAGAAAAATGTACATATCAATGCACACAGAGCAGGGCTGGGCAGCATTAGTGACTCACTCACACCACTGGGCTGGGCCTATCTTAAGGAAGGGACCTGGAGCTGCAGCTCCAATAGCCCCTATGTTAATCCGGCCCTGCAGCAGGGGGTTGTAACAAGGCAGGAGGAATGTAGGCAAACTTGGGGGCTAGAACCATGGTGAATACATAGGCTGAGGTAGAAAGGCCAAATGGTTGGATCACATACTGGGAGTGCAGGGGGCCCAAGAATGAATCACTGATATGTTGGAAAATTAGTGACATGCAAGTATGATGTCCACAGAGGTCAGAAGGTCTCCCTGATAGAGGAAGCCAATACCTTGTGGATTCCATGTACAATTTTTGGGACTGAATGAAAACATCAGGGCCTTTAGATCCAAAGAGGGGTGATGTCCCCTTTTGGCTTTGAAACTGTGGAAAAACTGAAATAAAATCCCTGAAACCTTTCCACCATGGAAAATGAAGGGATAACCCTTTGCTCCAAAAAAAATCCACTAGAGATGTATGGAGGTGTGCTAATCTGTGAAGTGACACCAGAAGGTTACCTACCATACCTAGGCATCTAAAATATTGTCTGTCCAGGTGTTTGCATGGGCTGACAGACCTCCCCTCAGTTTGGAATTTGGGCACACATCTTTAGGGGCTTGGAGGTTTGTGGTAAAACTGGGCCTCTGTCTTGGGTTTTAGCTAAGAGGTGGAAGTCTGGGTGAACGCTTTTTCTCAGTTTGAGGCCTAGACTTCTTGTGCTATGGCAGAAAGTACTCTACCCCCAGCATCTTTGATGAGGGTATCCAATGCAGTTTTAAAAAGACCTCCCTCAAAAGGCTTGTGTAGTAAACACGTTTTACATACCTCCTTCAGCCCAAAATTTTAACCAAAAATTCTCCATATAACAACTGATAAATTACTCTTTTGTGATCTAAGGTGGGAGACCTCCACAAATCCATATTAGTAATGCAGTGCTGTTGGTATGAACTCTAATCACTCCACCAATAGAGGATTAATGTGAAGTAAAGATGGATCTTTCAGAATAAGTTTAGCAAATTTCCTTTTTGTTTGACAGACGAACATCCTGGCCATGGAGGGTTGCAATGCAGGGCCTGACAGAGAAAACAAGGTTTTGAAGAGAGTCTCTAAACATGAATCAATGAAACTGCTGGATCAACTGTGGGAACAACCCACTACTTAACAAAAGGCCTCTTGAAATGGGAATTGAATTGTAAAATGTTTGGATGGTGTAAATATAACTTCCCAGTCAGTGTATAGGACGTCTGGGGATGACGTGCATAGGAAAAGTTTTTGTAGTCTTAGGGCCGCTCAAGGATCCTAGACTGGTAGCAACACTGAAGGAAGCTGCAGGCTGCTCCTCCATCTTTTTACGCTTACACGCGCCGCATAAAAAAGATCAAAATGGTCTCCGTAAATTTGGGAGTGATGACGGCTGCTTGTAACTATTCTCATCTGGTAAGAGACCACACTTCATCAGATACAGCCTCTGCAGCCAAGAGTTCAGAGGCCACTAAAGCTGCAGGCAAGTCAGAAAGTTATTCTGTATGGCAAGGTGTAGAAAGTGATGGGTTCCACAGTCAGGATCAGCCATTTAAGCTGCAGTTGCATAACTACAGAGAAATTCTACTGGATTATAAGGGGTAGGGAGCCATACCCAATGAAGCTAAAGAAGACTCTGGAATATAGGGACTCAAGCAGGGAACAACATTCCAGGCCCTTGAGAGAGAACACTGCAGTCCACCCTAGAACTGTGTATTGTGAGTGGTAGGAAACTGATAAATCAGGACTGGTCCTTATGCGTTTGCATGTTGCACCTTAAGAATGGACAGCGTAACTCTAATACAAGGTAAAATTTTGAGCACCGGTGAACTAACTGATGCTAGCAGGAGAAGTTTGAGTGGCCCAAGGTGACCAAGTCACTGTAGGCAGCAACAAGGACTCACCAAAGTGAAACCACAAGTGTTGGTTGGTAAGTAGCAGTAGAGGGGAGGTGCAATTTCATGGTGAAAGGCAAGAACAGGTGTGCAGTGGGTGTGCCACTTCACCTAGTGATGCAGTAATAAATTCCTCAGCCTTAGTACCGTATATACTCGGGTATAAGCCGAAGTATGTGCTGAAAAAGACCCCCCTCGGCTTATACCCGAGTCAGTATCTGTGGGTGATCAGTAGTTTCACATTAAACAGAGCCGTGCTGCTTCTAAGAGCCGTTCTGTGCTTGTAACTGTGACTAATCACATTGGAATGTGGAGAATGCTGAGAGAGGTGTCAGATTTTCAGCTTGATTTCGGCAGGTGGGTGGGACAAGCTGATGTTAGCTGTTCAGTCCCGCCCACCTCCTGATCTCAGTGAAGAGCTGCAGCTCTCTCTCAGCATTCTTTGCATTCCAATGTGATTAGTCACAGTTACAAGCACAGAAGGGCTCTTAGAAGCAGCACAGCTCCGTTTAATGTGAATCTACCTTACTCATCCCTTATGTGTTCTGGCTACAGTCTCTGTGTCCTGGCTAATATCCCTGTGTCCTGGCTAATATCCCTGTGTCCTGGCTAATATCCCTGTGTTCTGGCTAATATCCCTGTGTCCTGGCTAATATCCCTGTGTCCTGGCTAAAATCCCTGTGTTCTGCCACCCTGTCCCTGTGTTCTGGCTGCTGCATTTCCCACCCTAGGCTTATACACGGGTCAATACGTTTTCCCATATTTTTTGGGCAAAAGTAGGGGGTCGGCTTATACACGGGTCGACTTATACACGAGTATATACGGGTAATTATGGTACCCAAAGGTCCTAATAAATAAAGTCGCTGCTGGTGCTCAGCCCACACCACCTACTCATAAAATGACCCTGCGTCATGCCTCTCCATTTGGAAAATGCTCTGTAGCTGATTAACAGTTCACAGGAGACTGGAAAGCACTAAAATGCAGAGCCCGGTGTCCAAAGGTCACATTCCAGGCAGGCCTTGCTATCTCCAGTCCAGTAGGGTCTGGGTACCGCCTCCTAAGCTATTGCCCAGGATACCCTGATCTGAATAGCTGCACAAAGAGTCTAGTGCAAGCAGTGTGTAGATGAAGTCATGAATGAACAAAATCTAGAAAAAAAGGAAAATAGTTAATAGAAAAGTTAAACATCTCTCAGTAGAGAAAAGATGCCCTTCTTCCTAAGACTGCATTAAAAAACTGAGACATGCTGGGAGTGTGAGGGGTTATACCAGGTTGCTTTTTTGTTTGCAAGTGTATAAATCTTTCTGTAGGCAGAAACCCAGTTGTCTCTAAATCCTGTGTCTAGTTCAATGAATGCAAAAGAAAATATTTTATAAATTTTTATTTCTTACCATAAGAAAGAAATAAAGAAAATGTGTACAAAACCACAAAGATGCAGGCATTAAAAACTCACAGAAGTGTTTAAGATTGTATTCACCACCTGACGAAGAGGTAAGTATTTAGAGTTTTTTTATTGCAGTGAGCAATTCTCTTTTTTTATGGGAAGCAAACAAGTCACTTTATTTGATATTTCTATACAATAAAAGGCAGGTGGACTTGTTTTTATATAATTGAAGAAAACTATTTTCATCAAAAATCAACAATTAGCATAATTTAAACTGTAATAAGTTCCTTAAAAAACTCTGAAATGACACACACACTTTTCCCTTGGGGCAATCCGATTTCAGGGGTGACTCGAAGCCGCCCTGCACAACGCAACTTGCAAACGACTTCTGCAAGTCGCTTGAAGTCAGCCCCAAAGTAGTGCAGGAACCTTTTTCTAAGTCGGAGTGAATTAAGTCGCTCCTATTAGAACGATTCCATTGTAGTGCATGGAGCGCGACTTGTCAGGCGACTAGGTCGCCTGAAAAGTCGCCCCTGTGTGAACCGGCTTGGGCTTACTATACAGTAAAAAATATTTTGTATAGGACATTTTAGATATGTAAAAAATCTAGTGGATTGTTTGATCATGGTACTCTTCTGTGACCCTCGAATGTCCCTTCAGTTGAGCAATAGGTACATTGTTAGTTGCAAATACTGTTTGACACCCATATTTTATTTCACTAATGACTTTATATGAAAAAAAAGCACGCCATATCATAAGAACCTGTAACTTAAATGAATACATTTGTGCAAGTTGTAAACTTTCTGGTGCTGAGGATCTTTGTTATAATTATTATTATTTTAAGATCTTCTTTTGTACAATTATATCCTGGAAAATCTCATTAATATATTTACCAGACAAGCAATCAATAAAATTCCAATTACTGTGTAAGTGATAGTAAATTTACTCTTTGGAGTATGAGAAGATTTATATGCAAGTTGAAAATATGAAGCACTGTAGAAGAGATGGAAATGCAGTATTGTCTGATAATCACACTCCAGAAAGCTACAGTACAAATATTCTCATTGATCACTGCTGTCACATTGGCTTGCATAGGATGGTATACTATGAGGGCCAATATATGTGATTTACACAAAGTGGAACAACAAGTATCTTCAGTCCTTTGTGAGCCATATATTTCTGAAGATACACAACTAAGGCTTTTTACTGTAGAAACGATTCAAATACAAGACCTGCTTTCTATAAAATACAAGATTCACATTTAAGCTTAAAGCTGAACTTCACTTAAAAATGGAAGTTCCGCTCTTCTTCCTCACCCCCCCCCCCCCTTTTTACGTTTGGAACAATTTTCTTTTTGGAAATTACTGGGTACCTAGTTTTGACAGGTACCCACTCCCCACTTCTGCTCCGACTGCCTAGGCAATTCCCACTGAAAGTTTGCACCCCACAATCTTCTGGGAAACATTGCAGGTCCCAGGAGGCTGCAGGACTATTCACACAGTGCAGCTTGGCTTGTGCATGTGCAGTGGGGAGCTGGCAGCTTCCCACACAGTATGGCGGCACTGGGGACCTATAGACCGGTGAGGAACCAGCCCAGGTGATTACAGTGCTGGATCCCTTGACAGGTAAGTGTCTTATTAAAAATAAGCATCTACAAATACTGTAGCTGCTGATGCCCTTACTCATCCTTCTGTAATGGTTACAGCTACAAGGGGAGGGAAACAGAACAAAGAATTAAGCTGGCCATGCACTAAATTTTGTATAAAGTTTTTGTTTTAACAATGATTGGTGAATTTTGTAATGGTTAGTGGGGTCTGAGATTTGTTTTAGACCGCAGTAATGGTAAAATTCGAAGGAGCAGAATGAAAAACATTTTCTTGAACATACACATTTTTGTGGCTGTGTGTGGTTTTCTTTCACTCTCTCCAAATTCGAATGTGAAAAGCATACATCTGTACTTCCGTACGACATTCATCATGTCATTGAACGTACTGATGGGAATTTTTGTACAAATATTCATATTAAAGTTCGAGAGAAAGCGCTTAGGAGCACCCCTCTTATGCCCCTAACACAGGAATAAATTAACTATCTCGGTACCCAAGGATTACAATGAAATTATAAAAATAAAATTTTATATATGTTTGCCTACTCTTTTGGGTAAGCAATCAAAGTTCTTCTTGTCCCCCTCCCATATCATGTTGTTTACCTATCATTACATTGTCTTGACTTTTTACTGTACTGTTATAGATGATATGTATATATTTTCCTCCCGAAGAAGCGTTTTTCACCATGAAACATGTAGAGGATTCAACATACTTCCAAAGAGTAACTACATCTCACCAACAAACCTCAGCTTGGAATACAAAGGATGTCCTGTAAAGTTTTTTTTATTTGTTGTACTTTATACTTACAGACACTTGTCTCTGTTTTTAACTGTGGATAAATACAATTGTATTTTTATAGTCTCATTGTAATCCTTGAGTACTGAGATAGTCAATTAATTCCTGTGATAGGGGCATACGAGGAGTGCTCCTAAGCTCTTCCTCTCAGATTCCAATTGTAAGAATGATGGTACCCCCCCTCCCCTACATTTATTACTTGCGTTAACCTTTGAGGCCTCCATCATAATTTCATATTAAAGGGGTTGTAAAGGCAGAAGGTTTTTTATCTTAATGCATTCTTTGCATTAAGATATTAAAACCTTCTGTATGTAGCAGCTCCCCCAGCACCCCCCAATTACTTACCTGAGCCCCTTCTCTCTCCAGCAATGTCCATGATCCCCTCAGCCATCCAGGATACTCCATCTGATTGGCAGAGACACAGCAGTAGCGCCATTGGCTCCCGCAGCTGTCAAAGTCAGTCAGCCAATCATGGGGGAGAGAGGGCGGGGCCAGGGCTCCGTGTTTGAATGGATACAGGGAGCTGTGACTCGGCTCAGGTGCCCCTTTTGTAGCAAGCTGCTGCCAGAAGCAGTGAAGAGGGACCCGAGAAGAGGAGGATTCGGGCTGCTCTGTGCAAAACCAACTGCATAGAGGAGGTGAGTATAACATGTTTGTTATTTTTATAGAAAAAAAAATGATCCTTTACAATCATTTTAAAGTTCGATGAAAAACCTACTAGTGTATGGTGAGCTTTTGTCTTTATCTATCTTATGTCATAGGTGGCCTTACATGAGCACAATGCATTTGGGAGGTTCTTCTATGGGTGGAGAAACAAGCTGAAGCCAATTCTCATTATAATTTATTATCTTGGGGCCATTTTCCTGTTATCTTATGTCATGGCTGTGAATGTTAGCTCCTCCCTTTACAGTACGTATACACTGGAATCTTTAACATTCATTTTTGACCTATTTATAGCATAATCCTTTTCTCCCCAACAAATCAAAAAAGGTGCTTGAATAATATGAATGCCTTGGCTTTCTAGATACATTACTGTATGTCTTAAGATGCTTGCACAGGTTTTAAATTGGTTGTTGAATATTCTGTTCGTTTCAACTTTCAAGTTGGAAAATTCACATTCGTGGATGGTCAAAACACAGCTAAGTGCAAAATCAAGCTATGTTTATTTGATGATCAAAGAATTGGAGATAGGTATCTATAGAACAACGTACTGCTAAAACACAACAGCTCTATAAGGAATACATGGATACCAAGCAACACATACACGTATAACCTCCTACCTCTTTTCTTTTTCCTATGCTTTCAAAGCTGTCATAACTGGCTTAGGCCATTACCAACATTGCAATGTTTACATTCAAGCAATGTAAATCTGCACTACAACTGGAGACAAAGATTGAGAACAAGGCATCTGCTACACATCATACCTTCTCTCTAATGAGTTTGTATACTGCACTGCATTCCTGTAATCACAAATCACTAGAGATGGGCTTTAAATCTAGCTAAGCCATGCCCACTATTCTATGTTGCTAGTCTTGCCATTGTGGACAGCAAAATGCACAGATAGAAGGACCCCAATGCCATCCTTGTTCTCAATCCTTTCTTCGCAGATGTGCTTTCTACACAGTAGAAAGTAGAACTCAGGGCAAAACTTTTTTTTTCTATTTTGGATAAGGAAAGGTTATAAACCGTCAGCTTTTTTGCCATCTGTGTCACACTGGCTCCTATTTACCAGGTAGTGTAGCGTCCTCAACCTGACGTTTTATTGATGAATTTTATGTTTTGACAGTAGTTCACCCTTAAAGCAGTTGTATTCCCCTTAGAAAAAACAAAAAACTGCAAGGCAAAAGACATGAGCTAGTATGCACCGCATACTGGCTCATTATGAAATACTTACCTCAGAACGAAGCTCCGACAAGGCCTCCCGGTCCCCGAGGAGGGAGCTACCATCTTCTGTCGGTGGATCCTTCCGGGTTAGCGTCTCCGGTGCTGTGAGTGGCTGGAGCCGCCACTTACGCATATGCGCGCGGGGACCGGCGCTATGCACCGGGCCTTGGACGGGACATCGCGGCGCATGCGCCGTGACATCACTGCCTGCTTGCAGGGGGAATATCTCTTAAACCGTCCAGGTTTAGGAGATATTCATTTTATCAACAGATAAGCCTTATTATAGGCTTACCTGTAGGTAAAAATCATTTTTTGGGATACAACCACATTAATGCAGAATTATGCCTGTATATGCTAGTATACACAACATTAGCATATTATGGCAGATTTACCTGTCAAACAATGCCCTCCAGCAATGCACTGTCAGAGCTCCCACTGGTTACAGGTACTTGCATCTTCTCCCAGCCTTCCAAGTTTGCTCCATTTGGCTAGCTGAATTGCTGGGCTGTGATGAAGTCATGCATGCACATCATTGTGGCACAGAACGATGCCATAAATATACACGAGCTGTTCATGCACGGTGCAGTGTATATTACCACTGACAGGCAGGGAGAAGCATTTTTACTGCTCTACCTGTCAATTTAACAGTTGTTAGATTTTTTATAAAGTTTAATTCCACTTTAGGGCTGGTTTCACAATATTGTGAATTGGATGAGGTTTCTCCGTATCCAATTTGCATGTCAGATTATGATGACTGGCTCTCTATTTAGCCGGTTCACACATCTCTGGACCAGCTCCGGTGCGAATTGCACAGGAGTCCTGTGCATCTTCTGGTCCTTTTCAGGTCCGAATTCAGCCAAAAATTCGGACCTGAAACAGTGAACAGGGATGCACCAGACCCCTACTGTGAGCCACTCTGTGCTGCGGTGTGAACCTAGCCTAAAGAGTATGTAAACCCAATATTTCATATTCCTGATATGTGCTTGCTGTACCATGTACTTGTATGAAAAAGTATTCTGTTCTCTTTGTATTGCTTCCTTTATGTGAAAACTGGTGTTCCTGCCAGTCCCTCTGCTTTCCTATAAAACTGACCACACTAAGTAAGAGAACACACCAAAGCCAGTTCTCTAGCTGTGCTGGAAACTCAGCCTGCTCTCCTCCAATGATCAAACTTGTCCTGACACCCCCCACCCCCCATCCTTCACTGGGAAGTGCAGTATTCTGTTGCCTCTCCTCCTAGCTCTTGTTCAAATTATCACAAGCTGTATAAAACTTTAAGCATAGACATAATATACTGCACATCTCATTCACATTAATGATGAAGTCACAATCATATGTGTAAATATAAATAGTGAAAAAGTCATTCTTTAGCTTGCAAAGTGAACATTGACAAATAAATGCCCTCTTCCGCGTTTAGGAAACACCCAACACCAAGCCAATTCCCGCTGTGCCTCTAGCGATAAATAACTTGTGCCACCTCTGTGCTCACAGAACTCACACCTCCAAATAGATGCAATAACGCATCAATGTATCAATCCACCAGCGTAACATCAACTTCAAGGTCATCCAACATATCTTGCCCACTAGGGACTCTCCTAGTCAATCTCCCAGATTCCAGTGGTAAATGAGGTCAGGCTCCTATAAAACTTCCCCTGTTGTCGGCTGTGCCTTACTCATGTTTAGGAACAATCAAAGAAAGCCTATAGTGTAGTAAGTTGCTATTAATCACTTTTTAAAAAAGTGAACACTCACAATAAAAAAAACTTGTAAAACTGCAGTTAACATCACAAATGGGTACCGGGATGCGCTTCTGCGTGTCACTTCCAGTCCACATCTGCCCTCACTCACGCCATACGCATTACTTTACAGTCACGGGATAGCAGACTCAATGTCCTTAAATACCCATTGGAATCTCAACGGATGATCGGCCATCTTCTTGGAGCCAATAGATGGAGCATGGAGAGCCCCTAGTAATGGGGCTATAAAACTGTTGTATTATAACTATACTATACTAAAGTGATTGTTATTTATAAAAAAATATATAGGTTTACAAACATGTCATATTTACCTGCTCTGTGCAATGGTTTTGCACAGAGCAGCCCCGATTCTCCTTTCCTTGGGTCTCCCACCAGCACTCCTGGCCCCTCCCCTCCACCTAATGACCAACATAGCAAGGCGCCTGCTATGGGGGCACTCGTACGGGCTCACTCCTGAGCTGCACTGTGTGTCCACACAAAGAGCAGCTTGACCCCGCCTCCCACTCCCTCCTCACTAGCTGTGATTGACAGCAGCATGAGCCAATGGGTTCCGCTGCTGTGTCTAAGCCTATGAAAAGGGAGGGAGCTTAGAGAGCTGCTGCTTTCACGCACAAAGCTGGATCGAGATCAGGTTCAGGGAAGGAGAGCTGCATTCAGAAGGTTTTTTTTTACCTTAATTCTGTAACATATATGGCCTTAGCACAGCTAAAGGGTTCTGTCGTGAAGCCTTTATTTTTTTTTTTATGCACATTTAGTTTTATTCTTAGATGATCCTACTTTGTGTTAGTTGACAAGTAAAGATTAATGTCAGAAAAATAACAAAAATGTAGATCAAATATTATTAAACTACCTTTAATAGGCTAATAAGTTAATTTTGTTATGCGGTTATTTGAGGCTGTTGTCCTATCAAACTGGCATCTGTAATTTTTAACAGTCTGTGCTTACTAACATAAAAAGCCTTCTTACAACAGTAGCCTTTGCTCAGTACATCTGTGCAAATGTTGCCTAATCTGTGATAGCATTCTTAGGAGGGTGATGTTATTTGCTCAAGCCTTGAGTGATGCCAAACTGCTTATAGTAACCCTAGATCCAGCTGATCAAATATAAGGCCTGGGTTTTTGCAAAGTAATATGTTTTCAAGGCATTAAAGTGCATAGAATAAGTAAGTAAAGGTTCTGTTATAACCATGAAAACCATGTACTATTTTAGTTTTAATTTGTAATATCACTTTTGCTGGGAAAAAAAAACCCACTGACACAGCCAGTAACATTACATGGATTTTAGCAAACGTCATTGCAAACTCCTGCCTGCTACCATTTCATTTCCAACTTGTGTGTGGAGTAGGATGGTCTTTCAGCATCAGTCCTATGACCAGTCCAAGTGTTGTCATAAGGGAAAAACTGCTGGGAAGTGACATTTCTGGGATAGATGTTTACAGCAAATCTGTATTTCCTTTTCTACTTTGTTGCCTGCAATAATGCTGCAAATGTCTTTTACAACATCTGTGAGTAAAATTCTACAATCAAAGCATGCTTCAAAATTTCAGCCATAGATAAATCTTTGTATATTCCTAGGGAGCATACACTAGGTTATGCCAAATAGGCCTCAGCTATGGGACAACTCTATGGATTGAAACAATGGGGTTGATTTACTAAAGGTGAATCCACTTTGCACTGCAAGTGCACTTGGAAATGCAGCTGCTGTAGATCTGAGAGGGATATGCAAGGAAAATAAAAAAAACAGAATTGTGCTTGTACGTGATTGGATGATAAAATCAGCAGAGCTTACCCCTGATTTCAGATCTTCCCCTCAGATTTACAGATTTCAAGTGCACTTGTAGTGCAGAGTGGATTTGCCTTTAGTAAATCAATCCCAAAGTTCTTTAGGAGGGTTGCAGCCATCAGTAAGTGGAGGGCAAAAAAAAAAAAATCAAACTATGCCCGATGGCACCCAAAACTAAAAAGTGAAGAAATGTTGGTAGGTCATACATAAACACTGTGAACAGCATAATTCTGAAACCTCAGTGGCAAGAAGAACTCTGGTACTGCACTGCTCAATGAGAAGAAATGGACTTTGTACCACACATGAGGCTCCACACTGCCATCTTGGTCCGCTTTTGCTGGTTGCCTCTTCCAGGTGCAGGCAGCCAACTTTGATGATGCACTGAACCTGCCCTCCAGACTGTCCCTATCTGTTCTGTGTGCTGATCCTACAGTCTGCTGGGATAGGTCTTGTAAATGTCCCAGGAGGCTGCAGGACTAAAAAAAAATTCCCTGCAATCCTGCTTGCAGAGGGGGGCATTGGTAAGATAAAACAATCCACCTTTTGGGAGTTTATTTCTGCTATAAAGAAGATCTATCACTTTTTACAGCTCTGCCCCCTGTGGGACAAAGTACATGTAGTACTTTGAACCATGCTGCTAGCTACTTTCTAACCCTAGTTATGAGGTCCCCCTCTTTCCTCCTGCTGTGGCCAACCCAACAACAACTTTGTAGGTGGCTGATTCATAGGTGAAACTTGTGGCTGTGGCTCCTTCTTAAGAGAAGCAACAGCAAGAGCAATGCAGGTGGGGGATGTCCGCTTCCAAATTACTCTTGCCTTTGCTTTTCTCATAAAAATGCTGACAGCCGAGACAGCTGTTGCAGCTATGAATCGGCCATCTCAATAGCTGTCGAATCAGCCACATCAAGAGGGCATGGGGTGCAGGTCGAATAACTAAGGATAGAAAGCACTTTAAAAACATGGGGCAAAATCATTACATGTACAGTGCCTTAAAAAGTGTTCATACCCCTTGAAATGTTCCACATTTTGTCATGTTACAACCAAATAGGTAAATGTATTTTATTGGGACTAGACCAACACAAAGTGGCACATAATTGTGAAGTGAAAGGAAAATGATAAATGGTTTTCAAAATTTTTTACAAATAAATATCTGAAAAGTGTGGTGATTGACAGCTACAGCACGGTCATCTAGTTCTGCCCGTCATATGACGGCGTCCCGTGATCGCGCCCGCTGCTGGAAGCGGGCAGCGCACTCTGTGATCGCAGTGTCCTGCAGACACTGCTGATCATGGATTGAGGTAAAGCGCCAATCAGCAGCTCTTTACTACGTGATCTGCTGTGTCTAATCACAGCTGATCATGGAAGTAAACAGATGCCAGTGATCGGCACTCCTTTCCTCATGCTGTCAGCATGAGGATTGGAGAAGAGAGCCGATAGCCGGCGTCTCTAAGACCCCCTTCACACTGAGGGCAGTCTTCAGGCGTTTTAGCGCTAGAAATAGTGCCTGTAAAGTGAAAACTGCATCCCATGGTGTCCGAGTGTGAAAGCCTGAGTGCTTTCACACTGGGGCGGTGCGCTTGCAGGACGTTAGGAAAAGTCCTGCAAGCAGCATCTCTGGGTCGGGTTCGCCCCTGCCAATTGCAATGAATGGGCAGCACTTCCGAAACGCCTGAAAAGCGATTCAGAAGCGCAGCAACACGGGCGATTTTAACCCCTTCTTTGGAGTTAAAAGCACCCTGCTAGCAGCCACTTAAACATCGGTTAAGTGCCGCGAAAATGAGCAGGACTTAACCGATAACACGGCTCCAGTGTGAGAGGGGTTGAAAAGGGACATGTACACTGATAATCAATCAGGGCATTGATTATCAGTGTCCCGATTATCAGTGCAGTCCCACCAGTGCTGCCAATCTGTGCCCACCAGTGTAGTCAATCAGTGGCGCCTACCAGTGCCCATCATCAGTTCCGCCCATGATTGCAGCCTCATCAGCGAAAGAGAAAAACTACCTGTTTGCAAAATTTTATAGAAAACTATGAAAACATTTTTTTTTTGGCCAGGACAAGAAGGGGGTGAAAGTGCCCAGATTTTTACCTTTATACATTCTATGCAGTAAGGTAAAAAACCTTCAGTGTGCATCCCCCCCCCCCCAATACTTAATCAAGCCCAATCTCAATCCAGCTATGTGCACGAGAGAAGCGGCTTTCCCGAGTCTCTCCCTCCTCATTGGCTGAGATGCAGCAGCAGGCGCCAATGGCTCCCACTGCTGTCAATCACAGCCAGTAAAGAGGCAGCGGCAGGCAGGGCTGAGCCGTGTCTTAAGGACACAGAGAGCTGGCTTGGCAGTGAGCATGCATGAGTGACCCCATAGCAAGTGGCTTACTATGGGGGCACTCTGCAAGAGGGAGGGGCCAAAAGCATCAGCGGGGGACCCGAGAAGGGGGGGGTCGTGGCTGCTTTGTGCAAAACTATTGCACAGAGCAGGTAAGCATAGCATGCTCATTTAAAAAAAAAAATCATTTGCAAACACATAAAACCACGGTATAGGAATTCCAGCCAAGATAGTTTTCATGCCTAAAGTAACTCTGAACTTACTGCAGTAATTTGCAGTACCCCACTCTACCTGAATGCTTGGCTATTCTGTTCAGGCAAAACTTTAGCACTTTTTGGTAGTGCAAAATCTTTCTCACCTACTCCCAAACATTCCTATTGGTCAGTCAGGAATTCCATCATTGTGATGGGACAATAGAAAAGTATAGGAAAGAAGTGAGTGGGCAAACTCCAACAGCCTGCCCAATCATAACCGTCTGGTATCCAGAAGATGGGAACACCGGCAGCTGCAGCAAGTATGTCTGGGCGTGTGTTCTTCATACCGGTCAGCAGCTTGTTTTTTTTATAACAGGGTCAATAAAATCATGGAGAACTCGGAGTGCTGCAATATCATGAGTAGATCTGAATTACAGTAAGCAGTCTGTAGTGCTTAGTTTTGTCAATATTACATTTAAAAAGTTGTGCTCATTGGTTTATATTTGTAAGAAAACACACATGATATGACCAAAAATACTTATTTTATTTTTAATGCTTTTTAATTTAAACTATTAGGCATCACAGAATAGCAAAAACATACCATAGTACATTGAATTTGCATGTCCATCTGCCTTGTAGTTTGTTCATTCACAAGAGGAGAGTCTATAAGGAACTTTTTTTCGGGATTGTGCAGCAACACTGGCTTACATTTTAAAAATTCTGCCACGGATATGTCAACTTATTAGCACCACTGTATTTCTTTTGAAGGCATATTTTGGGTACTGCTCTGTAAGCACAAATCCAAAGGGCATCTCTACAGACATGGGTAGATCATTTCTTCCAAAGGCTTTTTTTATTACTGGATTTTGTTGTGCCTGAAGCTTAGTTTTTTAATATGTTTTGTGTCCCACGTTGCAGATGTTCCTTCACTTCCTGATCCCCTGCCACGGGAACTATCCCCAATTGGGACACAAGCCTGATAGAACTTTGCACCCATTATTTTCTTAAAACCAATAGGAAAAAAAAAGAAAGAAAGCACTTAACCCATTTAAGGACTTGTGCAGGTGTTGGGACCTGCTGTCAGTTTCATTGTCAAAGACCTGTTCAGTGTCAACACAGACATGCACAAGGAGGAGGAAAGAGAAGGTCACTGAGACCTGGCTTAAATGACTTCACTGCCTGTATTGTGCACTTTGGGGTTGAATTGCGCCAGAGCTCCTGTACCTACAAAGATCAGTATGGCTTTGTTCAAAGCTTATTTATGGCTTGTTGGGCATATGTAAATATTTGAATGCCCCATAGCCTGGCCACAGTTCTGCTATAAATGGTTATATGTGGTCACAGCAATTTTAGTGTGAACTGCCATCCTGCTAAGAAGTTTTGTTGTCATTCAGTATGTTTCTATACAAAACAGAATGAACACAATTTAGTAAATCACCATTAGGCAAGATCATTAAAATATTAGTGACAACTTTTTTTTTTTTTTTAAGAACTAACCATCAGATGTTTTCATATTATAGAATAGTTACAGATTGCACAGAACATTTCCCATATTACTGATGTGATGTAAAACAATGAGACTACAATTACATCCAATCCATATGAAACAAGTACACACAAATCAGTGTGGCTGAGAGCAGTCACAATCCAGCTGTCATGTTTCTACTTCAGGTTAGAAATCTCTTTCAATATTTTTATTGGTTATGTCAAATCATACATTAGGAGGTGTACATAAGAAATAACATTTCAAAGTTACAGTGGTATGAAAACGCTAACACGCAAACCCAAACAGGCTGATAATTCACAGGTGAGCAGTATAAACAAAATGGTCTCAATCCCGTTCTTAACTTGGGCAAGAAAGGGACTACCATTGTGCAAATAGGAAATGTCATTAAGATAAGAAACTGACCATGGGGGCCGATGGTCAAAGCTCCCTGCTCCGACCCTGAAGGGATCATGCTGTGGACCAGGAAGCCCCAACCACCCCAACTCTTCAATGCAATGCAGAAAAAGGGACTTCTGACAGTTCTGTATCCTGGAGCCCTAGGAAACAGGTAAAGGAGAGTTCACAACCCTTGTCTTGGGGAATGTACCAGGTAAATTGTTATAGAGAGAACTCTTCTAACAGGCAGATCAGAATTTGGATTAAGATGAGAGTTGTTAGAAGACGACCTTACTGCTCACTAAGAATTATCGCAGAGGTCATGTCTCAAGTCTTCTCCAGTGGTGCAAGAATAGTGTAGAGGCGTAGCTTAGAGGGGAAAAAGGTGAAAGGGGATGCAGAAAAAGGGGTTAAGAAGAGGAGTTTCAGGGGGTCAACCAGAATTTAGAGTGTTATGTAGTTATGGCCCCTGGGTATAGGGGAATACGAGAAAATGTGGCCCAAGGCTCCCAGGTGAGATCAAAAGTGTTGGTTTTGTCCAGGAAGATACTTACTATTTTCTCCTGAGACATAATCCAGGAGATCTTACGTTTAACTGCTGAAATGGGAATTGAGGTCTTTTTCCAGAATTTTGTGATCGTAATTTTGCATGCGAGTATTTGCTCTACCTTTTGATTGAGATGGGCTAGCTCTGGATTCTGCGTAGTAAGTTTGCGGATTAATGCAAAAAGTTTGTTCCAGAAGCCACGTATTGGAGGACAGGTCCACCAAACGTGGAGCATTGTGCCTGAATGATTGCAACCCCTGAAGCACAGTGGAGAAGCGTCCGGGTGTGTCTTAGCAAGTACATAGGGAACTCTGTACCAGCGTATAAAAACTTTGATGTTTGCTTCAATAAGGGATATGGTCATAATCCCCTTAAGGGAGCGTTGAAACCGTTGGTTCCAGTCTTTGGGGCCCCTTTCAACAAGGTATGAAATCTCAAGCAAAACAGCTGAATGACGCTTTAGGAAACACCTCAGTCTTTTCTATTTTAATAGAAGAGCACCATTAAAGCTCAGTCATGCGATTACCTTTAGGAAAATAGATGTAAAAATAAAAACACATTAAAATGGTATGTACATGAATCCCAATTAACAACACCTCAACTAACAATTCAAAACATTTATTGGCATCAGTTACAGTACTTCAAATACACAGCAGCAATTGCTAGTGTGTCACTACAGATAAGACAAACAGATTTACATGACAATTGCATTAGGTCTCCACTGCACTCCATTGTGATATATATATATATATATATATATATATATAGATAGATACACAGAGTATATATCATATATACACATACATACGCGTGTGTGATTTTATATACATATATACACACGCACACACACAGTGGAGAAATTATTTGATCCCCTGCAGATTTTGTAAGTTTGCCCACCTACAAAGAAATGAAGGGTCTATAATTTTTATCATAGGTGTATTTTAAATGATAGAGACAGAATATCAACCAAAAATCCAGAAAAAAGCATGATACAAATGTTAGAAATTGAACTGCAGTTCAGTGAGTGAAATAAGTACTGTATTTGATCCCCAAGCAAAACATGGCTTAGTACTTGGTGGAGAAACCCTTGTTGGCAAGCACAGAGGTAAGACGTTTCTTGTAGTTGATTACCAGGTTTGCACACATCTCAGGAGGGATTTTGGTCCACTCTTCTTTACAGATCTTCTCTAAATCCTTAAGATTTCTTCTTGGCTGTTGCTTCGCAACTCAGTTTCAGCTCCCTCCATAAATTTTCTATAGGATTAAGGTCTGGAGACTGGCTAGGCCACTCCATGACCTTAATGTGTTTCTTGAGCCACTCCTTTGGTGGAATGTTTTGGGTCATTTTCATGCTGGAAGACCCATCCATGACCCATCTTCAGTGTTCTGGCTGAGGGAAGAAGGTTCTCTTCAAAGATTTGACAATACATGGCCCGGCCCATTGGCCCCTCAATGCAGCAAAGTTGATCTGTACCTTTAGCAGAGAAACAACCCCAAAGCATAATGTTTCCACCTCCGTGCTTGACTGTAGGGATGGTGTTCTTAGGGTCATAGTTGATATTCTGTCTCTATCATTTTAAATACACCTATGATAAAAATTATAGACCCTTAATTTCTTTGCAAGTGGGCAAACTTACAAAATCTACAGGGGATCAAATACTTTCCCCACTGTGTGTGTGTATGTGTGTATATATCTCATGCACAATGCAGTGTACTGGAGAGAGAGTTAATATTTGATATCTCCTTTAGTAACCTGTCAGGGGAAAAGCAAAATCTAACCCTCTAATGCTTCCGGAATCTCGAATATAAAGCTAGTATACAGGTCAGGGAAGTCAAGAGTACTCATTATTAAGCTAGTTCAAGATCAGTTACAGAGTGCATTAGTCCCATTACATTTCTTTTAAGCACCGTATTGTGAAAAATATAAATTTTTGCAACATTAAAAGGTGAACCAATTATTTTAAAAATGTTTAGTCGATTTCAGCACTTTGATTTTGGCTCTGGTATCTTTTGAAGCAGAGAGGCTAGTCTTCAATGCAGGGTATCCCAATGTGGGGTGTATGCAAACAAGGGGATAAGGTTACATTAAGTATGGTCAGTGTTGGGTTTATATGGAAGGTACGTGTTAGGGTTATAAGGACTACCTAAAGGCAAGGCCCAGTTCTCAGCACCTGGAGCTCTGTGGCATTTAACAATGTTGAAAGCTAATGTATTAAACAAGTGGTGTGGTGCATACAAGCAGATTGTAAAAATTCTGCATCAGAGCTCCCTGGGATCCCTCATACTTGGGGCACTCAGTATGCATAGTATGACTTTTCTTTAAGCTGGAACTCTGAACCACTTTCATATCCTACAGCTCAATGTGTGCACCTAACAGATACTATGGGCATACAGGAGTTCTCAATTGCATAGGATTCCAGGGCATGCTGAGAGGAATTTTGAAAAGCCACTGTAATGTATGGCACTTTGTGGTATTTGGGAATGCCAACTTATGTAAGATTTTCAGGAAACAGGCTTACTTTAATGTAGGTGTAGAGAACAGAAGTTGGTCTGACAACAACAGACAAGGTAGGTACCAGCTGTATCCTTTGGGGGTGGCACCCCCCCCCCCCAAAAAAAATGTATGGATACACAGTATCTTGACAAAACTGCAATGGGTTACAATGAGAAACATCTTTGGTGCAGGCAGTGCTCTGGACAGTGGTATGACACAGCAGATGCCTACTTGCCAGTTCAGTCTTCCCACTAAGTGCTCTGGGCGCCCAAAATCCTGGCAACAGGTACTTCCATGTGCCTGTACATTACTTACGACTGATTGCCTTGTAAACCCAAAATTTGTTGATTACTATTATGCAGATTTTAACCAGCTACTATTTTGTCCAATATTACTGATCCAATAATGTGATTGTTGGTCTCACTGGCTGATAGCGAGATGCTGAAGACGAAAGGTGGTAATGTGGCCAAGATTTTGTAGTGGGGAGCTGGTTAAAATTGATCATCATACATACATGCATTTATTGCCAAGCTGCTAGACAAAACAAAAAAGCAAAGCATTCTTGCAGAAATGTTTTCCCCTGTGGCAGCAGCAGGGTCCTGAAGGCCTTATAACCTTTGCCATGCCTAGCTTAAGAGATTGGTGGCTTTTCTGCATCACCACCCCCTCCTATGTACATCAGAATACTCTACAAAGGGGACAAACTTTTGAAGTAGATCCTCCTAGTCCCCTTCTGCATCTTCTATTTTATGATGTCACAAGCACTTTGTGAGATGGAGTGTAGCGATTTAAAAATACAACATAAAGTATAATTTTAAAGCAAATTGGTTTGTTTCTTATAGGTTGAAAAGCGTCAGCAAAATTTATAATTAAATGGGTTCTATTATCAAGTATAGTTCTACTAATGTGCAAGCACCTAGATGTGCATTTTAAGTTGGCTATCACTGTGTACTATTTGCAGCATAAAAATACTTTGCAGGTTTGCAGTTAGATTTTTAGTACATTTAGCTAAACATATTTTCCTCTATGAAGCTTTTGTAGTTGCTACATTCCTGGTTTGCCATGATGACTTACAGCCTCATACACAAAACTTAATTTATACAGAGTTAATTACCACTAAATATGAAAATAATTTTCAAAACAATGTGCCTGCAAGAGCAGATGACAAATAATTAAAGATGCTAAAATAATTTGCAACTGCAATCTTTGGTTTTCTGTAAGATTTCAGTGGCAGAACTTGGTCTTACCCATTACAAGGAGCTCCAACTCCAACATTAGCATTTACATATAGGTTTTTGTATGGAGAAAGAGGAGTGAGACAACTTCTACTGCAATAGTAAGCTTCTATGCAACAAGAAAGCAAACTATTACCTGCTGTGGGATGATCCCACCAACTGAGAGGTAAAAGCAATCTTAATTAAAACAGTTTGGGTGGACTGTCCTTTAATTTTGCTCTTCTTTGCAAGCCAGCATGGATTATAATTTACTAATCTTACTTTGTACAAATAAACTAACTGGCTGTGACTGTAGAGGCTTATTGAGTGCAGCTGAAATGGGGCAACCTTCTGTTGGTAAGAACATAAGTTCCTGCACTTTCTCATTATATGCTCTAGTAGAGCTGGTTTTACTCATAGAAACAAAAAAGTGGCAGTTCACAGCACTTTACATTTGGGACCCAACAGTCTACATTTTAAATGTACTGAGCAGTACATGCTCACATCAGAAATACATGAAGTGCCCTATAACAAGTTTAACAAATCTGTAGTGTATATATTGTGTAGGAGCTACCTTGACAAATTTTAACACTGGGACAAAAGACTAATCACTTTCATACATAAAGCCTGGCACACACTGCGTTCTTTTTCATTTAATCCAGTGGGTCAGAGCCGCTGTACTATGCAAGGTTAGTATAGCAATCTCCCCTGCTGAGTAGTTGTGTTCTGACACAGGGACGGGACGCCTCACCCCCCACCAGAACACTATGATCAGCGTTCTCCTCCATTGTCTGAGAGCGCTGATCGGGAGTCGGTCGGCTGCTGTTTTTAGTCATTTGGCCGGCTCCTTTTGGACAGGGTGGCATACACACTGGCAAAATGCCAGACGTTTTTTTTGGAACTGCCCGATATCTCCCGACATTCGGCCCATGTGTACGGTGCTTAAGGACCAATGTGCATAGGCATCCAGACCTCACCTGCATTTGCAGCTCAGATCCCACGCATCATCAGGGCTTCTGAAACTCATCTATCCTATTGCCATTAATGAAGAAGATTAGCATATCACAGAACATAGGACCAAGTTCAAACATGCCCTTACATAACTTAGAACGTTAAATTAAGAGGGTCTAAAATTGTAATAGTAGATCTTTGCCAGGAACTGTCCGTAAAAATACATTGTCAGCCCAAAAGCCCACCACTGTGATAATCTGAATTCTGACAATAACGAATAAGAATATTGTTGGGTGCTGATATGATGCCACAAATAATAAGGTATATCATTAAATTATACAGTATGTAAGGTATAAAGAAACAAGGGACGACTGAAGGCAACATCTATCGGTAGCAACTTGAGACCTGTGTATGAATTTAATTCTCACATTTATTAATGTTGACAGAAATGCACTCCTTTACTTGGTGCCCTTATGTGTAATACCAGGTGGCACCAGTTCAGTGAGCCTGCAGGTGAACCGGTATTGCCATTCCATTGCTATAAAATGGATCATTAATACTATTATTCAATTAAAGGGAACATTCCTTTCAAGTACCTAAAACATTGAAGCAGCTTGCTTTATAAGAACCCTTCAAGAATTAATTTAGTTTTTTTTTTTCCATTTTAGCAAAACAACTGATGGCACTGTTAATTAAAATTCTACACCCAACTGTGAGAAATACATTAAGAACCATAACAAAAACAATTACGTATGCAAGAACTTTAAATATAAACAAGCCTGGGAATGTAAAGGCACAATTAATGTTTAAGTGACTTAGAATTGACAATTTATAACAAAACTCACTTATAATTGTCTGAGCTGGATTTGAAAACTACCAGTTATTTTAACTTAACATTCAGCAATTACGGTTTCATCAAAAAATATCTGTGCAAATTTCCCTGTTCAGTCATTCAAAATGTTATAAGAAGAATTCCCGAGGATTTTATTACTATGAATCTCTAAGTGCAAATATGTCCTCAGAAGTCCGGTCAAAGCAATGACTGAGGTTAGTATTCCCTTCATTGTCATCATAATGATAAAGATTTCCTCTGTACACTCATGGTAAAAGTAGGTCTCAGTAGCATAACCTTCACATAAATTAGATTGCAGGCCATTCAGCTGAAAAGTCTTATGCCTGCTATACAGCAGTTGAGCAGCAGGAAGAGTGTGTCAAATAAAATAAAGATAGGTGGAAAATATTCTGGGACAGGTGGAAAATTCACTAAAGTTTCCTCTTGTTGGCAAGCTAAGGCTCTAAAATCAGCACCAACACTTGATTTGCAGAAATCAATTATTTGTCAAAACCTAGGAAAAGAAAAAGAACAAATATATTAATTAAAAACAAAACCCAACTATAAAAATCAATTAAAAAACTACAGGTAAAATTATTAAAAATAGCAGGGACACAACTAAAATATAAACCCTCTTGATATTCAAATGTATTGCTAGATGGGCAATCAGCCACTGAAATATTATGTAGCTTAATACTTCTGACCATCTTGCCAGGATGCTAGACTTTGATACTTTTAGGGTCAAGACTAAAACCCCGTACACACGGTACAACGGTTGTACAACCAGCTTGTTGTGCGATCATCCAACCGTTCGTACGCGCAATTACAACAGCCGTCGTACAACGGTTGTACAACTGAAGTGGGATGAGCAGACTAGAAAACTTTGTACAGTGGTTGTATGACTGTTGTACCGTGTGTACAGAGAAGTTGGTCCAACAAAGTTGTACGTGCAAAACACGCATGCTCAGAAGTCAGGAACGCTCGGAAGTGTCCGTTCTGGGAAACCTACGTTCCTAATTCACAAATCACATGCACCTGAACTTCCTTGTTATACGCTCGTAACACGTCACTACGTTAGGCTTGGACCTGCGATCGCTTAGTGCATGGCAGTACGCGAGATACAACAGCCATCATGTGATTTTGGACGTCCGGTCATACGAACGTCACACCCGTGTGTACGGTGCTTTAGGCTGGGTTCACACTATTGTGAATTGGGTGAGGGATCCCCCGCATCTAATTCACAACAGGAGATTGTGACCGGTTCTTTATGGAGCGAATTGTACACAAGTCCTGTGCGTCTTCTGGTCTGTTTCAGGTCCGAATTCAGCCAAAAATTCGGACCGAAATCGGACCTGAAAACGGTGAACAGGGACGCATCGGACCCCTGCTGTGAGTCGCTCCATATGGCATTGTGAACCCAGCCTTACTTATGATATAATTTGCTGTATACCTGTTTTGGTTAGTGACCCCAAAGTATGGGTATCTAAATCCTACAGGTTTGGATAGAGCAGGAAAGGGTTAGTACCCCATCATTTTTTTCTTTGTTTTAGGCCATCTATGCTTATTATATCTTCACTGGTGACCTACCAGGACCGGGCGTGATAGTAAAACCAAAATTTTGAGTTGTTACCAGAAGAGGAATACTTGTTCAGGTGACAACTTTCTAAAAGAGGATTCCCTTCACTTTAGAGAGATTCCTTGTCACTTCCTCATGTGCCTCTAAAACAGGAAGTGATGGGATACATCCCTATTGAAACCAAAGGGTTTTAACTCTCCCTTATGCTATACGAGATTAAAAAGAACATTTCTGGTTTTGGCTATACCTTAACCACTTCAGATCCGTGATATAGACTCTCTATTAGGCAATCGCGGGTTGCTGGCAGACATTGAGCCACCCAACTCGCGGGCGCAGAAGCGCGGCCCCAGCGGCCATGAGGGCGCATGGGGATCGCCCAAAGGGGCAGACCAACAGCGCCCCGGAAAAGTAGGTCCGTGCTGTAGCCGTCAGTCAGCTATATCACGGATCTGTCAGGGGACATAACAGAGATCTACTGATCCCTGTACTCAGGATCAGTTATGTCCCTGCCAGCCCAGCCCCCACACAGTTTGAACACACTGAGGGAACACAGTTAACCCCTTGATTGCCCCCTGCAGGTTAACCCCTTCCCTGCCAGTGACATTTATACAATAATTAGTGGCTATTTTTAGCTCTGATTGCTGTATAAATGTCAATGGTCCCAAAAAAGTGTCAAAAATGTGTCCGACATGTCTGCCACAATATTGCAGTCCCGATAAAAAACGCAGATGGCCGCCATTACTGGTAAAAAAAAAAAAAAAACAAATAGTAAAAAATGCCAAATATCTATTCCCGTTGTTTGTAGACACGATAACTTTTGCGCAACCCAATCAATGTACGCCTATTGGTATTTTTTTTACCAGAACTATGAGGAAGAGTATATATCGGCTTAAACTGAGAATTACATTTGTTTGTTTTTTTTATATATTTTTTGGGATATTTATTATAACAAAAAGTAAAATTGTCGCTCTTTTTTTGTTCATAGCGCAAAAAATAAAAACCGAAGAGGTGATCAAATACCACCAAAAGAAAAGTTCTATTTATGGGGGAAAAATTATATAAATTTTGTTTGGGTACAACATCGCACGACCACGCAATTGTAATTCAAAATGTGAGAGCACTGAAAGCTGAAAATTGGTCTGGGCAGAAGGGGGGTTTAAGTGCCCAGTAAGCAAGTGGTTAAAGTTCAGCATTATACACGGGCAAACTGGATTTTAAAAAGGGATTTAGCAATAGCAGCCTAAGGTTTTCTCTCATGACACATTTATAAGCTGCAACAGATGGAAATGTCCTATGGGCTCCTGTGAATATTGAAGAAGCTGAAAACTTCTTACTCTTTACACAAGTATTAAAGAGGAGATAACTTAACATGGACACACCATTAAGGCATGGCACATCTTCCTGAGTATGTTCAGCACAATGACAGGCACATCCACCAGGAGGATAATCAGAATGAAGATTGTTGAACACTTTCTTGGACTGTTTGTAGCACTGATGGTAACTAATCTCCTCCCTGAAAATTAATCTCATAATGTGCTAGCATGCATCGTATGCTAGCACATTATGAACAACTTACCTGTTAATGTAGCCCTCCAGCGGTGCACTGCCAGGGCTACCATCTTCACCCAGTCTTCCTTCCGGGTTTGCGGACAGCCACCATTTGATTGGCTGAGCTGCGATGATGTCACTCCCGCGCATCCGCACAGGAGTCATGGCCGCGGCGTATCTGTCTGGATGGAAGGCACGCTGTCCATTGAGAGAGCAGTGCGCATGCGCTGGTGACATCACCGGCGCTGCTAAAGTATCTCCTAAACGGTGCACGTTTCGGAGATATTTACTGTACCTACAGCTAAGTCTTATTATAGGCTTACCTGTAGGTATACATTTAAAAAAAGTCTTTACTACCACTTTAAGTCATAAGTCTTTCAATCCATTTCCCACCTTTAGTACTCAAGGACCACTTCTAGATAATGTTTTCCATGTTTAAGCTTAAGCTCTTTGTTACACATTTATTCAGATGACGATATGACAAAGAAAGGATGCTTGATCCATTGATAAAGCTGTGTTTTTGTGACACATTTAGAGGCATAAATAAAATAATTTACAGTAAGATCATTAAAAATCATTAAGGCCCCTTTCACACGAGCGGAGCCCGTTTTGACGGGCTCCGCTACTCAGCAGGGGTCCATCCGTTTATCCCGGCTGAGCCGGCGGATGACAGGACAGTCTCTGCACTCCGTGCAAAGACTGACCTGTCACAGCTCCATTCTCCTCTATGGAGGATCACATGAACACAGACCGTCTGTCTGTGTTCATCCGATCCGATCCGATCGGCCAGGCGGATGGAAAATAGGGTTTCCATCCGTCTGTTTTTGGCGGATTGGATGTCAGCGGACATGTCACCACTGACATCTGTCGCTCCATAGAGGACAATGGAGTGTCCATTCGGGTCCGCCTGAAAAACTGACAGGCGGACCCGAACGATCCGCTGGTGTGAAAGAGCCCTAAGGGGCTGAGGAAAACTCACAGAGGAGTGCTGCAACTCAGGCATGGGACAATGATCTAGGCTATTGGGTGTCAGGTCTTATAGAGGGGGCAATGCAAGATCCCCTGGCACTGTTAACAGATCACAAGCTGACCAGGCCCCCAGGACCACTGCCCTTGCGCTTATGATCTCCACAATGAAAGCAAAGTGAAAGACTGCCCACAAAAGGTACCCACAATCACACTGCTAAAGCAGAAAGGGTTAATGGTGTCTATCACCAGGTCACTGATAAGACAGCATGGAGCCCAGGTACCATCCTAAGGATCGTAGAAGTGCTGCAGGTACAAAGGATATTGTAGAATAGCACCAGCATCTGCACAAAACCATAGAGGGACTCGCCCAGGAGCAGAAGGGGGCAGAGCCTTTGTAGCTGCGGAAGGCACTATATTCAATATCTGGCACAGCCTCCATTATCATTTACAGGTTCCCTGTAAAAACAAAGGGCCTACTCACTGCAGCTGAGGTCCAGCAAGCGCCCTTTCTTCTCCCTCATCAGGTAATATAGAGCTGTACTACAGTTCAGTTACTCTTACGGGTCTCATCCCCCACCCCCCAAACTGTGATTGGACAGTGAAAGGAGAAGCAGCAAACTGATGAGCTCATCTTTCTGTCACTGTGCTCTCCTCCTGTCTATGTACTCTTTGACCTGCAGCAAAACGGATTTGGTTCTTCTGCTTCCTGCCCTCAGTTTAAGCCAGGGGTAGGCAACCTCGGCACTCCAGCTGTGGGGAAACTACAAATCCCATCATGCCTTTGCCTCTAGGAGTCATGCCTGTGATTGTCAGGGTCTTGCAATGTCTCATGGGACTTGTAGTTTGACCACAGCTGGAGGGCCAAGGTTGCCTACCCCTGGTTTAAGCTTTAGTGCACTGAAGCTTTACTGGACTGCAAGAAGCGGATATTAAATCATATTCAGATACTTACACTGTTTGCATGCAATTAAGAATTTATTAACAGATAGAGAGCTACATCATTTGTGTGTTTTATTTCTGCATGGATTTTAGTTTTAATTAAAATAACTCCTGCATGTACTAATAATGTCTTTAAGGGATATTTAATCGCTGGTATATAAAATTTTAATCAAAAACTAAGTAAACAATTAAGTGCATTTCTTAGTATGTATAGAAGGTAACATCTACTCTACACCAAGCAATGCCTCAGTGTTTATGATAAGGGAATCGTATGCACCATTTTCAGAGGTGATTTGCTTAGGAAAGAAATCGCAGTTAAAAAGGAGCTGCAGTCTGCTCACATAATTTGTAATAAAAACATCTTTGCTATTCTGAAGCTTCCCTCCAACCATTTTGCATATTATTTTATATATACTGTGATTCTGTACTTGCCAAATACACTGCAGAAATCTCCCTCCACTAAGTGTGGCTGCATCCATTTTAACAGTAGGCAGCCAAAGCTGCTGCCTGTTCACTTCCTGGATTTACACAGACACACAGCCACACCTCCAGCTCTGCAACTTTCATTGGCCCTCTTATGACTCATCCCTCCTCCCTTCCCGGCAAAAGTGTGTGACATTTGCGGCGCCGCACCGATTCCCAAAAGTAGTTTCTGTACTACTTTTGGCAACTTCGGGGTGCGATTTCCATAGGCACCTGTGCAGAAACTTGCACAGATGTCTGTGAAATTGGCGCCGAAGTCGGGATTGACATGCAGGAATGAAATGGTACAAGTTCAGCTTAACTCGCACCATTTCATTCCCGCTGTCAGTGTAAGCAAGAGCTTAAACCGCTAAATACACATGTGAACTGTTCCATCTGCCAAAAATATTGCCACTTTTGACAATGACATAGCACACAATCAAAGTGTTGACACCACTTTCTCTTTTAGGGCTGATGCACACTGCAGCTCAAATAAAAAAAGCTGCTTTTAGAAGCATTTGAGCTGTTCTTTCAGCTTGAAGAAGCTTGTGCTTTTTTGTGCTCTTGTGCACATTTTTATTGAGTTTCTGCAAGCTTTTTTGAGCATAAGCGGTTTTTTTTTTTCACAAACCCTCCTAGACAGTATTTTCTTAACCACTGTATAAATAAAACAAAAGTCTGGAACAAATGTTTTCACACATTTTCAAGCTTCTTTGGGTTTTTTTGAGCTCTTTGGGGCAAAAACACAAGTTTGGTGGGGGATTTTTCTGCCTGTAGGAGCATATGCCTGAAAACGCCTGGAAAAGCCAAAGTGTGCATGGACACATTGATTAACATGGAGGGGAGTTTCCGGGCAGAAAAAAACGAGAGCTCTAAAGCCTGTAGGGGCCGCTTCTTTGAGCTGCAATGTGCATGATCCCTTAGACTTAATACAGCGGAGGCTGTTTTAGCCTGCGGATTCGATAAAGAAGGAGTAGCAGCACATTCATAATGTAACCTCTGTGCCCTCCCATCCTGTAGTCAAGTTCACAGTGCTAGATTGACAACACTGAGCAATGCAAAAGAGCTTTGATTGTCTGACACTGTCAGTTTTCCCCTTCACAGACAGAATCCTGCTGTGCGGGGGACTCCATAAGGCGAATATAAGGATAGATGTGAAGTATTTATACTAGCTGCTTTTAAAAACACATTCAAGGATTATTTCTAAAAATACATATCCAGAATAAAGGGTGTTGTGTATATGTACCTGAACTTCAGCTTTAATCTCAATGCTCTCAATAGAATTATATGCATCTTATAAATCAATTAATGTAGCAGTAGCTCAGCAACCAAGCTCATTTCAGATATCTGTTCTTGGGTAATAGAGTTTACTTTATCATCTCATTCAACTTTGTATCTAAATCTATGTCCCAAAAGGATTATTTCTGCTCAGAAAATATTTTAGGTTAAGCTTAATTAGCAATAATCAGTCCTAACACTTTATAAAAGGTGTAGTAATTAATACACATGTTTCCCTTTCACTAATTACAAAGAACCTGTCTTTTATATCTGAAGTAAATTGAATGTGAAGGACAACTGGTAAACTTAATTATAGCTATAACCCAGTACCTTACTAGTGGAAGAACTTAATTATATCTATGCACAATGGAATGCAGGGCATAATGATATCCTTTCCTTTCCCTTTGTACACATAATTAATGATGTGGAAAATATTTCACAATCCTGACTAATAACGATTAATTCGAATTGGATTTTATAAAAGACTCGTCTTTATTAGGAAAACCCTGTATCTAAATCTATGTTTCAACTTACTCTACTATTTCATTTGAGATAATGGGTTCTTGTCTATAGACTTTACTCGAACCAACGACTCGATGACGATGTAATTAACTAAATAT
>BLSH010146471.1:751993-762422 GCA_018402905.1 Glandirana rugosa
CCCCCCCCCCCCCCCCCCCCCCCCCCCCCCCCCCCCCCCCCCCCCCCCCCCCCCCCCCCCCCCCCCCCCCCCCTGATCAGTCACAGGATTCTTTCTGAAGTTAACTAGTTCACTGCTGGAAGTTCAGAGACAGGATGAGAACGGGCACAGTGAAGATATCTGCAGGATCCAGCTGCCTGATCAACGTGGGACATACTTCATTAGAGGCAAGTGATGTGACTAAAGCTGTAAGGATTTTTTTATTTTTAAATAAATTTCTGCTTTAAAATAATAGGACATAAACAAAATGTGCAGTTCTATATTCCTAAGTGAAGAAATATTAACTTTAGTAAACCCAGAAAATAAATTGAAAAACAGTCTAATGGAGCTAATCAATGGAGATTGACTGTTGACATGCTTGTTTTAAAGTAGAAGTGAACCCGTCGATTTAACAGTTTCTAAAAAACAGTTACATTTCCGGCATGTGCTGGGATTGCTAACTGTCATATTGGTTGTGCTCTAAACCAAACTGTCAAACCATCCAATGGTTAGTGTCATAACTGATCACATGTGCAGATTCACTGCAGTTGAAGATCAAACAGAGGCTATGGTGGCAGCTAACTTGGCTAAAAACGAATTATCAGCCTTTTTTCTTTATAGCACAAAAAATAAAAACCGCAGTGATCAAATACCACCCAAAGAAAGCTCAATTTGTGGGAAAAAAGGACGTCAATTTTGTTTGGGTACAGCGTCACATGATCGCACAATTGTCAGTTAAAGTGACGCAGTGCGGTATTGCAAAAAATGGCCTGGTCAGGAAGTGCGTAAATCCTTCTGGGCCTGAAGTGGTTAATCATAGCAAAGATCCATAGCCACAACTTGAGGTGACGGCAAGTGACAGAAAACTGCCAGCACACAGCCTCCCAAAGTTATGTATGAGAAATGACATAACAGATTTGAGTACAACACATCTTTAAACAGTCTTATGTCACAAAGGAGAAAGTACAATACAATTATGAACTGTGAATACAGAAATAATGGGTCTATATAACCCGTATATTTTTTCCCCAAGTTTTATATTGTTTATATTTTATTCATATTTTTGATAATATATGTACTAAAAGCAATCAAGCAAAAAGTGTTTTTTTTAACCTTTTCCTATAGATCCCATTGAAACTCAAATGTATCAATGATTAGTTTTGTGTTTAGTTTAGTATGATATGCCATTTCCCTCTACTACCACCACGGCAGATTAACAACCTAATTGAATGAGAAGACAAGAAGAAATAGACACATACATACACAGAGCACAAACACCGAACTGCTTACCCACAGGGATGCATAGGATATCAGCCTGTAACTGCATAAGGATCTTATTGTTAGTCATGCCCCCATCAACTTGTAGCTGGCTTAGAGGAATTCCACAGTCTTGGTTCATTGCATCTAGAATCTGATATGAAACAATAAGGGGTTGGTGAGTCTTTAAAGTGGTTGTAAAGCCGCCCCCAGCCCCCCCCCACCAAAAAAAACCTTCAAAGCAAAAGCATAATGAGCTAGTATGCAGCACATACTAGCTCATTATGAAACACTTACCTCGGAACAAAGCTGTTGCAGCGGTCTCGGCACACCGCTGTGACCGGCGACATCAGTCTTCTGGGTCTGCGGCTCCGTCCAATCACAGCGCGGGCTCCAGCGATGTGATTGGCAGAGCCACGCTGACGTCACTCCTGCGCATGCGCACGGGAGCCGTCATCTATGGCACGAATACAGAAGAAACGGCACCCTGGGCGCCGATTCTTCAGTGCGCATGTGTTGATGACGTTGGCACATGCAGACACAGGGGATAACTCCTAAACCATACAGGTTTAGAAGATATTTCCTGGACCTACAGATAAGCCTTATTGTAGGCTTACCTGTAGTTTAAAGTGGTTGTCATGACTTGACAACCACTTTAAGACAAATACGCTGGTTTAGGCAAGAACTACTGCTTGGGTTAAAGAGGTTAGCTGCATCATTTAAAGCAGTTTTTGCAGTTTGTTCATATTTCAACTCTTTAAATGATAACCTGTTTGTACTTAGAGTTGTAAAGGCAGAAGGTTTTTCATCTTAATGCATTCCATGCATTAAGATAAAAAAAATCTTCTGTGTGTAGCAGCCCCACTCAGCCCCCTTAATCACTTACCTGAGCCCCATCTCTCTGCAGCGATGTCCACGAGTGTCTTAGCTGTCCCAGACACTCCTCCTGATTGGTTGAGACACAGCAGCGGCGCCACTGGCTCCCACGGCTGTCAATCAAAGTCAGTCATCCAATCAGGGGATAGAGGGGGCGGGGCTCCGTGTCTGAATGGATACACTGAGCTCTGACTCGGATGCCCCCATAGAGAGCTGCTGGCTGAGGGGGCACTCACCAGAGGGAGGGGCCAGGAGCAGCAAAGAGGGGCCTGAGAAGAGGAGGATCCGAGCTGCTCTGTGCAAATCCAACTGCACAGAGGAGGTAAGTATAACAGGTTTGTTATTTAAAAAAAAAAAGCCTTTACAATCACGTTAATGGAGGGGATTTACTAAAACTGGAGCACTCAGAATCTGGTGCAGCTGTGCATGGTAGCCAATCAACTTCTAATTTCAGCTTGTTCAGTTCGGTAAACCCAACCTTTCATATTCCTGATATGTGCCTGCTGTACCATGTACTTGTACGAAAAAGCATCCTGTTCTTTTTGTATTGCTTCCTTTATGTAAAATCCCTGGTGTTCCTGCCAGTCCATCTACTTTCCTATTAAATACTGACCACACTAAGCAGGAGGACACATTGTGGTCAGTTTTCTAGCTGTGCTGGGAACTCAGTCTGTTCTCCTCAAATGATTAGACTTGTCCTGACACACCCCCCATGCGCAGTCTTTCACTGGGAAGCTCAGTGTTCTGCTGTTTATCCTGCCCCAGATCCTATGCAGCTGAGAACAGAGGTTTTGTGGTAATTTATAAAAAAGGGTATTTATAACATTTTTTATATCTATACACAAATGTTTTGTCTTTCATTTCTATTTTAAACTGAATGGGCTGTTTTACAAGGTTACCGTTTACAATCACTTTAGACTTTGACAATAAAAGCTGGAAGCTGATTGGTTTCTATGCAGAGGTGCACCAGATTTTGGATGTTCCAGTTTTAGTAAATCAGCCCCACCCTCCTGCCTTAATTGAGATATACAAGAAACCTCTCACTCCAGCTGTTTGGCAAGTATTGGCTTTCTCAAGCAGTGGCTCTTTTCATATCTCTCAGCTGTGATCTTCTTTAGCAAAGGCTGTATAACTGCATTAAGTCTTTATAGACTTGAGTTGTCCCCATAAACGAGAGAAGCTTGGTAGATGGCCCTGTACAAATTTGTGAGGTAGGGTCAATGCTGAAGAGGACTGCATCTGGATGATGAGAACAAACCCACAGCTCGGAGAAGGCTACATGTATAGTATAGTTCAGTACAGCTGGAGATGATGGTTTCATGTACATTCACTAAAGAAATGTAAAAGTTGAAGAGCTAAAGAATCCTCAGCCTCCAACATACGTTCAGGTATGTCTGATGCCTCATCCCCTACACTAAGTATTCATATTTTATTCTATGCAGGTTGCGCTTTTTTCATTCTAGCAACAGAGTCATTTTGTACATCTAGGTTTATGGTTTACTTGCCGAAGAATCTCATTTAAGTTTAACCAAGAAGAAGCAATGTAAACTACCTGGCTGTGCAGTGTGGAAGATATGTGAAAATTATAAGACTACAAATCCTTTGTAAAAACATAAATGAAAAATCCTTAGGCAGAACATATTCAGATTTCAACTGTGTATTTATCTGTCTGACTGGAGTTGAATTTTAACAAATAATTACAAATTAGAAGTGATGGAGCAAAAAAAAAAAAAAGAGAAAGAAAAATGGAGTATTCACAGCAATCTAAGGGTGAAGGGGTCTGCTTTCTGCCCGCAGAGCTATAGCGCGTTATAGATTGGCAAATACGCTTTTACATAATATTTATCCAGTTGCAGGATCAATTCTATTCCATTCTTTTTTTTAGTTCTTGCAATATTGATAAATGTTGACTCATTATTGATATGTTTTATATGCTACCATAATGCTATGTAACTAGGGATTTCTTTTTTTTCTTTGCAAATTCTTTTTTTTTTTGTTTTTTACAGCCAATGTTCTCGTCATCCCACACAATAAAATGAAATCATACAAATTTGGCTTCTATTGAATTAACCATAATTACACAAGTTTAATAAATGTATGTTAATAGGCATATTGTAACAAAACAACACAGAAAGATTCTAAAGCTGGATATACACTACAATTTTCTAGATTTTTTCCTTTAGGCCTCATACACACGGGCGGTTAAAAAAAAACGAGCTGTAAAGTCAGTACCAACGCCAGGAAAAAAAGCTGTGTTAAAAACGCGATTTTATCAGCGTTATGCATTGATGTCAATGCACGTTTTTCCACGCTAGCTTTCAGCTGCGTTTCTCTGCCTCTATTCAAAACCAATGGTTCCCTATGGGAGCTCATTGATTTGAATAGAAGTCGCACCGGAAGTCGGATCATGATGATCTGACTTGCGGTGCGACTTGTGTGCAGAGGATCTTGAAGGGGAACCCCCGCAAAAATGTAAAAAAAATTGTGCGAGGGGTTTCCCCCAAGAGGTATCAGACCCTTAGGTCTGGTATGGATTTTAAGGGGAACTCTCCCCCCCTCCTGGATCATACCAGGCCGCATGCCCTCAACATGGGGAGTATGGTTGCTTTGGGGGCGGGGGCACCTTGTCCCCATGCTGATGAGGACAAGGGTCTCTTCCCGACAACCCTGGCTGTTTGTTGTCGGGGTCTGCGGGCGGGGGCTTATCGGAACCTGGAAGCTCACTTTAACAAGGGGGCCCCAGATCTTGGCCCCTCACCCTATGTGAATGAGTATGGGGTACATTGTACCCCTACCTGAAAAAAAAAAAAAAAAAAGTGTCCAAAAAACACACTACACAGCTTTTTAAAATATTTTATTAAATCAGCTCCAGCGTCTTCTCCCCTCTCTTCTTCCTCTCCGGCGTCTTCTTTCTTCGGCTCTTTTGACTCAATGTTGACTCGTCGCTCTCTCCCACTCGAATGCCGGTCCATGAGGAGCCGGTGCCTTATATTGGCATGGGGCGGGGCCACCCGCTGACGTCTTCCGAAGGCCCCGGGCTGTGACATCACAAGGGGGCAGGGCCTTCGCCCCATGCCAATATAAAGCAACGCGCAGCACGGACTTGGCATTCAAGTGGGAGAGAGCGACGAGTCAACATCTCCAGAAGAGAAGAGGGAGAAGACAGCGGCAAAATAGCAGAAGACAGAAGCCCCCTCAGAAGACCCTGCAAAACAGCCGAAGAAAGTAAATGCCAGAGAGGGGAGAAGACGCCGGAGCTGGTTTAATCAGATATTTTAAAAAGCTGTGTAGTGTGGTTTTTTTGGACAATTATTTTTCAGGTGAATAGGTAGGGGTACCCCATACTCATTCACATAGGGTGGGGGCCAAGATCTGGGGGCCGCCTTGTTAAAGGGGGCATCCAGATTCCGATAAGCCCCTGCCTGCAGACCCCGACAACCAATGGCCAGGGTTGTCTGGAAGAGGCCCTTGTCCTCATCAACAAGCCCCAAAGCACCCATACTCCCCATGTTGAGGGCATGCGGCCTGGTATGGTCTGGGGGGGGGGGCTCGCTCGTTCCCATCCCCTTTCCTGGCCTGCCAGGCTGCATGCTTGTTTAAGGGTCTGGAATGGATCTTAGGGGTTCCCCTTAAAATCCATACCAGACTGAAGGGTCTGCTACCTCTTGGGGAGGAACCCCACGCAAAATTGTTTTTTCATTTTTGCGGGGGTTCTCCTTTAAGACCCTCAGCACACAAGTCGCACCGCAAGTGGGATCATTATGATGCAACTTCTATTCAAATCAACGGGCTCCCATAGGGCACCATTGATTTTAAATAGAAAGCCTGACGAGGCTTAACGCTGTGTATACAACATTAAGTTGCGTTTTTGAGCGTTTTTTTGGCTCCACGTCAAAATAGCTCTAATGCTGCAGCCTCAAAACGCGCAGGTCCTGCGTTAGTTCTACAGCTTAAGAACGCAGATGCCACTTACAGCTCAAAAACGTCAGCGTGTATATGAGGCCATTGAATAACATGGTGTGGCATTCTTAAGCTGTAAAAACAGCTCAAAAACGTTGCGTTAATAACACCCGTGTGTATGAGGCCTTGGAGTTACGAAAAACCATAACACTTTCAACAGGTCAAACCTTAACACTTTCAATTTGTATGCAATCAGGGAGGCCCTTGCACTACATAGTTGAAGGTAAATCTAAAGGAAATCGTACGACAAAAGTTGTATAGTGTGTATCCAGCTTCAGGTTAGGTTACTAATATGTACAACAGATGATTTTCACTATTTACTCTCAGTGGGGCATATCAACTAAAATTTCTGTCACTGAGTAACCCTAAGGAATGTAAATCTTGGGTATGGAACCTTTTGGATATCTGCATACAGTAACAGATGAATAAAAGCTTATACTCGGACCTCATGCAAGCAGTCTTTAAAGAAAAAGTCCACCTTTTTAACATGTTACACCCATATTCAGGGTGTAACATGTAACATGTTAAAAACCACCGTCCCCTGCACGCCTCCAGCACTCCATTGCGACAGGCGGCGGGGGGATCTTCTTCCCCTGCTCTCTGTCGCACTCTGAAAAGAACGTGGCCGGGCAAGGGTCCGCCCGCCCAGATGACTCATTTACAGAATTCTGTGAATAGAAAGTTCCAAGGTCCAGCAGCCTTTGCAGCTGTTGGCTTGTAGTTCTCAATGAACTACCACTGCACTATTGAGCGCTGTGTTCTGCCCATACCAGATATTTAGCCTGGAAAGCGAAGCGGACTGTATTAATCACCATTTTCAATATTACATTTTGGGCCTACTCATATCACTCTGCTTGGGAATGCTGGACTGTGGGTCCCCCTCCTGTAAGTACTGGCATCTCTGAACCATATGGACTTGCAACCTTGAAGTGGTGTGCCATTGTTCCTTGTGGGAGTCTGACTTGTACATTACATTACTTTACAGATAGACTATCAGATAGAGGCTTGCATATACAAATTGTAAAATAACCTCTGAATGCTTATACCCTTAAAGCAGAGTGTATTATATCTCATATATGTTCTCTCAATGTTACTAAAGCAATAACAGGTGCTTCTCACCTTCTCATATACATAAAATGAATACATATCACATCCTGGAAAATGACTAATTGATTTATGGTAGGAACTGTGGCCTTAGCACATGCTGATTTCCCACAGCAATTGAATGAGTCATGACTTGTGTTTCATATCCTTGTGTGCTCCATCTACATTTTATATAAAGGGTTTGGTCTAGTACATGAGGTAAGCACCACCTAGCTTGTATAGCACATGCCACCACTGTAAATTATCTCCGGGCATCAGCCAGATAGCCAGGGAACAACATTTTTAAAATGAAAGGTCAGTGATGGAAGCTGATGTATTTAGTATAGCAGAGGTATCCTTTTTGCAACATATTCTACACAAGGCTCTGGATACCAGGGCCGGCCCTACCATGGGTCCCGCTGGGTCCATCGGACCTAGGCGGAACTTTGACAGGGGCAGGAAATTGACACCCAAGAAGATTTTTTTACCAGCAGTTTGGTGGCACCAGATCAGATGTACAGCTTTCCTGCACCTGGCCCAGCAGGCATGGCACGTCTGTCCCTTTCATAAGGTTGCAGCACTCCCCCCCTCCCCTATCTTATTTACACAAGATGGGAAGAATAGCAGGTGTGGACAAAGGGCGGGACTTTTCAAGTTAAGAAGCATGCGATTGGTTACTAGACAGCGGGACGGTCCCAGCAATCAATCACCTGCCTTTCACATGAAAAGTCCCACCCTTTTCTGGACTAGCCATGCTTTCCATATTGTGTAATTAAGGTATGGGAGGGGGAGTGCTGCAATCTTATGGAAGGGGCAGTCTGTAAAATTGATGGAGGACTGTTATGGGGGTCTGTGATGAGGGGGGTCTGGGGTGGGGAGTCTGATGGGGATCTGTGATGGAGAGGAGTCTGTGATTGGAGGGAGGGGCTGTGTGATGAGGGTGAGGCACTGTGATGGAGAGGAGTCTGTGATGCGGGGGGGATCTGTGGTGAGGGGGATCTGTGATATGCAGTTTGTGGTTTGAAGTTGAAAATAATAGTATGCCATATAATTTTGCATATAGACAAGGTTGCTGTTGTATGTAAATCTGACTTCCTGATAAATTTAGTTTTATTCATCATGATATAAAATAATGGATGTGGGGCCTTTTGGTGGGCGTGATTTTTTATTTTTTTTGGTGGGGGGGTATTTCATTCTTGGACCCAAGCAGCACAATGTCTTGGGCCAGGCCTGCTGGATACTATTATTATTTAACATTGAAGGGTACTATCATTAATGTTCGTTTAATTAAAACCTTTAATAATTGGGTATGCATTCATTAACAAAGGAATCGAATGATATGAAGGAAAATCTAGATCCATATGCTGATCTCCAGCCAGCCATCTTCAGTTGTAAATGCATGAATATGCTGCCCATGAACATGAATATTATCTATCTATTTCAATTGAGAAATCAGCAAAACGTCATGTTACGGGCTCAGATAATGTGTAGGCAGAGGTTAAGTCTAGGCCAGTATACTTACAAGAATGTACACAGATCATTTACAGTAAAGATGAAAACTGCATTTTTCAGTTATGAAGGCTGAAGTTGCTGTGGGGTTAGATTTGGAAACCTCTTACAGACTTAATTATTTAAGACAAGGCGCATACAAGAGTTTTCAAAACTGGAATTACTACAGCCAGGAATTGCTGACAAATATGTACTGTGCTAGTTTAGGCGCTGATTTCAGTGAAAAATAATATAACAAGCTGAAAGTGACACATTACACAGGCATAAGCAATAAAGAGTTGCAAAGCATATTTAATACTGTGCTAAGGGGAAGCAACCCACAGAATATCCATTTATAGCAACTAACCAGATCTAGTTTGCTGCAGGCGGGTCAGTGAAAAATGAATTGTGACCGTCTGCTACGAGTTACTGTACTTTATTGCTCTGTTTAATTTGTTTGTTTCCAAAAAAATGGTAAAATAGAAATAGCAGGAGACAAATGACAGTCTAAAATGTTCACGTATCTGTAGCAATCGCAGAGCACATTGATTTTTAAAGTAAAAGCTTGCTCACCTCTCTTGTCTGAAAACACACAGCTTCAAGAGCAGCAAATGCTATGTGGTTCTTGTTCGTGAACTGAGTGAGACCGCAGATGATTCTATAAACATGGAAACAAAAACAGGCAATCAGGTAAAGCATTCTAAATGATGACGGACCCATAGACATTGGAGGGTGGTTGCACATACAGAAACAATCTGACAAACACTCCATAAACTTGTATGCTGGTGTTGGACAAGCATATAGATTTAGATAAGTGCAGAGGGGAGGTAGAGGATACTGCTCATGCATACCTCTCAACCACCCCCGATTCGCTGGGACCGTCCCAGAAATTGGTCCCTGTCCCGGAGTCTTGGTGAACCAGGGCTGGGTCCCGGATCGCCTGCGGCATGTGCGGGGAGTCTAGGTTCCCACATACTGCAAGCAACACTCTGTATGGCAGCTTTCGCTGCCGGTCCGGCTGCCTGTGTCACACACGCTTGCACAGTGCAGAGTGGAGTGCTCTGAACCCACCCCTCCTCCTGCTGTGATGTTGTTTTCCTGTACAGAGTTGGAGGCAGGGAGCATGCACTCCACTCTGCCAGAACCACGATCTGAGAGGTCTGTGTAAGCGACACATGACTGAAAGCTCCACCCACTGATCACTGGACTCAAGAGCGGAGATAGAGCTTCCTGCTGTCAGCCTGAAGGTACCTGGGATTGTAAAGGGGGGAAAGATTGGGGGGTGTAAGAGAAAAAGGGGATAGACTGCCCTACTGGCCCCATCTTCCATGACCTCTGTACCCTGCTCTACTGACCCCCTGTCTTCTGTCCTGCTGACCCTTGTACCTTGCTCTACTGACCCACCCTGTCTTCCACCCTACTGACCCAGTCTTCCATCCTGCTGACTCCTTTACACTGCCCTACAGACCCCTCTCTTTTGCCATTCCTGTCCACCACACTCCTTAAGCCCCACCCACTGTTACGAGTTTGGCCACACTGGCTGCATGCTATGAGCGCCTCAAATTACTGCCTCCCTCAAGTGTCCCTCATTCCAAATTTCAAAAATCATGAGATATTCTCATGCCTGGCTTAAGTAGGACTATAGGCAAAACATTTTTTTCATTTTGGATAGAGTAAGGGAGGTTTGTAACCCCTATAAGGTTTGTTTTTGCCATCTGTGTCAATTGGGGGGGGGGGGGGGGGGGAG
>BLSH010146471.1:762448-789072 GCA_018402905.1 Glandirana rugosa
AGATTTCCTTTCACTTCCCAAATTATGGGAATCTCTTAGGGCCTTCCTGGCCGCCAGAACATGTGTCGCCATTGGACAATTTCCCCTCTATTACTTTTCTAGGGAAAAACAAAAATGTGGAATTTTCTCTTACTTTCACTTTCAATGATAATGATAAACAAAACCAATAAATAAAGAGGATGAATCTCCCTAACGGGGGGCACAGACAGCAGTAAAAACCAAACAGGTGTTCCAATCCATCTTCCCTCTACTCAAAACTAAAAAAAAAAAAAATTGCCTTTAGTTATACTTTAGCCACTCCAGCCGCGGTAGGATTTCACCCTTTAGGACCAGAGCACTTCTTGTGATTCGGCAGTGTGTCGCTTTAACTGATAATTGCGCGGTCGTGCAACGTTTTACCCAAACAACATTTGCGTCCTTTTTTTCCCACAAATAGAGCTTTCTTTTGGTGGTATTTGATCACCTCTGTGTCACTTCTGATCGCCGCTATAAACAAAAAAACTACAATTTTTGCAAAAAAAACTATTTTTCTTACTTTTTGCTAAAATACAAATCCAAAAAAAATATAAAAAAACATTTTTTTTCCATCGGTTTTGCCGATTTATATTCTTCCTCATTTTTGGTAAAAAGATATCTTAATCTGCATTTTTTGATTGGTTTGCGCAAAAGGTGCCGCGTTTACGAATGATAAGAATTAATTTCTGGGGTTTCTTACTAGTAATGGCAGCGATCTGTGATTTTTAGCAGTGCTGCGATATTGCAGCGGACATGTCGGACCATTTTGACACTTTTTTGGGACCATTGGCATTTATACAGCCATCAGTGCTATAAAAATGCACTGATTACTGTGTAAATGCCATTGGCAGTGAAGGGGTTAACCTAGAGGAGGCGCTCTAAGGGTTAACTGTGTTCCCTCAGTGTGTTCTAACTGTATGGGGGCTGGGCTGGCTGGGTGAGGGGAGTGATCACGGCTTCCATATACAGGAAGCCTGTGGTCACAGCTCTTCCCCCTCTGTCAGAAAGGAGATCCATGTTTACATACATGGACCTCCGTTCTCCCACTGCAACGGGGACATCGCTGGTAGCTGGCGGATATCGAGTCCGCCCTACCCGCTCCCTGGCCCCCCCGGAACACAGTAAGCGTGCAAGCGCACCCACAATACTAGTTATAGCGGCCGCCGTCGGCGGTTCACGATAATGAGCCACTTTGCCACCGCCGCGCTGCGGCGGGCAGTCGGCAAGTGGTTAACCATGTCTCAACTGCGCTATAGCCAAAAGTCACCAACAGCGCGGTCGTCCAGTTCTGGGAGGGAACAGCTGATCACAGATCGGGGTAAAGGATCAATCACATTGGCCCTTTACCATGTGTCCAATCACAGCAGATCACATGTGAACAAACTTGCCGGTTATTACCAGTCCTTACACGCTGTCAAAGCGTGAGGAGAGCGAGTAACCGGCAAGTATGACAGGACTTTTTGTCCCGATAATCAGTGCAGGCCCAATAGTGCCCATCAGTGCTGCCTATCAGTGCCCATCAGTGCTGCCTCATCAGTGCCCATCAGTGCAGCCTCATCAGCGCACATTGGTGGAGGAGAAAAATGACTTATTTGCAAAAAAATATAATTTTTTAAAATGTCAGTATTTTTTCATTTGTTTAGCAAAAATTACAAAAACAGTGGTGATTTAACACCACCAAAAGAAAGCTCTATTTGTGTGAAAAAAAAAGGGATTTTATTAAAACTTACCGTAAAATCCTTTTCTCCGAGTTCACTGACAGACGCAGCTCTCCATCACGTGTGGGGTTTATGCTCGTCCCACTAGGAGTTAACTAGGCAGGGAAAAGAAACAGCTGGCCCCTCCCATGGGGGCCGTCCTCTCTTCCTACATAAACCCCCTCATAGCATAGCTCTTCAGTTCGTACACAAGCCGTACCAGAACAGAGCACCGAGGGATGGGAGCTGCGTCTGTCAGTGAACTCGGAGAAAAGGATTTTACGGTAAGTTTTAATAAAATCCCTTTTTCTCCTATCGTTCACTGACAGACGCAGCTTTCCATTACGTGTGGGGACGTCCCCAAGCTGTGTCAAAAAGAGGGGTGGGTAAACGCTAACAACAGTACCCAACTGAACCTCTAAGGAGGCGCCAGACGCGCCTACACTGCCGCCTGCAAAACTTTGCGGCCAAAGCAGCATCCGAAGATGCAAACACATCAACTTTATAAAACTTAGTGAAAGTGTGAACCGAGGCCCAAGTGGCCGCCTTGCACACCTGTGACACCTAGGCCTGGTGTCTGAAAGCCCAGGAAGTGCTAACAGCCCGGGTAGAATGAGCCGTAACCGGAAAAGGGGGAACCTTGCCCCGAACAGAATACGCATGGGTCACGGTTTTTCTAATCCAATGAGAAATCGTAGCCGACGAGGCCGCCAATCCCTTGCGCGGGCCCTCTGGCAGTACAAACAAGGCATCAGCTTTTCGAAAAGAAGCTGTAGCAGCCAAGTACACCCGTAAGGCCCTCACCACGTCCAAAGCATGCAACTCAAACTCCTTTGGGTGCGATGGGCGAGGGCACATTTTCATTAATGTGAAAAGAAGAGACCACCTTCGGAAGGAAGGAAGGAGAGCGTCGCAAGGCTGCCTTATCCTTATGCATGACTAAGTAGGGAGACTTGCACAATAGTGCTGCTAATTCCGACACCCATCTGGCGGAAGTGATGGCAACTAAAAAGGCCACCTTCTGCGACAGCAGTTGTAAGGAAATCTCCCTGATATTCTCATAAGGTGGTTTCTGAAGAACAGAAAGCACCAAATTCAGATCCCACGGAGCCATCGGAGTCCTCACCCGAGGCGCCACATGTCGCACAACCTGTACAAGGGTACGAATTAACGAGTGCGAAGCTAAAGGTCTCTGAAAGAGAATCGCCAGAGCCGATATCTGGCCCTTGAGAGTACTCAAAGCCAGTTTTTTGTTCAGGCCCCGTTGCAAAAAAGTCAGGACCCTAGACACGACATAAGAGGGAGGGTTATGACCCTCCGCCTCTCACCAAGCTATGTAAGCCTACCTGGGACTCAATAGCCAAGCCGTCAAAGCCAGCGAGGGTAAAGCAGGGTGCAAGATGGGCCCCTGACAGAAGATCGTCTCACAGCGGGAGCCGCCAAGGGGCGTCTGCCACCATTTGCACCACGTCGGTGTACCAAGTGCGCCGAGGCCAATCTGGAGCCACCAGGATAATTGGTATCCCCTCTGCCACTATCCTGCGTATCAATCGTGGAAGCAGTCTTATCGGAGGGAAGGCGTACAGAAGACGATAACGGCACCAGGGGGCCACCAGAGCGTCCGTGGCCACCTTGTGATTGAACCGAGACGCCATGAGATCCACGTCCGGCATCCCCCATCTGCGGCAAATTTGCTTGAACACCTCCGGGTGGAGGGACCACTCTCCCTGGTCCAGCGTCTGGCGACTGAGAAAGTCTGCCTGCCAGTTCTCCACCCCTGGAATGTAAATGGCTGAGATCGCCGGAACGTGAAGTTTCGCCCAACGTAGTATCAGAGCTGCCTCCGCTGCAGCTGCTGAACTCCTTGTGCCTCCCTGAAGGTTCACATACGCCACTGCTGTGGCATTGTCCGATTGAATTCGAATCGGACGACCCTGCAATCTCACTGTCCAGTGGAAAAGGCACAATCTGATTGCCCTCAGCTCCAGAATGTTGATGGGGAGACGGGCTTCCTGTGCAGACCAACGACCCTGGGCAGATAGATGCCCCAGGATCCCTCCCCAGCCCAAAAGGCTGGCATCCGTGGTGATGATCACCCACTGAAGAGGCAGGAACGTCTTCCCCTGAGTTAGGGCCGAGTCCCGAAGCCACCAGGTCAGAGACGCCCTGGTCTGGGAGCTCAGACGGATCAGAAGGTCCAACGACCAAGGGGACCTGTCCCACCGAGCCAGAATCGCTCGCTGAAGGAGACGAGTGTGACTCTGGGCGAAAGGTATCGCCTCGAATGACGAGACCATGAGTCCCAGCACCCACATACAGAACCGTAATGAAGATTGACGGTGCGATAAAAGGGTGCAGACACAGCAACTTGGCCGGAGGGAGGAAAACCTTCGCCTGCTCTGTGTCCAAAATTAGACCCAGATACTACAGGCAACGGGATGGAGACACCGATGACAGCAGTGAGGTCATTGTGATACTCACATTCTCCTCCCGAGCCGAGGTGGACTCCGCCCGCAGGAGCAGATCGTGCAGGTATGCCACTACCGCAATGCCTCTCTGTCGTAGCAACGCCAACACCGGGGCTAGCAATTTTGTGAAGACTCGAGGTGCTGAGGCCAGGCCAAAGGGGAGTGCCACAAATTGAAAATGGAGGTCTCCCACTGCAAAGCGCAGGAAGCGCTGATGGCGTGGATACATGGAGGTACGCATCCCCGATGTCCAGGGACGCCAAAAATTCCCCCTGATGAAGGGCAGCCAAGACCGAGCGGACAGATTCCATCCGGAATTTCCACGCCCTGACATACCAGTTCAGGGCCTTCAGGCCCAGTATGGGCCAAACCCCCCCCTTTCTTGGGAACCACGAAAAGATTGGAGTAGAACCCTCAAAACCTCTCTTCTGAGGGCACTGGTACGATCACCCCCTGGTCTGAGAGCGCCTGTACAGCCCCAAGGAGGGCCTCCCGGCATTCCTGCGGGAGCCCTAAATTTGATGGGAAGAACTTGTCTGGGGGCCACTTCCCGGACCCAGCGGTCGGAAATGTGAGCCAGCCACCGGTCTGCGAACCCCAGAAGACGTCCCCCCACCCGAAACCCGGGTAGGGGCAACCCATCAGGCTGAGGACGACTTGTCCTCTGCCTTTTCGGTTTTGCGCTGCCACTGCCGTCTTCCGGCCCCTGCAGCGACCTTACCAGAGGGGGTCCCTTTACCTGTTGCGCCCGGGGCGCGAAAAAACTTCTTCTGTCCCGAAGGAGGGGGCCCCTGTCTATGGCAAGACTCACGCCTGCGGGGCTCTGGAAGGAAGGTACTCTTACCTCCCGTGAAGTCCTTAATAATCTCATCCAAACGTGGGCCAAATAGACGTCCACCTTGAAAGGGGAGGGCAGCCAGACCTTTCTTGGAAGCGTGGTCACCGGACCAAGAACGCAACCAAAGTATCAGTCTAAGTATGACAGCAAATATCGTTATTCTGGACAACATCGGCAGTAATTCAACGGCCGCATCACAAAGGTACTTGAACCCTTGGAGTAAAAACTCAGCCTTCTGCGGCGCATCCATCAGGCGACCGTCTTCCAGGTCCTTCAGGAGCTCTTCCATACACTCGTATAAATGTTGTGCCGCCATGGCGGACGCCAAGGCTGGTCGCACAGCGGAACCTGCCACCAGGAACAGCGACTTTAAAAGCGCCTCTGTTTTTCTATCAGCGGGATCCTTAAAAGAAGGAGTCCCTTCCAGAGGAATGGTCGTTGTCTTACTAAGGCGTGCTATCGGTGGGTCCACCACAGGCTATTCCCATTTTTTTAAAAAGCTTTTCTCAAAGGGATAGCGAGCAGCGAACCGTTTTGACAGCGAAGAAGAGTGCTGTGGACGCTGCCATTCACGATAAAGAAAATGATCAAAAATGTCATTGTAGGGATAAGCCTTGGGGGCCCTAGGGGGCCTAGAGGACCCACACACATACGCAGCAGACCGCGATTCTCCATCCTGATCCAGCTGCAGCTTAGTGAGAATGCCAGCGATAATGGTAGCCACCAACGCTTTTTCGCACGCAGCCGCCGCCCTCTGATCCCCCTCGCCGTCCGATGGACCCAGTTCCCCATCGGATAAGTCCGCTGGGGTCCCTGAGACCCATGAGGCCACTTCCGGCTCAGAATCCTCCCCTGATGAATAATGAGGAGGAGGGGGACGCTTCTTGGGGACCTGTTGGGGGACCTACGCCCGGGGGAGAAATTCGCTAAAGACCGCCCGCAGCTGGTCCAAAAATGCTCCTTGCAAACTAGGCATTGAAACTTAAGAGCTATGCTATGAGGGGGTTTATGTAGGAAGAGAGGACGGCCCCCATGGGAGGGGCCAGCTGTTTCTTTTCCCTGCCTAGTTAACTCCTAGTGGGACGAGCATAAACCCCACACGTAATGGAGAGCTGCGTCTGTCAGTGAACGATAGGAGAAATGATAATTTCATATAGGTATAGTGTAGCACGACCGCGCAATTGTCATTCAAAGTGCGACAGCGCTGAAAGTTGAAAAGTGGCCTGTATTGAAGTGGTAAGGGTGCATGACAGGTTTTCTAACACCCATAGACATGAGACTGTGGCCAAAAAGACTGGATTGAGGGACTAATTTCATAGCTCTTTATGGTAGTTTACAAACAATATGCACATGAGCCTTTGGCTATATCAGAAATTGTATTTTAATGAGAATAGTTGTGATTTTGCTTTTCTCAACTAGTGTTTTAAATTTGTTGATATCTGCAAACTCTACATATATTCCTAAAATATTTGTTTAAAAGACCTAGATTCAAAGTTAAATCTGTTTTCTACTTTACCTGCAGATACACCCTGTCTATTTTAAACATATTTAAAATTTAAATATAATAGTAATTTGTCCTGCAATGTCCAAGTTTTCATGTTATCACTCAATATAGCTGAGGCTGCTGCTCAGTGCTTAGTATTTCCACTGCACATCACTGGGGGGCCAACTCAGCAAAACAGCATGACTTTCTTATTAAAGTTCAGCTGAGGAACATCTCATCCCTCATAATCAAGACTCCGTTTTGTGAGTTACTTTGCACTAGCAGTTCAATCTGTGATAGAAGTAATGTAAAGTTCATCTTCCAGCTCCATAAATATGTTAGAAAGAATTTCTTGCACTTCTGGATTTCTCAGAAAACAACACACCATAAGATGGAAATTAAGTCAGCACTATTAGTATGACCCCCCCCCCCCCCCACGCACAAACACAAACACACACACACACCTCCCCTGACAGACTTTCTATATCATCAGGTGAAATCCCGTATACATATTTTGCTTTTTCTTTCTTTTTATTTTTTAAAAAAGCTTTAAAGTTATTTCTTCTTTCCAGGAATGAAAATCCCTTGCTGGTAGACTGACTTGGTCCTGCTTAGAAAATGAGAACTTGCAGGTAGTGATTTCCATTTTTTTTTAGAACTAGGCCTGTATTTTTGTTACACTCTGTAAATTTATGGGGATAATATACAAACAAGTGACTTGATTAAGCAGTGTGAGAAGGATTTTTCTATCACAAGGTAAGGACATACCCCCTGGCACTTGGTTCCCAGTATGGTGCATACAGGCCCGAGAATGCTGGAACAAAGTAGCAGCCATATGATGTACCAGCTTCCGCAGCAAGCCTCTCTAAGAAACAGAACACATATAGAGGAGTTAAAATATCAAATCTGCTGGAGGTCTTATTGACTTGTACGAAAGTTATCTGATATTCTTACCTACTTCCTCTGTCGTCTTAACAATGCCAAGGTTATCTCTTAGCCACCGCACCACAGCTCCAGCTATGGCAACAGAGCCCTAAACAATGAACAAAACCAGGTAAGCAAATAAAATGCAAGTCTATCAAAGTTTATATCTTTAGTTTTCTGGTGGACACTGCTTTGGCAAGTCTCCCAGATCTAAATTTATTGAACAATAAAGGTGCCCATACAATCGGCAGTTTGGGCAGCACCTCTTTTTTGCCAGGCTACAGGCAGCATGATCTACAAGGGACTTGAAAATCCAGAGTGACCGTAATATTGAAAAGATATGAGCTCTCAGTGTAGCTTCCCATTTTGACTAAAGAAAATAGGAGTGGATCAAAATGAACTGCCTAAACTATCTCTCTAACTAAAACTTTTATCTTATGCACTATTGTAATTGCTGATTGTCCGAGTAGAAACATTAGTCGAATCTAGACAAACAGAAATGCTTGTGAGCTTTACCAACAACGATGTGCCTGTGCAGCAGAATGTGGCTGCTCACAGGCATTTCCTGGAACCGTTGTAGGTGTCTTTAAAAGAATCACAACACAGCTCCAACCAGCTTCACTCCTGCCTCAGTGCCATCTGTGATGAATGTGCTCCCGCTCCCCCTAGCCTCGCTTAGATTGCAGGGAGAGCTTCCGCAACGAAGGAGAATTTCAAGGAAACCAGGAGCCAGCAGCACAAGGAACATGACATATTAATAGTAAAGCAGCCCATAGATCATACGCATTTCTTTCCTTCCAACATGGGTGGAAGGAAAGAAAATTGCTCAATTCCCCCATCAACACAGTCAGTCAGTGTTGATGGGAGATTGCCTCCCGCAGCATTATTGTGTGCAGCCAGCGGGAAACCTTCCTCACTGGCAGAACACAATGGTCACTGCCGACAGCTATAGCCACCAGCGGTGATTGCATGGAAAAAACCTGACAGGTTGGTTTTACTGAAGTTGATCGATGGATCGACTTTAGTACAACCAGCTTGCCCATAGATGGGTAGAATCTCATCCAATCCCTGCTGAGCCAGCTGAGTTTTGATCTGCCTATGGCTGGCTTAAGTCATGTCCCTTGTGCTGATTTGTGTGTTTTTTCATTTTTGCTACACTTGGGCTTTAACATTTCCAAATGAATTGTAAAAAGACTGAACTCTAAGAAAAATAAATATTAGCTTTAAGAGCATTATAACAGGAAGCAATGAATCAAAATGGCTGTTCAGGAGAAAGTTAAAAAAAAAAAAAAAAAGTATGCACAAATCAAAAACTTACCTCAAGAGCATAACAAGCAGGCTTGTCTCTGCCAAGCTGGTAAGCCACAGTGGTCAGCAAACCATGATCAGACAGAACAGGCTGTAAGACATAGCCTTAAATTAGTATAGACACATTTTGCACACTATAAGAACAAATAGTAAAGAAGTGAAAAGCTAAACAGTTGGGCGGTGTCATACAAGTGGATCAAAACTCTTACGTCATGTTAACAGTCTTCTTGGAGGGGCGAAATACAAACTAACAGAAAAGCAGAAAATAGTGTGTCCGTTTTCATTAAGTGCTTGCCACAAATGTGAAGGTGTAGGCACTTGGACATGTGATCTCTACAGAAGAGTAGGGTCAGTTTTCATATTTGCTGATCTCCTCTTTTGAAGAGATCATAAAAGGTCACGTGCCTATATGGCCAGCCATGAAGGGAGCATAGAGCTGCACTTTTCTTATTGGAAACCTGCTAAAGAATTACAATGGTTGTTAGCGGTGACCTCCTAAAGATACTAGTCTCCTGGTTGTCTCTGGCTTCCGTACGTTCACAGTCACTGACCTGGAATAATTATGCAGATTATAAAGTCATATGGAAGTCAGAACTGATAATCTGCATATTTGTTCCAGGTCTGTGCCCCAGAAAGTTTTACAAAAAGTTGGATGAATATGATGGGTTGCCATGGCTTGAATATTCTCCCCAAACAGTTGTCACCACCCCTATGCTAGCAATTTATTATTCTGATATTAAAAGACTTGGGCAGACTTCAGCAGGTACATAACCGTTTTACCACTATATATTTGCAGAGTCATGCAAATCTGTATGGCATTTCTAGCTGAATTTCAAGTACTTCTTAAATTGAAAGGCTGTGTAATACGTTTTCTAAGTAACCATTAATCTATTAAGAGATATTCAGATACCTTTATATAAGTGTAGGGTTGGTACTGCACTAGAGGTGCATGTGCATTAGTAAATCCAAGGGTTAGAATGGAGAAGGAGTAAGCTGCAGCCCTATCTCACAACCAGGAGACCAGTACAACATATAAAAACATGAGCTGCGCTAACCCAAAATTCACTATGACGGGAACAGGTTAATACCCCTACCTGCAATCATATAAATTGCACTATACTCCACAGGGATACCTTTATATAGTTGCATCTAGTTAAAGCGAACCTTCAGTCATTTTTTCATCTTTCCATCTGTGAAATCTTCTGTCTTTATTGTTTTAACTTTGGACAGTAAAACTGCCAGTAAATACCTTATACAGCCTACTTCCTCTTTCTTGTCTGGTCATTACCCTAGGCTTGCACAGCTTTCTCTCACTCTTGCGAGAGTTTGTCAGGAAGGGAGGGGGGATGAGGGCCAATGAAAGCTGAGGTGTGCATTCTGTGTGTCTGTGTAAATCCAGGAAGTGAACAGGCAGCAGCTTCAGCTGCCCACAGTTAAAATGGCTGCAGCCAGACTTAGTGGAGGGAGATTTCTGCAGCATATTTGTAGAGTCACAGTATATATAAAATATGCACAGTGGTTGGAGGGAGGCTTCAGAATGGCAAAGATGTTTTTATTAGAAATTATGTGAGCAGACTGCAGTTTCTCTAACACTGATCTCACAAAGTCAGTGATTAGCTGTATTTATTCTAAGTAATCGGTTTGTAAGCCATGTAACAAAGTATTTCTAAAGGCTACACTTTTTACCCTAATGCATTCAGAGCATTAAAATAAAAGTAATTTTATTACACCTCCATCCCTAAACACTTCCCTGCTGTTCTTACCACAACCACAGACACTGGGTGCAGGATCCATTAATGCCACTCTCTGAACTACCTGGATCCTCAGCAGTCACTGAACACAGCAGAGCAATAGGCCCCTGCTGCCCTTAGTCAAAATGTTGAAAGAAGGGAGCAGGGGTGTGGATTGCTGAAGCACACAGCTGAAGCACACAGCTCAAATCAGGGATGCAGCACATAGACGTGTCTCCACAGCACTAGCTAAGGAGCCACCTGCAAACGGGGTACTGGGGACAGCAGCCTTGGGACCCCTGGCTTCAGAAGGAATAAACATTTAAGAAGAAGAAGAGGATTACACATAATTGGTATGTATGGGCTTATTCTTTTGAAATTAAAAAAAAGCAGAACAGTTTAGTATCACTTCAAATACCTCACCTTTGGCCCTGTATTACACAGCAAGAAACAACCAGTACCATATCTGCAGGAAAGAAAAGAACTTTGTTAAAAAAAAAGTGTGTTGAATACTACTAGTGATTTAAGTTAGTAATTGATAATATTCTTTTCAGAGTCACGACTAAACCAGTAAAAAAAAGTGACAGAAATAGGAAAATGACAGGAAGAGCTAAATTCTCTACACTATAGCATAGAGCTTTTGGAACCCGAATTCCAAAATGACACCTTTAAACCATGCCACTTTTGCACTACTAGCTCTTCCTCTACACTACAAGGGGTAGACATAGTTTTTTATTTTTGTGTTGCATTATATATTTTGCAAACAACGCTATCTGTTGGTTTACATTTTTTTGATGCGGCATATGTATTCTTTCTTACTGGTTGCCAGTTCAATTTGGTTTGGCGTCTGTCTGCCATGTATATGTCTTAAAAGGATAAGTTCAAGCCTGTTTTATCCTTCAGTTTGGTTGTTGGGCTCCACTTTTTAAATGTTATATTCAGCACATCAAAGTTTTAACAAACCAGGTCTTTGCTGGCTTTTTTCTCTCAGGGATTCCACTGGTGACAGAGTAGAAACAACTGTTCTGTCCAGTTACCACGACTATCACAGACTAACATATCTCACTTTCTGAACTAAAGTAATGTACTAATTAGAGGTGTAAGAAAGTGATACCTTTGTTAAACCGCTGAAAAACCACTGCATCGCATACTAGCAAATTATGAAATACTTACCTTAGAACGAGGTCCCCGCAGCCGCGCCTGCACACCGCTGAGGGAGCCGAAATGTTGCCCGGCGTTTCTTCTGGGTTCGTGTGCTCCAGAGCTGTGAGTGGCCGCAGCCGCAATGACTTCACTCCTCCTCTCCAGCAAGGAGCTCTGAAGTTCCGGCACGATCCTAATGTCAGCAGCTGCATGGTTTAGGAGATATTAATTTTACCTACAGGTAAGCCTTATTATAGGCTTACCTGTAGCTAAAAATCATCAAGTGGACAATAAAACCGCTTTAACCCTGATGAATATAAAATGTCTCTGGGACCTATATAAGAAGCTGGTTGATTCCACTTTGGTACCAACCAAAACCTAAAATATTGGTTCTAGGTGCAATTGGCCTTTCCACTCACGTGTTTTTTGCTTGTCCATCTTGAAAGCACATTTGTCCAACCAGTGCAGCAGATTGGTCACCAAGACACTGTGGGGGGAAAAAGAGTGGTGTATATAATTTATAAAGGATAGAACCCATTAAAAGGATAAGTTCACTTAAAAAAAAAATCTGCAGGGGATCAAATAATTATTTCCCCCACTGTATATATAATTACTGTAGATATGTGTAAATTAGTGTATAGATAGTGTGGACACTAAATACACTTTCTGACGTGTTGGTTAACCACTTGCCGACCAGCCACTGTTGTTTGACAGTGGCAGGTCGGCTCTCCTGTGCAAATCGCCGTAGCTGTATGGCTGTCCCTGCACAGGAGATAGCCGGATTCAATGTCCGTCGGCGACCTGCGATCGCCTTCTAGAGAGGTAGAAGGGGTATCTGCCAATGTAAATAAGGCAGATCTCCCTTCTGTCAGGGGACATGACAGAGATCTACTGTCCCCAGTGAACCAAATACATCTATGATAGACCCTTAATTTCTTTGTAAGTGGGCAAACTTACAAAATCTGCAGGGAATTAAATAATTATTTGCGTGCATGTATTATATATATATATATATATATATATACATACACACACACACACACACACACACACCTACATATATATACACATACATATACATGCATACATACACACACACACACAGTGTCAATCACAGTATCCACACAAGAGGAAGCCGTTCTGCAAGTTTATTTGGTGAAAAATGTTTGACCAAATAATTGTATAAAGCAAATTTATTTTACTCTCTGAGCAGGCTGCATAAGATCTGTACATGCAGATCTAATAGGAGTCTTCACCCAGCATCTGCTGTACTGTGTGCATTTGGGGCAGCTCACCTGCATGCCTGTCAAATCAGGAAAAGTGACTGTGTTCATGCAGCCACCGCGTCCCTATAATTTCCTTTAGAGTTTAAAATGATGACAGATCTCGAAGAATTTTTATGTAGAAGCAGAATGCCATTATTCTTCTGTGTACTGTAATGAAGGTTAACTAATCAACTTACCCCAGATATTGGAACACCAGTCAAAGCTCCAGATTTCTGAAATTAAAACAAAAAATTTAAACATCAGACATGCATTTCCATAGATTTTTTATTTTCAGTCTTAAAACAGTGCCCAAAAGGACTACAGCCAGCAGCAAGCCAATGTCTCCATATATATGTAACAAGTGTGCAGCTGAACAGGACATAATTGTGACTTTGTCTCCATACAATTCTTGGTGAAACCACATAAAAGCAACCAAACACATTTCCAGTTATTAATAACAGCACGTGCCCTGTCCCAGTTTTCTAGGAAGTACTGGAGTAAGAAGCCAGGTCTCACAAAGACCATGGCCACAAAATGGTAACTATGCAAGAGGTTGGTAATAGGAACACAGCTACCATCTGAGAAATGCCAAATAAGGCCATGGAAATATCAGAATGGACATCACAATTTTTTTATAGTACATTTCTTTTATGTTAATAAATGTTAGCATTACTAAGAATGATAAAATGATCTATTCGATAAATGACGGCATAGACATATATGGATAACAGATGCCTAGTCAGAGCAGAACAATCAAAATCTGTGAAGTTATATTACTGGAATAGATCGCTGGACTTTAACTGGAAATTGTGTTGTTTGAACTCCAAGTGCGTGTGACACATGACTGGTGAAGAACTCAGAAAGAACCTTTACTCACCAGGCTAGGACAGATTTTCTATGGTAGGCAAAAAAACAAAAGGATAGAAATAGTTCACCACAAAGGAAAGTTATACTTTTACCTGTTGCTTAGGGAGAAATTTACTGAGTCAAATGATACTTTAGGTTACAGTAGATTGGACTTGGAGAAGCCTTTTGCTGGGACTAGCTATATTAGGGAATAGGTTTTCTTTCCAATGAAGACTTTCCTTTTTCTTACCACCCAAAAACTGCTGCTCCCATCTTTTCAGGCAGCTAGTGGAATATGATAGAAGCCTTACTAGTCTTACTTACGCACACTTGTCAGCTGCACCAACTTTATCAACCCTTGACAGTTTGTAAAATCTCCCACATTCAGCCAATATAACCAGCTGCTTTCAAAAAAAAGATTGGGGCTAATTATGTAGGATTATAGACTGCCACAATCACGCCTTAATTTCAGGTATCTGCTGCTTCTCTGTTTGCCCCATAGGTTGCATAACCATGATCGGACTGAAGCTGGTTAAGATGTATTGCAACATATTTATTTGAAACCAGAACAATGAACCCCTATTGGGACTTTTAAGGCAGAAAAGTATATGAGTGATACGAGGCAAGATAAAATATACAAACATTTTTATTGATTATACAATAATAAAAGATGAGCGCGTGAATATCGTCATGATGGATATCTCCAATGACTCACTACACACGCTATTTGATTCCAGTGATATAATTTTTTTTTCCACCTCCTTATTTCAAGTGGTCCCTGCTTGTGCTAATTCCCGTGGCATGACTGCACCTTTCCCTTCTTTCCCCCTCCCTTTGTGCTGGCTAGTGTGATAGGTGGTGTGACACATCCCGATGGATCATATACAGTATATACATACTCCATCTCTGTGGCAATAGCATAAACTTTTTGCATCCTTCTCCTCCCCTGAAAAAGGAACAAAAAAACATATTCTGAAACGCATTGGACTACCCTGTGAACAGCCTACAGGATCAGGTCATACATTCCATGCTGGCCAACCGGGTGCTCCAAACACTTGAGTTATACAGTGCCAATGATATAAATTATATGCAATACCATATTGTTACATTTGTTGTAGTGTTTCTTTTAACATGAACATGCGGTCATCTTATTGTTGTATAATCAATAAAAACTTTTGTATATTTTATCTTACTTGCCTTAAAAGTCCCAATAGGGGTTCATTGTTCTGGTTTCATACTAGAGTTTTACTGACTACTCTCAAAACTGCCCACTTACAATGATCTAGTGTATTGCCAGCATAACAGCAATGATGCAAGTGATATTTTTATGCTTTGTTTTTTACTCACAAAGCTTAACAATTCTGTGGTATGAAACAACAAAAGCAATTTTTATTACCATCAGTCCATAGATTTCTGAACTACTTCTCACTTTTGGCAGCAAACTCATGGGAACATCAAAAAACCTAGAGAGAAGAAACAGAGTTGGTGCATCTTGATATTTATCAATGGGAAACCTTGCACACTTTATACTTTAATAACCAGAATCTCTCATACAAAAAAAAGAGAGATACTAGGTTAACAGCTAAGAAATTAGAGCAGGGTTTCTCAACCAGGGTTCCTCCAGAGGTTGCAAGGGGTTCCTTGAGCAATGGTCAATTTCTACCTCTCAGATAAATTCCCAAGGACATAATTCATTGATCTTTTAAGTTATCTGTAAGGGGGTAATTCTTCCCAATTACCACAAATGTAGGGAGCATTCTTCCCATTGAGGTGGAGAAAGGCTGAATTAGAGTTTCATTCTGCACCATTGTTTTTAAACAGTTTGTCTGTATATGTGTAAATACACACCAGTTAACGACAATTGTTCTAGAGCAGGGGTGTTCAACCTTTTGACTTTCCTGGGCCACATTTGAAGAAGAGGAGTTGTCTTGGGCCACACATAAAATACACTAACAATAAGGATAGCTGATAAGCAGAAAAAGCCGATATAAAAGATTTACCTGAGTAATAAAACTTCATTTTTAAAAATATTTTTTATTATAAAAAGTAAAATAGGGCAACATAAAACGAGTGCAATATTTGACACTATTTTTGATAAACTGACGCATCGGTATCTAGTTTGATGAATGGAGTAGCAATTCTCAATGAAGGTGCTCATCAGATATTTTGGTTCTAATATTGCCCTTTGTGTGTTTCATCCTTGAAAATACTTGTTCACAAATATAGGTGCTGCCAAAAACTGATGACATGAATAAGGTGTGATTATAAAGGGCAAGATATTTTGCTTTGGGAAAATAAAACTTATAAAAAAGTCCAGTAAAGACAAACTGGCAATTTTTTTTTTTATCTGCTGCATGTGTTCACTAAGTGTAAACAAAAACAAATTCCAAAAAACCCCCCAAATCTTTTTAACCCCTTGTCGACTGCCCCAAGTACATACACTGCAGGGAGGCAGTTCTCCTGGGCGAAATGACATACCTGTATGTGATTTCGCTCTTCCGGGGCACGCACTTTTTTCCCGCCGGCAACCAGCTCCTGCTGTGGTTGGACACATCGGGAGCCAATCAGCGAGTCCGGAGGACCCGAAGTCCACTGGAACCTGCCCATCATTCCCAAGGCAGACAGAACAGTGGTCTGCCGATGTAAACAAGGCAGATCGCTGCTCTGACAGGAGAAGACAGAGATCTTGTGTTTCTGCTAAGCAGGAACACAGATCTCTGTATTCTTACAGTTAAAGCACCCCCCCCCCCCCAAACAGTTAGAAAGCACTCACACATTTAACCCTTTAAATGGCCCCTATGTTAAACCCTTCCCTGTAACTGTCATTAATACAGTTACAGTGCATATTTTTAGCACCGATTACTGTATTGGTGTCAATGGTCCACAAAAAAGTGTCCAATTTGTCCGCCGCAATGTCACAGTCCTGCTACAAGTCGCTGATCGCCGCCATTACTAGTAAAAAATATAAATAAATAAAAATCCCATAGTTTGTAGACGCTATAACTGTTGCGCAAACCAATCAATATACGCTTATTAGGATTTTTTTTTACTAAAAACATGTAGCAGAATACATATTGGCCTAAACTGATGAAAAAAACATTTTTAGCTGCCCTCAAATAAGAGTATCCAATTTGGGGATACATTTGATGAGGTTTACGATTACAGAAGAAAAACAAAATATTAATATGTGGAGCAGTTTGTGTTTATTTTCATGCAGTGCACATAAACACTCTTTGCAAAGTATCTACCTGTATGATCCAATAAACACTTTGGATAATCAGAATATAATAAAGAATAAACAGAAGGCTTACTGGCAGAGCTCTACATCCCACTCCAGTGTGTTGATATTGAACAGCATAGTTCTGCTGGCGTTGGTCACATCTGTACAGTGAACACCACCATTCTTCCCTCCAGTAAGGCTCTACAGAGAGAAAGCAATTAAAAAAGAAAATTCTCTTATTTAGGCTACCCTCCATTGCCCTTTATTAATAACCTAGGACTAAAATTCTACATCCCCCGGAAAAAGGGCCATTACAGTAGAAAAACTTGTCATCTTCCTAAAGGTTGTATTCATGGGTTGGCATGAGTTCTTGAATGTTTCAAAGCCACACAAAAAAAATCCATTGCACAAAGAGTAAAACTCACCAACACGTTACTTCTCCATCAGCTTTGGTAACATTAAGCCACATACACAAATATGGCTTTGTATATCATGGCTGCTGTATACTCAATATGTTTCTGATAATTACTGTTATTTATTAATTACACAGCTATCAGTGAATAACAAATAGCCCAAAAGCTAATGTTGCCACCCAAAAGCATTAATTTCAGGCTACCAGGTCCCTCCCCTACATATCCCACTATTGTCTATTTCTATATGTGCTATAAAATCTAAATCTGGCTCCTGAAAACACTAAGCCTCCACAAATATTCCAGATTATATCGAACACATTCAGGTAACAAGTCCCACTTCCATTCCCAACATAGATCACTATATTATATATAAACAAACTGGTGTCACGCGTCACAAATATTCCAACTACAACATAACAGTGCTCTAGCGTTCCTCACTTACATATTGTAAACACGCTGGTGTACATTAATGCCAAAAATGAACAGCTAAATGTGTAAAGTCCATTAAAAAAACAAGAGAAATAAAAATAAAATAGAACTGAAGATAGTTTCAAAAGTCACTTCATAAAAGGGTGCAGTAGTAATAGAAAAACAATATTCAGTGTAGATTACTCTTCACCCACTTCTTAATTCAATCCACCAGTGTCAATTCCACTCCAAGTGGCTCGTGTGCCCTCCACCAGATGTAATCTCTCTTGGGATCAGTGACAATAAAGTATGATCTTAACACACCTGTGTCCCACCAATGTAGACTAAAGTAAGTTTCCTTTGAATTTCTGGATGTCGCAGGTATTCCACGCCACCATGTTGACAGGGCTGGGCTCTTAGCAGCTCTCTTCTCTGTGCCCAGGTTGCTCAGCTGTCAGATAACTGTCAGCATTCATTGATTCCCCAGTGGCCCACATGGTTATCATTATCTGCTCGTCAGTCCGGGTCAACATATCTGGAGTTTATGTGCTGTGTTTCTGTAAAAGACTTTGCCTGGCTGAGGTCCATTCTGGTTCCTGATCCTGTTGTTCTGCCTCTGACTACGCTGATCTCTGGTTTTCTTGATTAATGGCTTGTCTGACTACCTGCTTTGGCTTCCAATCCCTGGCTTATGTTTTGATTATGCTTACTGATCTGTACCATTTTTACCATTACATTAAAAAGTGTAATTTTTGCTGAATTTCGGTCTCAGTCTGATTCATGGTTTCTGACACATGTAGAAACTCTGCTCCTCTCAATACCGCCACAAAACTGTGCATACAAAGGAAAGAATCACCATACATTGTGCTACGGTCACTGATCTCAGGTGTCAGTGGATCTGGTGGAGGGCACACAAGCCTCTTGCAGTGGAATTGGCACAGTTTGGTGGATTAAATTAAGTGGGCGAAGAGTAATCTACACTGAATATTGTTTTTCTATCACTACTGCGCCCTTTTATGAAGTGAATTTTGGGACTATCTTTATTTCTATTTTAATTCTATTTTCTATCGGGTTTTTTTGTGGACTTTATGCATTTAGTTGTTTATTGTTCATTTATGGTGGTAATCTACACCAGTGTGTTTACAATATGTAAGTGAGGAATGCTAGAGCACTGTTATATTATAGCTGGAATATTTGTGACGCGTGGCACCAGTTTGTTTATATATCTTTTGGCACATGCATATGTGTGGGAGATGTGTGTGATTCACTACACTTACCATTCAATGTTTAACACATAGAAGCTCATTTTTATAGATCACTACAATGTGGTTAGAACCATTTCAGGAGAAATAATGCAAAAAACAAAGTAGTATTGCCTTGGGGGAGGAAACACTCCGAGCGCTAGAACATACAACCGGTCAGATTCAGGTCAAGTGGTTTAGGCTCCTGACCTTTCCTGTCTGACTCGTTAAATAAGCTTGTATGTTTGTAAATGCCTAAAATTTTTGTAACCAAAAAAAAAACCCCTACACAATGAAAATGAGAAAATTAGGGTTTAGTGAAAGAGATTCCATTCTAAAAAGCACTAACCCAGATAATCCAGGAGTCCACAGTTCCAAACATGGCTCTGCCTTCTTCCACCGCATGTCTAATTTCTTCCACATTGTCCATCAGCCACCGGAGCTTTACTGCACTGAAATAGGTGCTCAGAGGAAGACCAGTTCGATTCTGAAAATAACAGTTACATTGAGGGCAAAACTTAAGACTATTAACTTATTGGTTATTTCTTTTTTTTTTGTATGCTTAATAAAAAAGTTCAAAGTTTAACCACTTTGGACTTCATGCACACGTCACTGTACTGCATTGCACTAAAATATACCTACAAGATCCAGGCAAAACATATTCTTTTAACTCTTGTCACCTGACAAAAGGAAATAGTAGTCTCCCAAATGAGAGCACAGACAACAATAAAAAACTTGACAGAAATTTTACACTATTAAAAATGTTGTTTTCTGTAAAACACCTGTCAAATAGACAGAAAGTGAGCGAAATTAGCCTCCAAATAGGGACACAGTAATAATAAACTATACACTAACTATTAAACTCTACAGCAAAAGTATTGGCTATGTTTGAGAAGCAGAACTAAACCCTCCTATCATTTTCAGCCATGAAACTGCCATTTGGCCTCGGTTAGATCTTCAACTGCCATGGTACACGGCACATGTGATCAGTTATGACACCAGCCATTTCATGGTTTCACAGTTTGGTGGACACTTTTGTTAAATCAATGAGTTTAGTTACAAAAAATAAAAATACTATGCACATAATGGCAATCTTTAACCACATTAAACAATGCAATTTACTTTTGTTTAATCATCAAATATTTTTAGGGATTTGAATTATCTGGTTTTAAGCATAGCCGCAGATCACAATCTTTGCAGCTTTGTTCGGACTTAAAGAGAGGTCCAAAAAAGAATATGGAAAGATATTGAAGCTTACGTTTGTTAGCATTGCAGGTGCAGAGAAGTTCTGCAAATGTTGCAATAATCCAGGGCAGCACAAAAGGTTTTTGGTAAAGCATGGGGATAAGAGGGGGGCTTTCTATTTCCATCTGCTTCAAAAGTAATAGGTATTTTTCACCATCAACAATTTTACGTGACGGAAAAATAACACAAGAACCTCAGTGAATTCACTGACATTTTTTGATAAAGCTGCTGGTGACTTTAGCAGGTTTATGTATAGGCTAGTTCATTTGCAAGTAATATCCATGGGTTAGTTTGCACAAGCTGAAAGTTATATTGAACACACGATGCAGTCGGTGACTACATATCAATAATTGTCAAGCAGCTCTTTCTAGACACCTGCAATTGCCTAAGCATTGGCAAGATATACACGTTTAAAGGAAACTAATCATTAGAGACACATAAAAGCTTTCTTTGTTGACCTTTGCTTGTAAAAATTCTATTTGCCTGGTAGTTACGCTGACACTTTTGCTTCAAGATGAGTTAATAATTTACTAACACTTTTCTCCAGTGTTCTTCACCTGCATACTTTCTATGATTCAGGGAAGCAGAAAGTATTCAGGTTAAAGTGTCTGCATAAAAGAAAAGCACTCAGCAGTTTCAGGAATAGCAGCTCCCATATTTCTCTAATAACAGGTCTACATTAAACAATGCTAAAAAAAGGCATAATTATACAAAAATATGCATCAGGTAAATTATCTACATCGCAGCTTCCATCACTGCTCTAACCACAAAAGTAGTAGCTCAAGGGCCCTTTATCCAGAAATGTTAGTGCAGTAACTCCACAAGATCAGATTTATCAGTCGTGCGTAGGGTGGGGCAGACTGATAGCCATCATAATTTCTTTTCTAGGTCTATATATAAAAATCTGCCCAGCTGCACTAATACAGATGTGATATCCAGTGGTGTCCAACTGTTATCTGCAATTAGCAAAGTATCCACTATATGTCATCATATACAAACGATAAACACCTCGCCTGCATCTTTAAAAATCGAAAAATCAGGTGGCAAGATTCAGTGTATAAAATTCTTCACTGAAAAACCCCACAACATAGCAGGTACGACTGCTACAATGTACAGATTGTATAGCGCTTCTTTAAGGCTGGTTACAAATGGTAGCAGGAATCATACAGCACCCCTTTAAAAACCCTATGTTTCACCAAGTGTTAGCTGTACTCCTATATGGGGAGTAATATCAGAGGGAACTGCTGTGTCAAAACGAACTCTAGTTACAATTTTATTAATTAGTTTTAGTTACTGTTTATTTCAGGCCAATTGCTTCCTTCTGGTGTTCTTGTGCGCTGGCCAGACCAATAGGAGCAACACTGAAGCATGTGGAGCACAACTTGGCATACACATGACATAAGCGGTCTTTGACATAAGCTGTGCTGAACCTACATGTCCTATATAGTTTCTACTTAGCTTGATTACTAGATGGCAAGCATTGCCTGTACACAGCACAATTGTGCTGCTGGGCTGTGTTATCCAGTACTATATACAGCAGAGATATCCAGGATAGCATGAAAAATGACTTGTGCAAAGAAGCCTGGTATTTAAGACATTTAGAAGGCAGTGTAAACTGTTCAGTTATTAATCTCTTATTTAAAGCATTAACGTTTAGTTGGAACATATTTTATAAATACATTTATTATTTTCACCAACTTAAGCCAAACTTCAAATAATGATACAGACTCCAATTGCTTGCAGTTAGTAAAACATCCACAAGATGTCAGCATATGCAGTCACATGCTAAATCTGTTTATTACAAATATAAAAAAAGAAAAAGAAATTCACCACTGACAATCCACAGTGAGCATCACTGATGTGGCTGAAATGTAGCAATCTAGAAAATGGCATGTAACATAGCTAGATTTTTTTTAATGACTTCTTAAGTTAATGCTCTACAATTTTACATGCTTCCATATATCTCCAGGAATTGGCTTTGCCAAGCTGCCCATGCTCCCCAGGACAACACTCAAAATTGACAACTGAATCCCACATATTACACAGGGAACTTGGACTACAACTACGGCTATACAGAGTCGGACTAGCTGTTATCAGTCTGATAGATAGAAAAGCCTGTAGAAATAGTTTGCACTTTTAAGTACGAATAAGCTACCTTCCCAGAGAGAGAGAAAAAAAATTTGGTTAGAAGAGTATGACAATTTTCATCTTGGGTGTCATAGGACCTTGTCCCAATTACAATGTTCTATTTCACAGGAGCTTTTGCACATAGTGCCCACAAGCATTCCACTGCTGCCCTGCATGGGGTGTTATTAGGGGAAAATTAATTAAAACACAGAGCCTCACAAATAAATTATGATAGGCAATTATAAGTCAAAAATACATTCAACATAACGAAACTTGATAAACATAAATATAACTCTTTAGTGGTCAACAGATCAGCATCAAAATGCAACTAACATGAAAAGAAGATGGTCTGTTCCCACTTGGTGTTAACATTCCCTTTTCAACTTTATCACAGCAGTATACTCATTGTTATAGCCAAATCTGTACATCAGAAAATGGCCAACGAGCACCAGTATCTTGTTTGTGGCATTTCTGCTATTGATATTTAGCAATAAAATGTTGTGGTTGTTACAATATTTTATCACACTTTTTTTACAGGCTAAAACTGAACCAGGGGGGAGGCGCACAGAAATATTATGAAACCATGAAGACAGTCTAGTGTGCCTCCATTCACAGAGTGATCCCCCTCTAGTGCAATGATACAAATAGTTTACATTCCTGAGCTAAGGGCTTTTAAAGGGGCTCTGGAAAACACTCTACACCCTTCTCACCCCCTGCACTTACCTCCTTGGGTGATATAGTTTCACAGTCCACACAGCCCAGTGCAGAGGTTCTGGTGTTTGAAAACTGTGCTGTTCTTACTCTTTCCCTAGGGATGTTGGGACTGCGTGGTCACATGCCAGTGCCTTGTTGCACCTGGTTGCATGGATGCTGAAGCTGAATTCACCCACAGTGAATTAGTGAATACAGTGAAAAACTTACACTTTAACTTACTGGCCAATGCAGGATTCCCCTTATTGTTATTTTGTAAGTTATGGAGATGTCAACTACCTATACCATGATATAAATAACTTTTTTTTAATGGTAAACAGAATTTAATGATTCATATCAATTTTTCCGGTATTTACTTCACATATTTACCAAATTACCTCATATTCGATATTTTACTTTGATCGACTCATCAATTATCGCACACGATATAAAAAAAATAAAAAAAAAACAAGTGATAACCGTTCGTAAATTGCCTTACCTTGAAAAAATTCGTGTTCTTTCCTGGAATTTTCTTCAACAACCTCTCAACAGTTGACTGGGTCCTCAGATCAAGCCAAACTAGCAAAAATAATAAGTATATTATCATTATACAGGATTTATATAGCTTCCAATTTTCTGCTTAATTCTTAATTGCTTAAGAAGTTTTTTTTATGGTGTCACATATGCATTTTTGATAATATGCAGAGATTGATGTTATATAAATTGCACTATTTTATTATGATGCACTTATATATTTTTTACCATGATGCACTTTTACAACACAGAGTGCTCAATATATAAAAAACTCAGTGTTTTCACTTTTATGCGACTTATTTAGTCAGTATATAGTTTGAGAGCGCTGCACTTTTCAATTGAAAGGATTTATATAGCGCCAACAGTTTGTGCATCGCTTTACAACATTAGGGCAGGCAATACAGTTGCACAAATTCAATTCAATAGAGGACTCTGCTTGATGGATCTTACAATCTATAAGGGAAGGTCAAGTGATACAAAAAAGTAAAAGCTGTGGGGATGAGCTGAAAGAGAAAATAAAGTACAGGGTTTAGGTGGGGCAGGATAAAGAAAAATGCCTTACACCAAACACGGTACTTGACTATCAGCGTTCAACCACTCAAAATCAATTAGGACACAGATTAGGTTATTATATGTAAACAATATAGACATAACCTGCAATCAGCAATAATAACAACCAATGGAAAAAACGGGGGAAAATGAGCAGTTAGCCCGATAACTAGACAAAGGAAATTGACTAATTAGGGGTACCACTGTCTAAAGGAGGAGGGGAGACAGCGCAACCACCGCGGTGTAGTAGGTGCCAACAAATTTTAATAGAAAAGATTAAAAGAAGTATATTCACAAAAGGAAACACACATGTAAAAACCAAAGGGAGGATCAGCCTGTGGCAACGGCATTGTCCCAAACATGTGCAGCTGGATGGATGAGCTGCTGAAGGCACAGAGTCTTAGTCCCTGCGCTGCCGGCTGCTAGATGGGGAGCTGCTCTGACACGCATGGTGTGCCTCGGTTTCCTCATTCCCATGATGAATGGCCGAAGGATGGTGTAGTCCACCTGATGTCCAGGGTCAAAGAATGCGTTTTGAAGGACCTTCCTATTCCTCAGCTGACCCTTTTGGACTACCCACTTTGTTTAAATAGCCCCTCAAGACCCCCAAAAACCGACACCAGAATGAGCTGTACAGGGTCCTGGAACACTGCAGCAAGATGCGGATGGAAAAATCCACCTCCGGCAGAAGCTGTCACAAACCTACACAGCCTCCCTGTGCTCCGACAGCCTGAGACCAAAAGAATACAAAAATGTTCCAAATGTAACAAATATTCAAAGTTAAACTGCATACACATATGCTACACAGTTGAGGAAAGAAATAAAATACAATGTGCTGTAAGATGGCTAACGAGAATACTCTGAGAAATGTGATCTAATACACATAAGGTGGATAATTGGGGAAAAGGGATGGAACAAAATACAATGTGCCCATGTCATTGCTAATGCTAGACCTCCCTGAAGAGATGGGTTTTCAGGGATCATCTAAAAGCAGACATAGTAGGAGATAGTTGGGCAGACTGGGGTAGGAAATTCCATAGGATCAGCAAAAGTCCTACAGGCAAGCATGGGAGAAAGTGGCAAGGGAGCTAGAGTGCAGGAGGTCTTGGGAGGAACAAAGATTTGGTTGGTATTTTCAGATTAGTTTAGTGATGTTGCAATGTAGCTAGGGGTCGGGTTGTGGATGGCTTTGTAAGTTGTTGTTATTTTGAATTTTGTTTGTTGAGTGAGCAGAAGCCAGTGGGGGATAACGTTAACACAACATGGACACGGAGATGAAAGTTGGCTTTGGTGTTCGCATTGCTGTTTTGTATTGTGAAACATAGACCTCAATAAAAACCTAAGATGATGAGTTTATGGCCTTCTACTAGTCTACTAAAACCAGAGGTTCTAACCCTCCCCACTCTATCCAAAAATAAAACAAAAGTTTTGTTTAAAGGGTAAGTAAAGGCAAAACTTTTTTTAAAAATTTTGGAGTGGAGATGGATTAGAACAGGTTTTTACTGCTACCTCTGGCCTCGTTAGGGAGATTCACCCTCTCTATTTGTCCTGTTTACCATTATCACTGAAAGTAAAAGAAAATCCCACATTTTGGGATATCCCCAGAACAGTAATAGAGATAAAATCTTCCAATGGGGACACTAGTTCTGGTGACCTGGGAGCTCCAATGGATTCCCTTCATTTGTAGGGATTTCCTCTAATTTCCTGTTTTGGCTATGGGACAGGAATGAAGGGAAATCTCCCCAATGGGGCACAGATAGCAAAAAATCTGACAAGGTTTATAACCCTCCCCTACTCTATTCAAAATGGAAAAAAAAAATACACTTTAAATGTAGAATGCTGCAGAATTACCCCCAAAGTATCAAGCTAAAAAAAATATCTTTCCTGTATGGCACAATGGATAAAACTGCAACAGACTTAAAACAAATAATATAGGGAATACCAATTGCAAAGTTAGTTATTTCAGCTACCCCTTTGCAATGCACAATATACTATTATACCCCTTACCCTTTATTAAGGGGGAATGTACTTATACAAGCTGTGCCCCAAAAAAGGCAGGCAAAGGACTAGTCACGAGTATTGCATATAGCCTCCCTGTAGCTGATTTTTATCCATCAGTAACTTACCATTATTTGCTCTCACAGTGTCTGTGTGCGACAGCCATTTCGGGTTTGTCATGTCAGAGACTCCAGCGAGAACAAAAGTGAGCAGCACAGTAGTGATATCACTAAACCTCACTCCAAATCTCCTGAGACGAGGCAACAGTGCCCTAGATCTCACACTGCAGATACAATTGATATAAAAAGTCAACACACCCGTTAAAATGTCAGATTTCTGTGATGTAAAAAAATGAGACAAAGATAAATAATTTTAGATTTTTTTTCCCACCTTTAATGTGACCTATAACCTGTACAACTCAATGGAAAAACAAATGAAATCTTTTCTTTTTTTTTTTGGGGGGGGGGGGGGGTAAAAATAAA
>BLSH010146471.1:790023-812049 GCA_018402905.1 Glandirana rugosa
ACACGGTATAAAAGAGGTGAACTGCTAATGCCAGAAGTGACACAAGGTACCATATAGATTACGGAACCTTTAAGTAAACACGGTAAGAGGACTGACTATGGAAAATTGTTACTCTAGGGACAAAACCTTCGAGAGACTCCTGGTACCGAACACGACATCCTACACTGATTTTTTTACAGTTCTTTCTGGATGATCTTGTCGACTTGAAATAAACCCCAATGACCGAAGATAAATTGTACTCAAACTTACACTAACGAATTAAGACTTGTGTCGATGTAGGGGTCAATATTCTCCCACACGTGTGAATACGTTAGTGTAATAAAAAATTAAAAATGGGGGGGGGGTTTTTTTTTTTTTTTTTTTTTTTCTAAAGTCAAACAAAAATTTTGGGGGGGGGGTAAAAATTAAAAAATAATGTGATTGCATAAGTGTGCACACCCTCTTATAACTGGGGATGTAGCTGTGTTCAGAATTAAGCAATCACATTCAAACTCATGTTAAATAGAAGCCAGTAACCCCAAATAAAGTTCAGCTGTTCTAGTAGGTCTTTCTTGACATTTTTTTAGTCACATCCTACAGCACAAGCCATGGTCCTCAGAGAGCTTCCAAAACAGGGATCTCATTGTTAAAAGGTATCAGTCAGGAGAATGGCACAAATGAATTTCCAAGGCATTAGATATACCATGGAACACAGTGAAGACCGTAATCGTCAAGTGGAGAAAATATGGCACAACTGTGACATTACCAAGAACTGGAAGTCCCTCCAAAGTTAATGAAAAGAAAACTGGTCAGGGAGGCTGCCAAGGGGCCTACAGCAACATTAAAGGAGCTGCAGGAATATCTGGCAAGTACTGGCTGTTTGGTACATGGGACAACAATCTCCCATATTCTTGATATGTCTGGGCTATGGGGTAGAGTGGCAAGACAGAAGCCTTTTCTTAAGAAAAACATCCAAGCCCGGATACATTTTGCAAAAACACATCTGAAGTCTCCCAAAAGCATGTGGGAAAACATGTTATGGTCTGATGAAACCAAAGTTTACCTTTTTTGGCCATAATTCCCAAAGATATGTTTGGCGCAAAAACAATAGTACGCATCACCAAAAAAACACCATGCCCACAGTGAAGCATGGTGGTGGTAGCATCATGCTTTGGGGCTGTTTTTCTTCAGCTGGACAGGGGCCTTAGTCAAGGTATGGGAATTATGAATAGTTCCAAATACTATTCAACACTGGCACAAAACCTTCAGGCTTCTGCTAGAAAGCTGAACATGAAGAGGAACTGCATCTTTCAGCATGACAACGACCCAAAGCATACATCCAAATCAAGAAAAGGAATGGCTTCACCAGAAGAAGATTAAAGTTTTGGAAAGGTCCAGACCTGAATCCGATTGAAAATCTGTGGGGTGGTCTGAAGAGGGATGTGCACAGGAGATGCCCTCGCAATCTGACAGATTTGCAGTGTTTTTGCAAAGAAGAGTGGGCAAATATTGCCAAGTCAAGATGTGCCATGCTGATAGACTCATACCCAAAAAGACTGAGTGCTGTAATAAAATCAAAAGGTGCTTCAACAAAGTATTAGTTTAAGGGTGTGCACACTTATGCAACCATATTATTTTATTTTTGTTATTTTTACTTCCCTCCGCCTAAAAGATTTCAGTTTGTTGTTCAACTGAGTTGCACAGTTTATAGGTCACATTAAAGGTGGAAAAAGTTCTGAAATGATTTAGCTTTGGCTCATTTTTTACATCACAGAAACCTGACATTTTAACAGGGGTATGTAGACTTTTTTATATCTATTGTAGAAACATAGAAAAGTGACAGTAGTACACAGAGACTGCCCATTTTTATTTTTTTTCATTGACCTTGTTGTTTGTCTACAGATTTAGGTTTATCCCAAGCATGTTTGAAGCCATTTACTGTTGACTGTCTCACTACCTCTGTTGGTAGTTTATTCCAATAATCAACCACCCTTTCAGTAAAATAATACTTTCTAAGATTAGTTTTGAACTTCCCTCCAGTTAGTTTGAGGTCATGTCCCCATGTCCTTGATTTTGGTTTCATATTGAAAGGATTGCCCTCCTGAACCTTATTCACCCCTTGATGTATTTAAAGGTTTCACTCGTGTCTCCCCTCTCCCTTCTTTCCTCCAGACTGTACATATTAAGTTTCTGAAGTCACTCTTGATATGTTTTATCCCCCAGACCTTTCACCATTTTTGTTACCCATCTCTGAACTCGTTCTATCTTATCAATATATTTTTGTAAGTTAGGTCTCCAGAACTGGACACCGTATTCTAAGTGAGGTCTCACTAAAGATCTATATAGAGGAATCAGAACCTCCTTCCTCCTGCTGGTGTTCCCTCTACTGATACATCCCAGAATTCTATTTGCTTTTCTCACTGCCTGGTCACACTGTTTGCTCATTTTGCAATCTGAAATAAGCATCCCCAAATCTTTTTCTTTTGCAGTGCTGGCTAACACTGTACCCCCAATGCTGTACTCTCTAGGGGGATTCTTATTCCATAGGTGCATTATTTTACATTTAGAAATATTGAACTGAAGTCCCAACTGCTTTGACCAATCTTCTATCAATGCCAAATCATGTTCCATGTTACAGACACCTCCGAGGGATATCAAGAAGAAGAAGAAGAAGAAGGGAGGTGCACCTAAGTGTAGTATTAGAAAAAGTTTTATTATACAGAAAGGATTGCACTTACAAGATGTAGATATAAATCACGCATAGGTATAAAGTCTGTGTCCTCCTCAAAGAGGCTGTCATCAATGGGGTTGCTTCCAGGGGTCCTCCGGGATGGACAGGTGTGCTGTAGGTCCGGGGCTGGGTGCCAGCTACCCAGGCGTGCACCGCGGGCCAAGCTCCGGCCTTCAGGACCGGAAGTGATGTCAGCAGATGTAAAGGAGAAGAGGAAAGGACAAGGGGTTGCCAAGGCTACACGCTCGGAGCACAACAGCTCCCTGCACCCAGCCCCGGACCTACAGCACACCTATCCATCTCGGAGGACCTCTGGAAGCAACCCCATTGATGACAGCCTCTTTGAGGAGGACACAGACTTTATACCCATGTGTGATTTATATCTACATCCTGTAAATGTAATCCTTTCTGTGCAATAAAACATTTGCTAATACTACACTTAGGGGCACTTCCCTCCCTTCTTCTCAATTACAGAGTCCACGGACACACTCTGGGGACGGCAGCCACCTCTACACCAGCGTATGTCACTGGCATGACTTCTCTCCAATACATCAGCTGTTTCCACATATATGGACCACGAGAAAACATTGAACCCCGTTCATTTCTTCTTCTTCCTTATGTAAGTGTACTTCCCACAATAGTGGCAGTGAACCTGATTCTTATTTCTCTCCGGGGATATTAACCCTATTACACACCATGGTATCATCAGCAAAAAGACAAACCTTGCCCAACAAACCTTTAGTTATATCACTTACATAAAGGTTAAATAGAACAGGTTCTAGTACAGAGCCGTGTGGTACCCCACTAGTGATTGGTCTCTGTTCTGAGTGAACCCCATTTACAGCCACACTCTGGTATCCATCCTTTAGCCAACTGCATATCCACTGAACCACCCAAGGGTTAAGTCCTAGCTTGTACAACTTTTGTATCAGATCATTATGTGGAACTGTATCAAATACCTTGCTGAAATCAAGATATTATATGTCCACAGCACCACCCTGGTCCAAAACATTGGTAATAAAGTAAAAAAATAAATCGGATTAGACTGACATGATCTGCCCTCAGTAAAGCCATGCTGCTTTGGGTCTAGCAAACTGTGTATTTTTAGGTGATCAATGATCCTTCTTTTCAGGAATGATTCCATTAACTTGACTAGAATTGATGTTAAACTCACTGGCCTGTAATTGCTAGCTTCTACCTTGATGCCTTTTTTTGTATGAGTAAAATAGTAGCTGTCCGCCAATCATGGGGAACTTCTCCTGTTAGAAGAGATTAATTAAAAAGATCTGTTAATAGTTTTGTAAGTGTAATTGTACGTGTGTTAACGCCTCAGCAGCCATTCCCCTGTACATATGTAATAAGCCCTCTGTATATCTACTTTATGCATTAACGTGGAACTAAACTCTCTCAATCAGCATAATTGATGTGTCATCCTTATGCTGCTAGCATTAGTAAATAGATGGGAAGATAGAATATGTTTACTTGTTCTAAAAAAAAACATTTTATATGTTCAATTGCTTCCTGGTTTCTGGCCTAGACCAAAATGATGTCATACATCCCAGGAGTCTCCATGGGCATTTTTTTTCTTTTGTCTGGAGAAGAGGAGAAGGAGTTTTCTCAGCTAAGCACACCCTTCCGCCTACATGCCTGAGCAAAGGGCACATTGATTACAGAAAGCAAATGACACATGAATCATCTTCCTTACTCAAGATGGTCGTATCTACAAAGGCTAGAGGGTATTTTTCAAAGTGATTCCTTAACAAAACACAGACATGGATGGATGGGCAAGTTTGCTTTGAAAATTAGAAATTAATTACATAGCATTTTCAGTTTGTGGTACTCAGATACAGTTAGGTTCCACTTTAACCCCTCTTTCGTGCAAACAGTATACTTCCTCATATTTATTCAATGTGACCGTATCATCCTAATTGCCCTTGATGGTGATTTTAGCCCCAATGCCCCATTTCCCTGCCCTATGTCCCTATAGCCGCCTACATTGTTTTTAGACTCCATGACACAGTCCCTACTATAATACCCTTTTTTTTTTTTTGGTGTCCCCGTTTTAAACCTTCACTGTCACCAATTCCACTTCTCCCATTTCATTTTCAGTATCCTCTGCACCACCTTCACCATCCACAGTGCTGCTGACACACTTCCTGCCATCTACACTGCCCTGGAATCACCGGTTTTAAATTTAATGAGCCCATTTCCAGGACATGAATTTTGGCTTCTCTATTGCACCTCTGTATAACCTTCTGCGCATGGCTCTTACATTACAGCTGTACAAATAGTTTTATGTTTGGGTGCACTTCCACTACCCTGCAATTCTCCTGTGTGGCTATCATCATATTTTTATTTTTTAGAATTCTTTATTTTTATTTTTCATAAAAAAACGGTTTTATATTTAATGGGCCCATTTCCTGAGCACCAATTTTGACCTCTATTCCTCCCCTGTAAATCCTTCTGTGCATTGCCTTTAAATTGCTACTTTACAACTAGTTTATATCAGAAAGGTCAGCCTCCCTACTGTATTTTCTGGACAAATTCTATAAAGAATGTGAAATAGACATACACATAACTATTTGTAGAACTGAAATGGAGAATATTTAGGCTGGGTTCACACTATTGCGAATTGGATGAGGGTTTCCTCACATCCAATTCGCATGTCAGGAGAGTGTGACCAGCTCTCAATGGAGCCGGTTTCACACATCTCCATGGCGGCTGCGGAGCGGATTACACAGGATTCCTGTGCGTCTTCTGGTCTGATTCAGGTCCGAATTCAGCCAAAAATGCGGACTGAAACCGTTAACAGGGACGCACCAGACCCCTGCTGTGAGCGGCTCAACACAGCAGTGAGAGCCCAGCCTTATAGATTCTTAAATCTACAAAGCACTGACAATTTTCTGATCTTCCAAAGTCAGACAGAGTCACGCTTTTCATTGTTTACATTATTATAAGAAATCACTTTTTAAGTAGAAATGACTTGTTTAATGATTGACATATGTGTCCGCTACCTATTTTAACCACTTGCCGACCGCCGATCGGCATCTGACGGCGGCAAAGTGGCTCGTTCCCGCAAAACACCGTCATACGACGGCGGCTGCGGGAACGAGTTTAGTGAGCGCGCCGCCGGAGGCGCGCCCGCGCGCTCACTGTGTTCGGGGAGGGCCAGGGAGCGGGTGCGGTGGCTTCGATTGCTGCCGGCTACCCGCGATGGCCCCCCTGGACCGAATGAGCGGAGGTCCGTGTATGTAAACACGGACCTCCGCTCTGTGTGAGAGGGAAGGGCTGTGATCACAGCCTTCCTGTACGTGAAGGCTGTGACCACTTCCCTTCCCCAGATAGTACAGTCCCCCTACAGTTAGAACACGCCCAGGGAACATAGTTAACCCTTAGAGCGCCCCCTGCAGGTTAACCCCTTCACTGCCAATGACATTTACACAGTAATCAGTGCATTTTTATAGCACTGATCGCTGTATAAATGCCAATGGTCCCAAAAAAGTGTCAAAATGGTCCGACATGTCCGCTGAAATATCGCAGTACCGCAAAAAATCGCAGATCGCCGCCATTACTAATAAAAAATAAATAAATAAATAAAAACCCCAAAAATTAATTCTCATCATCCGTAAACGCGACCACTTTTGCGCAAACCAATCAATAAACGCCGATTGCGATTTTTTTTATCGCAAATATGAGGAAGAATATAAATCGGTCAAAAACGGTGAAAAAAAATGTTTTTTTATTTTTTTTTTTTTGGATTTGTATTCTAGCAAAAAGTAAGAAATTTGGGGTTTTTTTGCAAAATTGTCGCTCTTCTTTTGTTTATAGCGGCGATCAGAAATGACGCAGAGGGGATCAAATACCACCAAAAGAAAGCTCTATTTGTGGGAAAAAAAGGACGCAAATTTCGTTTGGGTACAACGTCGCACGACCGCGCAATTGTCAGTTAAAGCGACGCAGCGCCGAATCGCAAAAAGGGCTCCGGTCCTAAAGCTGGAAATCCTTCCGGGGCTGAAGTGGTTAAAAAGGTTGTAAAAACAAAAAGCAGGTTGATAATTGACTTTGCTTAGTCATCTAAATGCAAACCTTTGCACTACGCATACTGATATTTTTCACTGAAGCGAACTGATTGAACATAAACAATGTACTGGCACGTTACTTTTAAGAAGCATAAAAATGCTTGAAAAACAACATTAGTATGGGACGGAGGCAGAAGATGCTTTACAAATCTGGCACAAAACGAGCATTCTATTGCTGCATTGCTATTCACTCAGCTGTTGTCTGCATGAGTGTCCAAAGCAGGATGGTCAGCATATTACTATCACATGATTCTCTGTAGTTTGTGTGTACAGACTGTGCCCTATGCCTGGCCAACTAGTCATAGAATTCTGCAGCGAAGGCCTCCCAATTGGAAGTCTGAAACAAAAGCTGCTTTTCATGCCAACTCTAACTATAGCCTCCCTTTAAGGTCACATACACAGTATACACACACATATATATATTTTAGAATAACGATTCCCAAAGACAATTCAGATCACGAAGTCCAAAACTGTTATATATCCTACTACTATCAGAACCAAACTTCATCATATGTTTTCATTGCAGGTTCAGACAGAGGTTAGTGTAGATTTGGCTATGGCAACAGCAGTGGGTTATGCATACAGGCTTTGTGGTTTGCATTTATCACTTTCACTTTTTTAAGTATATTTAAAAGTCCCCTCCATGAATTCCTTACTATCCACAATCTGTATACTAATTTTCCCAGTCGCCATGCCTCATGCCAAAGATGCATTAATATATGTTGTCCTTTTTGTAAACAACCAGTCGACACTTTGTGCAGCTACTAGCTGTCAATGGCTGCTGGGGTCTCCAATGATCATCAGGAATCAATTTAATAATAGCACACTTACCTGTCCAGGAATCCGGCTATGTCTGCACCCCAGCCGATGTTTCCAGTTGGATGCTGCTGCCGCCATTGCCATTACAGGAGCCTGGCAGTGAGTTTTGTGGCTTCACAGCCGGGTCCCTACTGTGCATGCGCGAAACGCACTGCGCTCTCTCACTGGCCCGGCAGCAGGGGAACGAGTAGGAGGGGGCCGAACATGTGACGCACCTCGCCATGGCGAGGTCCGACGGAGGCGGGGACAGGATACCTGTCAATAACAGGTACCCCCCCCAAAAAGTGCCAAATGTGGCACCGGAGGGGGGGGGGGGGAATCAGATAAGTGGAAGTTCCACTTCTGGGTGGAACTCCAATTTAAAGGGGAAGTTTATCCTAAAACTAAAATCTCTAAATCTATTGGCAGCTCTACTCGAAGACTAATCCATCTAGCCCTGTAAAGCAAAAATTGCTATACATACCTTTTCTGAAGCCACTCTGGTCTACAGCGACAGAAGCTCTGTGCAGGGGACAGCCGACAAGGTCTGGGAAATGCCTGGGAAGTGACGTCACCCATGGACTTACTATGGGGCTTCCGCTGTTGGCTGCCTCTCCTGCTCACACCTCCATAGAGAAGCTGCCACTGATAGCTCAGCGTGGGACCAGACCAAAGCAATTTCAGAAAAGGTATGCATAGCGATTTCTTCTTTACAGGGCTAGATAAGTTAGTCTTAGACTGTGGCTGTAAGTAGATTTAGAGAGTTTTGTTTTGTTTTAGGCTGAACTTCTACTTTAAATGAAAGCTTTCATTTGAAAGAAAAATCCTCTCTGAGGTTTCTACACTCTGAAGGAATGTGATTTCATGTGTGGTTAGGTCACAGATGTCTGAAGTCTGGTGACCAAGAGGGTTGTTACACATTACAACCCTGGACCACCAATTAATCAGGTAAATGCTTTTCTGCAAGCAGAAAGAGGGAAGTACCATCTTTCTGCTTGTATCCTTTTTCTAGAGTTCACGTTTAGCTCTTGGAAAGCAGCCACAAGTTTGAAGCAGACCTTAAGAGCATTTTTCTCTTGGACTCCACATTACACTTTAATTGGACTTTTATCGGTTTTGTACTTAGCCCTATGGTTTTAACCCTTTAGGAGCCCTAAATACCCTTTCACTCTTAAATGCTTTCCTGCAGCTTCTGAGCCCAATGCCCTCTGGCTATCGACTACTTACCATGAGCTATAATGCCTAAGGTAGTCTATGTGACCAGTTTTCTTTCAAATAGACAACGCACTGCTCGCTTTGACATTCAGCTAATTTCAGTTTTCCTTTTCCTCATAAAGCAGAAAATTGTCCGTAAAAGGATCAAAAACTCACCAATAGCATTATATAGGGGTTCTCCAGTTGTTTTGTCCCACACAACAGTTGTTTCCCTCTGATTACTTACGCCAATTGCTATAAAACAAAATAAAAACACACAAAAGCAAGGTTTTGCAACAGAATATAAAAACACAATATACACACTCTAAATATGAAAACAATACTTTAGTTTTCATTAATGGATCCTCTGTATTAAAAGTCTGTAGTCAGTCCAAGACATTACATGTAAAGAAATGAAGTTGTGCACAGGCAAACCTGCCCTTAATTGAATCCACCGCTATATAGGCTTCAACTTGGAGACTCTCAAAATTATAGCATTAGGACCGAAGTAAACAGTGGAGCCTTGGCGTAAGCACTGCGGCTTCCATATATATTTTTGCAAATGTGTGAAACTAAATCCTCTGTTTTTAACTTGAATTGTTAGACAGGGACTTGTTTTTGTTGCAAGCTAGCTAGTAAGTGTGCTATGGAAATTTTGTCTGATGTGCAAAGGCCTTCCATGCGCAATTACTGCAAAGGCTAGTTATAGATTGGGGTGGTCGCCATCTTTTTGCATAGCTTGTTCGCTGGATTTGGCGTGGGGACAAATTGGATGCCGCCAGCTGCCATTATGCTCTTGCCGGGCGTCTAGTGCATCCCTGTGCCGTTAAAGCGGTTGTCTACCCAATTTGTTTACTTTTACCTACAGGTAAGCCTATAATAAGGCTTAAATAATGCATAAAAATCTGCGCTACATCTAAAAAATAGGAGCTAGCATAGTCTTGATTGATCGTTCAAGCAGTTATCATATGTATCCAAATATGCAGCGCTAAAAAAAGGTCCAAAATTAATGATTAAAAGGAAGCTGAAGGAGATCCCAACACCAAAACTCAGCGTGGAAAAGATGACACACCACACCACCGTGAGCAGCCAAACTTCTTAACAGATAGTTATTAAAGCAGCGCAATATGGGTCATACTCCTAGGATGATAACTTCTCCCCCCGTAGCACCAGGTGGCTATCAAACCAACACTTTAAGGATAGAGCTCCTAGATGATAGTATCCAATCCTCCAGTGATCAGAAAAGGCAGTTCCCCGTGACAGATGATACATTACATGAATGAATATCAGGCAGGATATCATGTAACATCAACCGCGGTTTGGAAAGCTTGCATGGTGTGACGTAACGGTCATTCAATAGAATGTCATCAGATGCGTAAACATCAACACATAGCACGCTGTATAAATAACAATGTGTGGAACGCACGGCGTTACGTTTGTTGCGTGCCACCCAGGTATGTGGAACGCACGATGCCACGTTCCTTGCGTGCCACGAATAGGAACTACTGCATATGAACTTTGCATCATTGCCAGTCATCACAACGAACACTAGGAATGGGCGAGGTGTATGGAACGCACAAAGATGACCTCAATGCGCACCAAACACTGGATGGTATCACCAAACCCAGCGTCTCTCCCCCGAGTTGGGACGAATGGCAAAATCAGCAACTCTCCCATCTGCTTTAGAAAGCAATATAGACACTGCTTCATAATTACAATCCATATAAGAGACATTCACGAATAATTCAATTATAAATAAATATAACCATAAAAACCAAAACTCTGTTAAAAACAAAATGCTTGTATACCAAATAAATCAATAAAACTGACATGACCCTGACGAGAAATCAGATCAAAAACTCTGTTCATCCAATATCATTCTATCTTTACTAATGCTTCTTATATAAAAAACCTTTTGACTAGAGAAAGGGGACACTGTTCTATTATGGATATTATAGCTGACTGGGGTCAACTGTTGTTAATAAAACAGTTGACATCCCAGTCAACATTCAACCCAAAGGGAGTGAAACTCTTGAGGTCATAGATCCAGTGGGTCTCAAGTCGGGAAATATCCCTCCTGACAAAACTCCCACGCCAATGTGGCGTAAGTCGGTCTATGGCGCGAAAAGTGGTACCCGCCGGATTTTCAGCGGGTACCACTTTTCTCGCTATAGACCGACTTACGCCACATTGATTTCTCGTCAGGGTCATGTCAGTTTTATTGATTTGTTATACAAGGAAATTTGTTTTTAACAGAGTTTTGGTTTTTATGTTTATATTTATTTATAATTGAATTATTCCTAAATGTCTCTTATATGGATTGTAATTTGGAAGCAGTGTCTATATTGCTTTCTAAAGCAGATGGGGGGAGTTGCTGATTTTGACATTCGTCCCATCTAGGGGGAAAGAGGAAGGGTTTGGTGATCCCATCCGGTGTTTGGTGCGCATTGAGGTCATCTTTGTGCATTCCATACACCGCGCCCATTCCTCGTGTTCGTTGTGATGACTGGCAATGACACAAAGTTCAAATGCAGTAGTTCCTATTCGTGGCACGCAACAAACGTGGCGTCGTGCGCTCCACATACCTGGGTGGCACGCAACGAACGTAACGCCGCGCGTTCCACACATTGTTATTTATACAGCGTGCTTTGTGTTGATGTTTACGCCTCTGATGACATTCTATTGAATGAAACGCGTCAGTTGACCGTTACGTCACACCCAGCATGCTTTCCAAACCGCGGTTGATGTTACATGTTCTTATCCTGCCTGCTATTCATTCATGTAATGTATAATAAGGCTTACCTGTAGGTAAAATTAATATCTCCTAAACCTGTAAGGTTTAGGGGATAGTCCCCCTCTAATCAGCTGCGGTGTTATGGCGCATGCGCGGTGTGTGTCCCGGCAATAGGGCCGGACCTTGCCGGAAAGACAGGTCCCGTGCGCATGCCGGGAGTGATGTCTCGCAGCTCCGGCCAGCCACAGCGCCGGAGCCGTGTACCCGGAAGCAAGATCCGAGGGAAGATGTCCGCTCCCTCAGAGGGGACCGAGCAGCCCGGTCAGATCTTCGTTTCAAGGTATTTCATAATGAGCTAGTATGCATACTAGCTCATTATACTATTGTCTTGCAGGTTTTTATTTTTTTTTTCCCGGGTAGGCAACCAATTTAACCACTTGCCGACCGCCCGCCGCAGCGTGACGGCGGCAAGGTGGCTCGTTATGGCGAACCGCCGTCACAGGACGGCGGCTGCGATAACTAGCATTGTGAGCGCGTGCCCCGCCAGAGGCGCGCTCGCACGCTCACTGTGTTCGGTGGGGAGCCAGGGAGCGGGTAGGGGGGACTCGATCGCTGCCGGCTACCCGCGATGGCTCCCATGCACTGAAAGAATGGAGGTCCGTGTATGTAAACACGGAACTCCATTCTGTTGAAGGGGGAAGGGCGATGATCACAGCCTTCCCGTATATGGAAGCTGTGATCATCCCCTTTCCTCAGCCAGGGCAGCCCACACACAGTTAGAACACGCCCAGGGAACACAGTTAACCCTTAGAGCGCCCCCTGCAGGTTAACCCCTTCACTGCCAATGGCATTTACACAGTAATCAGTGCATTTTTATAGCACTGATCGCTGTATAAATGCCAATGGTCCCAAAAAAAGTGTCAAAATGGTCCAACATGTCCGCTGCAATATCGCAGTATCGCTAAAAATCGCAGATCGCCGTCATTACTAGTAAAAAATAGGAAAAAAATAAAAACCCCAGAAATGAATTCTCATCATCCGTAAACGCGGCAACTTTTGCGCAAACCAATCAATAAACGCCGATTGTGATTTTTTTTTTACCAAAAATATGAGAAAGAATATAAACCGGCCAAAACCGATGGAAAAAAAATGTTTTTTTATATTTTTTTTGGATTTGTATTTTATCAAAAAGTAATAAATTTGTTTTTTTTTTTTTTGCAAAATTGTCGCTTTTGTTTATAGCGGCAATCAGAAATGACGCAGAGGGGATCAAATACCACCAAAAGAAAGCTCTATTTGTGGGATAAAAAGGACGCAAATTTCGTTTGGGTACAACGTCGCACGACCGCGCAATTGTCAGTTAAAGCGACGCAGTGCCGAATCACAAAAAGTGCTCTGGTCCTAAAGTGGGAAATCCTTCTGGGGCTGAAGTGGTTAAGGAGTGGGCTCCCTCCAAACATGCCCTTATAAACAACAACATTTATTGACAAAAATAAGGGAAGATAGGTGCAAACCTGCCCTTAATTTATACACTGCTAAATACTGTATGATCCAACTTGGAGAATCTTAAAAATATTGAGTATACAGAGGAGCCTTGGTGGGGTGGTAGGGATCTCACATGTATTAGCAAATGTGTGCAAATGTGTGCAACTAAACCCTCTGTTTTTAACATGAATTTTTAGACTTTTAGGATTTTTTTTTTGTCTTTTTTTGCAGGCAGCTGGTAAATAATGAGCTGGGAAATCTTTGTCTGCTTGTGATGTGCACATTAAATACCGTCTCATTTATATATTTTGTTAATTACCTTTGATGTTGGTGATTTCTATGCTTAGCCGAGTTAGTTTTTCACATGTATTTTCTACACATTCATACACAGACTGTAAAATTTCCTTTGGATCCTGCTCCACCCATCTGTAAAGTGAAAAAATAAATATTGTATGCAATGCAAATGGGCTATGTGTTTAAATATACATTTGAGCATTTTCTCTTAAGCTTCTAAATATTAATAAGAGTATAAGAAAATCTAAATAAAGTGTTTGTAAACTTCAAACTTCCATTTATTGTAATTCCAATGTGCAAGATTAGATGTTTCAAGTGTATGCAAATGCAAAGTTTCAAAAGGGCTAAATGTTTAGAGTGCATTTATAATGCAACCCTTTCCCTGTCCAGTCCTGATCTTTGTCATCTCCTGTATACAGACAGGAGGGCGAGAGCACAGCCCGCACGTCCTCCCGTCTCTTTCCTCTTCTCCTATCTGTGCTCCTAGCTGCACTCCTGTCAGCAACCCAGAAAGCTGTGCAGGCGCCCGACTTGTCCTTAGCAACGAATGATGTCTTTGGTTGGTAGCTAGACCGGCACAGCATTCTGGGTTGCCACCAATAGTAGAGATAGCAGCAGAGAAGAGGAGAGAGCCAGGAGGAGGTGCAGGCATTGTTCTCTTCCTCCTGTCTCTATACAGGAGTTAAGACAGAACACATATTTATCGGACTGTACAGGCAGATTTTTGTCCTTTTACCATGGCACCTGAGGATTCATTGCGGCATCCCGCTTGACAAACGCTGGTCTAGGGAACATATGAAAAGGAGCAGAGAGAGCCACAAGCTGACTGAAAATTAAAATACAACATACTCATATGTAATATTTCCTATTTACTCATCTAAAAACAAAAATAAGAAAAAAAAGTTATAGTATTTTTCCCCATAATTAGTTGGCTTTAAGATGCAAGTTAGTGGACTCTGAAATGATCTTAGAAGTTAAACTGATGTCAAATGATGCCATCAACACATGCCCTTAAAAATGCCCCCTCCCCTGGACATGTTAAAAAATGGCCACTCATGCACAACTGTAAGTGCCATATGAAGTTTGCTCATAAACAAGCTAGAACCGTTTCTATATAAACTATCGTAATGTCAAGGTTTTCTTTGTGACAGGATTTCTATAAAGCCCAATTAAAGCAGCCTTTTTATTATTGTAATGCTGTCAGGCTACATATACAGTAATAAATAAGCTTTTGTCCTTTTTATTTTTTTTCTTTCCATACATTCTGTGTGCTGCAGCAAGGATTAAAACACCCTTTGCCTGCAGCAGGATGGAAAGTCTGACTGCTGCTGTCACACACAACATATAGACCTGGCCGAATTAACAGTGTTCACACTCCCTGAGCAGCATTGTTGATTGACGCAGTGTGTAGGAGACACATTGGACTAGTGGAGACCTGGGCTGCTCTGTTATGTGTGAGAACAGCGGTCTGACTCTCTAAAATGCTGCCTACACAAGATATTTAAAGCTGAACTCCAGCTATTGATATACTCTATATAGTTCGTCCGGGCCAGCTTTGGTGCGCGACATGCGATGTGCGGTATAGCCTGTGTGTAGCTAAGGCTACATGCAGTTTATATCCCGCATCAAGCCGCCTCACATGTTAGTGAGAGGACATACACATAGGTCCATATATATTTGGACACAGGCACAATTTTCATACTTCTGGCTCTGTATGCCACCAGAATAAAAGTAAAACAAAACAATACAAATGAATTTGAAGTACAAACTTTCAGCTTTAATTCAAGGGGTTGAACATAAATATGAAGTACAAATTTTAGGAACTGCAACCATTTTTATACACAGTCCCCCCATTTTCAGGGGCTCTAATGTAAATTGGACAAATGAATATAATCATAAATAAAATGTTCATTTTTAATATTTTGTTGATAATCCTTTACTGGCAATGACTGCCTGAAGTCTGAAACCCATGGACATTACCAAAGACTGGATTTCCTCCTTTCTGCTGCTTTGCCAGGCTCTAACTGCAGCTATCTTCAGTTGTTCTTTGTGGGTTTTTCTGCCTTTAGTTGTGCCTTTAGCAAGTGTAATGCATTCTCAATTGGGTTGAGATCAGGTGATTGACTCGGCCATTGCAGAATTGCAGAACATTCCACTTCTTTTCCTTCAAAAGCTCCTGGGTTGTTTTGGAGTGTTTTGGGTCATTGTCCATCTCTACAGTGAAGCGTTGTCCAATCAACTTTGCTTCATTTGGCTGAATCTGCACTGATGGTATATCTCTAAACACTGTAGAATTCATCCGGCTGCTTCTGTCACCTCATCAATAAACACCAATGACCCAGTGCCACTGGAAGCCATGCATGCCCATGCTATCACACTGCCTCCACCATGTTTTACAGATGAATTTGTGTGCTTTGGATTATGAGCTGTTCCAAGCCTTCTCCACACTTTTTTCTTCCTGTCATACTGGTACATCTTAGTTTCAACCGTGTAAAGAATGCTTTTCCAGAACTGGTCTGGCTTTTTTTTTTTTTAGATGTTTTTTGGCAAAGTCTGGCCAAAGTCTGATCTGGCTTTTCTATTCTGCAGGCTTATGAATGGTTTGCACCTTGTGGTGAACCCTCTGTATTTGCTCTCGTGAAGTCTTCTCTTGATTGTAGACTTTGACAATGATACGCCCACCTGGAGAGTGTCCTTCACTTGTTTGGATGTTGTGAATGGGGTTTTCTTAACCATAGAGGATCCTGCGATCATCTACCACTGTTGTCTTCCATGGAGGTCCAGGTCTTATTATGTTGCTGAGCTCACCAGTGCGTTCTTCTTTCCTCAGAATGTACCAAATTGTTGATTTGGCCACTCCCAATGTTGCTGCTATCTCTCTGATGGATTTGTTTTGTTTTTGAAGCCCTACAATAGCCTGTTTCACTTACATGGACAGCATGATGTAGGTTCACAGCAATAGATTCCAAATGCAAATGCCACACTTAGAATCAACTCCAGACCTTTTACCTGCTTAATTGAAGAAATAACGAAGGAGTAGCCCACACCTGGCCATGAAACAGTTTTTGATTTAATTGTCCAATTACTTTTGGTCCCTTAAAAAAGGGGGGTTGGCTATTCTTAAGAGCTGTTATTCCCTAAACCCTTCCTCCGATTTGGATGTACATACCCTCAAATTAAACCTGAGAGTGTGCACTTTCAGCCCATATCCATTATATTACTTACTATGGCTTGAATATGTTTTGGTAAATACCTGAAAAAAATCTAAAATTGTGCCTGTGTCTAAATATATATGGACCTAACTGTAGTTAGTTTGGGCCAACTTAGCCCAAACAAACTAGGTAAAGTTTATCAAAAGCTGGAGTTCAGCTTTAAACCTCATGCTGCAGCACATAGAGTGTAAAAAAAACACACACACCAAAGGCAGAATTTTTATTGCATATGCAACTTGACTGCTTAATAGGAATACGTCACTTGGAATTTAATTGTAGGCAATAAGTCAAAGTCTGATTCAACTGAATCTTTAAAAAAAAACGGTCATAAAATGAATCCTTGCACTGCATAAAAGTGATCTTCCCCTGTCTGCGTCTGTTTTTAAAGCACTACTGAAAAAAGTACTAATCGAAGTGAAATAAAGGATAAAAGTAGGTGCATATATTCCTTAGAAAGCCTGTACACAGCATGCACGAAGATTAACAGCCCATTATAAAATATGGCAAGAATGAACATGTGACATTGACTCACCCTTCTTTTGGAAACTTCTGTTTAATTTCCACTTGATGGTGACTAAGCAGCTCAGCTGTTTTGGCATTAAAGACCTGTACAATGCAAGATATTATTTTTCAGTACAAGATGTAATGAAGGACATAAAAATTCATTCTGTGATATCTGTCTCAGATACGAAAATAAACATTGTATTCCTCTCAGTGTGAAAAATCACTGCTGTGTGTATCATTGGGGTGATTTCGCTATATTTTATACAACAGTAGATGAGAAAAAATCTCTCCAAAATGAGGGAACACACGTTGGTTATCGCCAGACCTTGTTGCAAGGTTTCCCCTCTATTCCTGTTCAGCCAACACATTTACAGTTTCTTCTCACTTTATGCAATTATGGTCATCAAGACAGACAGAGAAGAAACATTTCCCTAACAGGGACCCAGAGCAATACAAACCTAACATGGGGTATTAACATCTCTTCACTCTTTGAGAAAAAAAGTTTATACTTTAGAGATCAACTCTAGCCAAAATAGTTTTTTTAGCTTAAAATATAGTGAGGCGTAACATTCCTATCTGTAAGCACAATGGGGAGATTTTCCCTAATTTCCTGCCACTTTGATACACATACAAAAAAAATGGTGGGTAGGTGTCAAAGGGCAAGGACAATGAAAAAATTCTATCAAAATTCGAACTCTCCCCGGGTACTAGAAATGTCTGTTTGTTTGTGGTTATTTATCATTTCTTGTTCAGATTTCATGCCCTAGTGAGGGGAAAAAAGGGGAAATAAAACACAAACCTCAAACCCTTCCAAGTTTCAAAGCAAGATGAAAAAAATATTAGATAGAGTTTGGCATTAAGGTAAATGTGTAGAGAACCCAGGAAATCCAAATTTAGCATACAATAAAACGCACCTTCAGTGGAAAATGCACATAATACCACCAGTAGGTCAAGAGATGCCAATTGACATTTCCTATGGAAGCTATGCATAGCACTAATCCCTCCTGATCCCCCCTCTATAGGTCAGTGAGGTCTCTTTCCATTTTATAAGAGTAATACAGAGACTCAAGAGGCAGGAGCCTAGATTGGAGGTCAGCAATCAATCTATTTTGATCAACCTGTTGACCGCTGGCAGGCGACAGGTAGATCACGTTCGAGTCTCTGCCCTTCCGACTCTTAACTGCTCCACCTCCCTCCCTCCCTCCCTCCCTCCGAGTGGCATTGCAGAGCATGTCTTTTTATCTGAGCTCTCAAGCTAGGAAGCAGTCAGAGTCCTAGGTATAGTGCATCCGGAAAGTATTCACAGCACTTCACTTTTTGCACATTTAGTTATGTTACAGCCTTATTCCAAAATGGATTAAATTCATTATTTTCCTTAAAATTCTACAAACAATACCCCATAATGACAATGTGAAAGAAGTTTGTTTGAAATCTTTGCACATGTATTAAAAATTAAAAAAAAAAAAAAAAAAAGAAAAAACAATCAGGCCCCATTCACACAGGGGCGACTGTCGCTCCGACTTGAGTGGCCTCAAGTCACCCCAATTTGCTTGACATCTGAAATCCCATTGAAATGAATGGGAGCTGTCTTAATGTACGCTACTGAGGTCGCTCCGACTTCAGAAAAAAGTTCCTGCGCGACTCAAGGGAAAACTTTAGGATCGAGGGAAAGATGAATGCAGCAATGTACAGAGACATCCTTGATGCAAACTCTGGAGCAAAGGTTCATCTGCCAACAGGACAATGACCCTAAGCACACAGCCAAGATAACAAAGGAGTGGCTATGGGACAACTCTGTAAATGTCCTTGAGTGACCCAGCCAGAGCCCAAACTTGAACACAATTGAATATCTGTCGAGTGATCTGAAAATGGCTGTGCACAGTTGCTCCCCATCCAACCTGATGTATAAAAATGGGTGGGACTTAACATGAGGCACATATAAAATGTGTCTCCATCTCTGGGTTCCATCACTAGATGGGTGGAACTTTAAATGAGGTGCATAAAGGATGCACCTCCATCCCGTATCAATATCAAAAGGAGAGAAGGTTGGGACTTTAGATGAGGCATATGGCGGACCATTGGATACTACTTGAGGGTTTTATCATAACTTTACCAGTTTGTTTTTACTTTGAAATCATATGGAGCCCTATATACTGGCAAGAGTGGCATTTATTGTTTATACATGTATATATATGAAATGTATCCAGTTGTGCACAAATATGAACTCTTCCACGCAATATACCTACAGTACAGACCTAAAGTTTGGACACACCTTCTCATTCAAAGAGTTTTCTTTATTTTCATGACTATGAAAATTGTAGATTCACACTGAAGGCATCAAAACTATGAATTAACACGTGGAATTATATACATAACAAAAAAGTGTGAAACAACTGAAAATATGTCATATTCTAGGTTCTTCAAAGTAGCCACCTTTTGCTTTGATTACTGCTTTGCAAACTCTTGGCATTCTCTTGATGAGCTTCAAGAGGTAGTCACCTGAAATGGTTTTCACTTCACAGGTGTGCCCTGTCAGGTTTAATAAGTGTGATTTCTTGCCTTATAAATGTTGGGGATTTATTCAAAATTGAAGGCATACTGAACCAGCATGGCTACCACAGCATCTTGCAGCGGCATGCTATTACATCCGGTTTGCGTTTAGTTGGACCATCATTTATTTTTCAACAGGACAATGACCCCAAACACACCTCCAGGCTGTGTAAGGGCTATTTGACCAAGAAGGAGAGTGATGGGGTGCTGCGCCAGATGACCTGGCCTCCACAGTCACCGGACCTGAACCGAATCGAGATGGTTTGGGGTGAGCTGGACCGCAGAGTGAAGGCAAAAGGGCCAACAAGTGCTAAGCATCTCTGCGAACTCCTTCAAGACTGTTGGAAGACCATTTCAGGTGACTACCTCTTGAAGCTTCTGTCCTTCTGACCCCCAAATAATGTGCCCAAGAGTCCCTCCCAGTACCATGTACCATGTCCTCCTGACCCCACTTGTACCAAGCCCTCCTGACCCTCTGTACTGTTTCTTCCTGACATCCCCCTTCCCGATCCCCTTTACACTGCCCTGCTGACACCTTGTTCTCTGCTATGCTCACCCATTTCACTTGCCCTACAGATCCCTGTACAATGCTCTACATCCTACTGTACACTGGGCTACCTACTACTAACCTCTGTACACTGCCCTATCTACTACTGACTTCTGAGGTCATGCTAGTTAACTTCTAAACATTTTGTCATACTGTTTCACTAGAAGTATTCTCTCTTTATGGTTTCCATGAGAGTTGCGTTGAGTTTGAATTGCCCAGGTTTGTGACAGACCTGTGCTGAGAGAAATACACAGCAGTTCTCTCCTTTGAAAAAAAATGCCAGTTTCTTGGCTATCATGCTGTCCCTCTGGCTTCAACAGTTTCTTAGTCCTTGACTTGGAACAAGTATGCAGCTCAAGCCTTTACCTTCACTTGCTATATTGTTCATCTGAGTCACAGATAAATCAAATGATTAGCCAGGCACAGCCATGCAACGAAGACTGCTGCAACGTGTTTTGGCGATTTCTCCCACCTCACTTATTTGCTTAATAATCTCTTATAATAAATAGAATAAGAGATTCCAACCTTTTGTCTACATATGAATCTACCCAATGCTGTTTTGCGGCTCTTACCAATAAAATCAATAATAAATAACTGTGCTAAAAAATAAAGATCTAATTTATTTATACAGAAGAGAAGGTAGCCATTAATCAAATATAGTCAAATATAACGTAGCTGGTAAAACTTTAAAAACAGTGATGTTACAAATAAAATACAAAGACAAAAAAAGAATGCCGTTGCAATGTAAATGAAAGAAAGGAACAGTATAAGGAACAAAGCATAATGGAGATACAATACACAGAAAACCTTGCGTTCCCCCCAAAGTCCATTTTTGAACTTATGCCCTCCCTCAATGATTTTGTACCCATCCATGACAGCCCAGAAGACCCAACCCCCCCCCCCCCCCCCCATCACCACTGCGGCTGCCTCTTGACCCCTTAGCAGGATGGGGACGTAAGGTTTTCGGTGTATTATATCTCCATTATTCTTTGTTCTTTATACTGTAACTTTCTTTCATTTAATTTACATTGCAACACCATTCTTTTTTTGTATTACTTACTTACTTTGTATTTTATTTGTAATATAACTGTTTTTAAAAGTTTTACCAGCTACGTTATATTTGACTATATTTGATTAATGGCTAGCTTCTCTTCTGTATAAATAAATTAGATCTTTATTTTTTAGCACAGTTATTTTTTATTTTATTGGCAATAGCTGTAACAGCACTGGCTAGATTCATATATAGACAAAAGGTTGTAAACTCTTATTACATTTATCATTAAGCGAATGGTAGATATTGCCAAAACAAAGGACAAAGCAAAATGATTCCCAAGCTACTGGCATTACTAATGCCTTTGTCAGTTTATTTTTTGCTCTACGTGGCAATTCCCATCATCTGTATTACAAGGAAGAAACGGATAGCCACAAGTATATTTTGTTTTCTTAGGCGAACTGCCAAACTGGATACTGGCATGGTACCTGCACAGATACCATTAGTGGGCCATTATAGCAGACTCTGGGTCATTTAAAAGGCCTGGCTGTTTGCTCCGCAAAAGACCAAATACAATAAGCAGGTTGGGCTGGGAGCCCAGATGGCAGCCTACAGGAGAAATACATCATTAAATAGGAAAATAAGCAGATAAACTCACAATGCAATGCTCAACCAAAGAAGATTATGGACATATTCCAAGAAGGGATAATTCATAGTAGTGAGATAACAAGCAATATATTTAGAAGTGGCTAATGCCATGATAAAGTGCTTCAACTCTTGTAGTTTGCTCTAAAACTGACCAGTGAAATAGCCCCTGAACTGGTTATTAGTTATAGAAGACAGACACCTAAGAATTCAGGATACCCTTAGACGAGCCTTCTTATCCTGCCCCCACCCCCAACACCAAACACATTACCACCCACACACA
>BLSH010146471.1:814973-830457 GCA_018402905.1 Glandirana rugosa
GACTGTCTGCGTCGAGAAGTAATGCACACCCCACCCACGACGCAGACAGTCACTTGAGCCTCTTTTCCTAAAATGCCATTCAAAATTATTAGGGAAAAAGAGGATGCAAGTGACTGTCTGCGTCGAGAAGTAATGCACACCCCTACAGGGGTTCGACACAGTTTAGCTCCCCACCCATTTGTTATTGTTGACATGGGTTGTCTTGGAGACTCCACGGTCTGCGCGGATGTGACGGCGGACGTTTTGAAACGCCGGTCTCCGTCGTAGGCTTCTACGATCGTGTATTTGGATATTTTTGAATCTCTTTCGCACACGGCTCCGGGTTCTCCGGCGGAACGTTTGGGCCTCGGCACACGCTTTCTCTAAGTTTTTATAGGTTTATGTGCTAGCATCTTCGGATGCTGCCTCTGGCCGCAAAGTTTTGCAGGCGGCAGTGTAGGCGCGTCTGGCACCTCAGAGGTTCTGTTGGGTACAGTTGTTATTGTTTACCCACCCCTCGATTTGACACAGCTTGGGGACATCCCCACACGTAATGAAGAGCTGCGTCTGTCAGTGAACGTAGGAGAAAAAGGGATTATTAAAACTTACCGTAAAATCCTTTTCTCCGAGTTCACTGACAGACGCAGCACCCACCCCACACGTAATGAAGAGCTGCGTCTGTCAGTGAATTTGGAGAAAAGGATTTTACAGTAAGTTTTAATAAAATCACTTTTTTTTAACCCCTATAGCCATGGTGACAATGCCAGTTGTCATGGCAACTGAGGAATCCCTTCCACTGCCATGGTCACAAAGACACCCACCAACCCCCATTCCCTTGAAAATTAAACCCGATTTCCATTGTGACTGCAACTATGGGATTGGCCAGACCTCAATACTGTTGCCATGAAAACCTAGAAACGCACACTCCCAATGCCACCCCACTGCCTGTTTGCATAGCACCCAAGGGGCCTTTCCTTATCCACTCCTCCTGCAATGGCCAATTATGGAAATTTTACTCCCATTGTTATGGCAGTTGAGGGAGTATACACCTTAACCTTTTTGCTTCCACTATAGTCAAAATTATGCTTGAGCAGTACTTCTTGCTGCATTTAATCAGCAGCTGGAAAGCCGCTAACTATCTATTCATGCTGTTGTGGCCCCACTAGCTTCCCCGCTGAAGTTTAACTGAACCTGGAAGTGTTCATTTCTGGTTCAACATTATTCTTGTGCCAATTAGACAAGTAGAAAGAAACTGAGGACTCTCTGGAGTCAATTCATGAATGGTTATTACATGCAATACATGTATATTTTTTAAATATCGTATATGATAGCAAAAGAGCAAATTGATCAAAGTAAAATATAGAATTTCTGGTAAACACTGCAAATTAGGTAAAATACGTATCGTAAATACTGCAAAAAAAAAAAAAAGTATATCACTAAATAAAAACACAATTGTTATTTATCTCGTAATAGGATCAGTTCACCAATGATTATGGCATGTGAGATTTGTGTTTTTTTTGGGAAATATCGCATGTAATAAAAAAAAAAAAAAAATCAACTCAAAGTAAAACATCAAATTTTAGGTAAATACCACAAATTCAGTAAACATGCAAGACAAATTATTGGTTTGGGCAGTCATATTTTTAGGAATGTACAAAATAACTGAGGGGAACTCTGCACTGGCCAATAAGTTAAAAGGAAACAATGTATCCACCCGCACAGAAAAAACACAGGATATGTCTGCGGGTGCTATTATTCCTAATGCCACGCCGCACGCACAGGAAATTGTTTCTGCACTGTCAACCACACTGAAATTGTGGTTCCTGTGCAGGGTGTGATCCCATAAATGGAGTAGGGACCTTTTATTCCATTGCGCATATTAGAGCCCATTCACCCCTTGACACACTATGCTACAACATTTTTTCACGTGTGGAGGCATGCTACGTTAGGCAGCCCATTCAAAATGAAAGCGCTACAATGCACATACAAAAATAATAGATCTTGCAGCATTTTTTGGGCATCTAATTGATTTTAATTGGGCTGCTGATGCATGGCACCACAACAAATGGAATACTTGGTATGGTGTTCTGCAGGCCAGATACCACACACACACTATACCACACAAAGTGCTATGTGTTAATGCACATTGCTTTTAAAAAAACTCTCACCTTTTGAAATGGAATTGCTTCACCCACAACAACAGGAGAAATAATGGGTTGTGTTGGAATAATTACACTATTGTGCAAAACACCCAACGCTGAACAAGCGGCTATTGAGAAATATTTGAGCAAGAGACAAACCATGAGCATAAAGGAAAATCTTAGTGTATGAAAACAATGAAATTCTCATGTCTGATCTTTTTTGGTCCGTTAACTACTTCAATAGCGGCCACTTTCACCCCCTTCCTGCCCAGGCCAGTTTTCAGATTTCAGAGCTCTCACACTTTGAATGACAATTGCGTGGTCAGGCAACACTGTAACCAAATAACACTTTTATCACTCTTTTCACACAAATGGAGCTCTCTTTCAGGGGTATTTAATCACTGCTGGGTTTTTTTTCTAAATAAACTAAAAAAAAGACCAAAAATTTTGAAGAAAAAAAAAGTTTTTCTTCGTTATCATAAAATCTTGCAAATAAATACCATATTTTTTGCTCCATAAGACACTTTTTTCGACCCAAAAAAAATTTCTATGCGTCTTATGGAGCGAATATTGACCAGGCCTCCCCCCGCTCGTCACCACCGCTATGTTAGAATACCGTGCCGTCCGCTGGGCTCCTCTGTGGCAGAAGAGAGGAAGAGTCAGCGGTGCAGCAGTGCCAGGCCAGCCTTTCAGTGAAGGAGCACGGCTCGGCTGCACGGCGCACGTCACACTGTGGGAGGAGCGAGTGCTGGCAGCCGCACTGCTGTGCTGTGTATGTGAACTGTCTGGGCTGGACTGATTTCACTGCATCACACGAGGAATCCCAACCCCTGCAGAGCAAACTTATCACTGTAATCTGTACATCAAGGTTTATTATTTTTAATTTTTCTCTTTATGGTTGACCTGGGTTGAGGGAAGTGGGGGGGGGGTACTTTGGAGGTGTGGCTGATGAGTTCTTGGGGTTCCCAGAAAACTAGAAAAGTGATGATGGTTCCTAATGCCATTGTTAACTGCTGTTCACTTTACATGGTTAAAATATTATTCGGTTATATTTTATTAAATATTTTAGTATACCATTTGGTTCAGAATATTTTTTTTCTTGTTTTCCTTCTCTAAAACCTAGGTGCGTCTTATGGTCAGGTGCGTCTTATGGAGCGAAAAATGCGGTAATTTTTCTTCATGAATTTAGGCCAAAATGTATTCTGCTACATTTCTTTGGTCACTGGAAGTTCAACATGGCACCTCATGGCAAAGAACTCTCTGAGGATCTGAAAAAAGAATTGTTGCTCTACATAAAGATGGCCTAGACTATAAGAAGATTGCCAAGACCCTGAAACAGTGCTGCAGCACGGTGGCCAAGACTATACAGCGGTTTAACAGGACAGATTTCACTCAGAACAGGCCTCGCCATGGTCGACCAAAGAAGTTGAATGCACATGCTCAGCGTCATATCCAGAGGTTGTCTTTGGGAAATAGATGTATGAGTGCTGCCAGCATTGCTGCAGAGGTTGAAGGGGTCCTGTGGTCTGATGAGACCAAGATAAACTTATTTGGTTCAGGTGGCGTCAAGCGTGTGTGGCGGCAACCAGGTGAGGAGTACAAAGACAAGGGTGTCTTGCCTACAGTCAAGCATGGTGGTAGGAGTGTCATGGTCTGGGGCTGCATGAGTGCTGCCTGCACTGGGGAGTTATGGTTTACTGAGGGAACCTTGAATGCCAACATGTACTGTGACATACTGAAGCAGAACATGATACCCTCCCTTCGGAGACTGGGCCGTATTCCAACATGATAACGACCCCAAACACACCTCCAAGGCTGACCACTGCCTTGCTTAAGAAGCTGGGGGTAAAGGTGATGAACTGGCCAAGCAGGTCTCCAGACCTAAACCCTATTGAGCATCTGTGGGGCATCCTCAAACGGAAGGTGGAGGAGCGCAAGGTCTCTAACATCCACCAGCTCTGTGATGTCGTCATGGAGGAGTGGCAACCTGTGAAGCTCTGGTGAACTTCATACCCAAGAGGGTTAAGGCAGTGCTGGAAAATTATGGTGGCCTCACACAATATTGACACTTTGGGCCCAATTTGGACATTTTCACTTAGGGGTGTACTCACTTTTGTTGCCAGTGGTTTACAAATGAATGGCTGTGTGTTGAGTTATTTTGAGGGGACAGCACATTTACACTGTTATACAAGCTGTACACTCACTACTTTACATTGTAGCAAAGTGTCATTTCTTCAGTGTTGTCACATAAAAAGATAGAATAAAATATTCACAAAAATGTGAGGGGTGTACTCACTTTGAGATAGTGTGTGTATATATATATATATATATATATATATATATATATATATATATATATATATAAATAAATAGATCAATCTTAATGTGCTGACAGCCTCATTTATTGAGACCCGAAAATGTCAGGACAGTACAAATATCCCCCAAATGATCCATTTTTGGAAAATAGACAGTCAAGGGATATAACAAAAGACATGCCAAGTTTTTTTGAAGTTGTAATGTTTTGTCACAAAACATTTATTTTGCATACTGTGACCACAGTAACAATGTACTATTCTGGTGAGGTGATCAGGATTTTTTTTTTATTTTTTTAGCACACTACGATTGCTTATAACAGTAAATATCATGGTTATAAACAACCATATTTTACTGAATTAAATGGATTAATTCAGCTTTTACAATTGTGATTAGCTGTGATTGGCCACAGCTAATCTCATGGCACAGATCAGCTGTGATTGGCCCACTGAGTGACCAGTAACAGAGATCAATATGAATGGCATGGCATGAATGTAAGGCAGGCCATTCACAGTTCCTGCTGAACAGCGATTAGATCCATATACAGGCAGGCTGAATGTACAAAGTTGATCGATAAACTCGAGTACAACCAGCCTGCTGGGTTTTATCTACGATTATCGCTAGTGGCTGCTATAGCTGCTACCAATAATCACTAATCGCTGTCTCCCCCCCAAGAAGACAATTGCTTGGCAGGAGAGATTCCCGCATCAACACTGTCTGTGTTGGGGGAAATCTAGCAATTTTTTTCCCCTGTAACCTAAGGTTGTCAGAAAGCAATTCGCTCTGTGTAGGGTTGGCCTTAGCCATTCATTGTGTCCAATCATCATGTGATCTGCTGTGATTGGTCACAGCGACCACATGGAACTTGCAGTAGGCCGCAGTGTGGCCACCCGAATCTAGAGCGGAACTGGTTAAATATACCATTAAAGTGTTTTCGGTTTGAGAAGTTGAAAAAAAAATCTTGTGCACTGAGAACTGTGTGTGTTGTTTTTTTTTTTTTTGTTCTTGCGCTGACTGCAATCAATTGGATTGGTCTTAACCATCTCCGAAGGCTACAGAAATCACACCCATCTATTATGGACATTAGGAGAGGGGGCAGGAATCTGTGATCCTATCTTGTTTCTGTTGCCCTGATTTGAGAATGGCGAGTGAGTGTTATCGTCCCAGTCTGTAAAGTGTCACTTGAAGGTGAAAAAGGGAAAGACGATTGAAAAAAAGAAATGCACATATCTAAGAACTGGTAAACTGAATATATCATCCTATTTGTTTTTAGGTTTAGATACACTTTAAAATATAGATAAATAGGAAAACATATATAAAAGTACGACGGTCTAAACAAATACCACACCCATGCGTTACAAATATGACATGCACAAGCCTCATAAAAAGAAGCAAAAAACCTGCTTTAGCTTCCAACTTCATCCACCATTTATCTCTCACATTCTCCCGCTTCCAGACACTGCAGATCACAATAGGAAAGTTACAGCAACAGAGGCAGTGCAGTTCATCAATAGTGGGTAGGACTAGATATGCCAGGTGCTGATTGACAAGTTACAGGCATGTAAATCAGAAGTGACAAACACGCCCCCTGCAAGATTTTTCATCTCACTGTAGTGCAAACATGCACTGCCTACATGAGAGTGGCAACTCTGCTCTGGATTCAAGAGCAGTGCAGCATTGTTGCCACCCCATCACAGGAAGCTGCATTAGATGGACTTCACTGGCAGGATCAACACATTTTTGTGGGACTTTGCAAAGGTACTATTAATAATTATTCAATACATTTTTTCTTTAGAGGCCACAGTTCCACTTTGAAACTAGCACACAGACACAGAGGGAGGAAGCCGGGTGGGATGAATATGGGCTTTAACTGACTGGACTGGAGCATTAGTACACTAAATGAGGACATTCCACTTCTTTCTACCCTCCTACACAACCTCCCAGTGCTTGTAAATATGTTGAATTGACAACAACTTTGCAACACAATAGAGCCCAGTTGGCTTATGTCAGCCCTCTCTCTCTAAATCAAAGTCCTGTTCCAAAATGATATCGTGGTAAATAAAAGATTGATTGTGGGTGTTGTGTACCAGGAAAAAATAAACAAACATTTTAATTATGATCAAGAGTAAAAAAAGGATTTCAAAATATGTTTATTTTTTTCAAGAATTTTCTTTATTGAAGAGAAGACGTAACAATTAAATGTACAAGACGTATAAGACATAGCAATAAACATGACATAACGACTGTGATTAAGCAGGCAAAAGGTATGAGCAAACAGGTGTTGTCAGATTTAAAAGGATAAAGAACTTGAATAAATGTAGAAAAATATACACTTACAGTAATTCTAAGAAGGTGGGTAGTCTGGTTAAGCAACACTGGCTGATCATAACAATAAACCTAACTGAATGACCTCAGGAGAGGGCCTTACTTCTCTGGTCAGCAATCCAGTTTGCACATGCCTTATGAAATTTCAGGCTAGACAAGGTGGTTTTGGAGAAAGCAAATTCAAGCAGGAAGTGGGCATTAAGTACTGTATGCGAGTGACATCAGATAAAACAGTTGGATGTGAGGATTTCCACCTTCTCGTTATCGCTAAACAGGCAACAACTAAAATATGGGTTGCTAATACTCTGAATTGTTTGGGCCATGAGGGAGTAGACAAGCCTAGTAGGAGGTCTAGCGGGGGCATGGGAGATGGGAGATGGGATAGAGCATAAAGACGTGAGGAAGTTGGACACTTCTAACCAATAGTTCCTGATGACAGAACAGTCCCACCAAATGTGATATAAAGTTCCCTTACAACCGCAGTCAGGCCAATGTGGTAGGGTAAATGACGGCTAATCTGTAATACCATTTGTGAAATAGCTTAATTAACGCTTCCCAATGTGTGATACATTTAGACAGCCGTAATGGCAGTAATAAAGCCATATGCCATTAATTGACCTGAGGAGGAGCTTTCGTGAATGCAGACCAGTATTAGATAGATGATGACTGTAGGCCTTGAGGAGCAGTTGTGAGCAGATTATAAGATCCCTTTGACAGCTGGTTTGGGTGTATTGTAAAACTTCAAAAGTGAGTTTCGTAGGGAATCTTCCTCAGACCAAGTAATTTTAGAGAATAGAGATTGGATGGGGAGGTACATATATAATGTCCTAGGAGAAATCCCAAAGGAGTGTTGTAGATGGGAAAAAGGGTGTAGACCAGTGGCCGACAGTGTTGCCAACCACCAGTATTTTTACTGGCAGCCAGTAAAAAACAGGCAACTTTCTCCTGCCAGTAAAATGAAAAGTTTGCCAGTAAAAATATGGCTGTGATGGCAGACTCAGTCTGGAGCCGAACGAGACCATCTGACTGTCTGCTACAGTGTGTTCAGGTGGCTCTGGTTGAGGCGGTGCCTGAGCATGTCGTGTGATGTCATGGTGCAAGTGAGCTAAATTGAGCAGGCAGAGCCTCCTGTGCGGGTCTGTGGTGTTTAGACTGGAGTGAACTGGAGAGACCACCTGGCTTGCAGAGAGACTGTCACTGTGACTCAAGAGGGGACGTATTGTGTCATTATGTCGTGTGCTGCCCATTCTAAATTTCTTGCCCTCCTAAGTCCTGTACCTGAGCTACTTACTTACTATATCAAAAATAAAATAAGATTTTTTTTTGCCTTGCTATCTACCTTAAATCATTTTGCTAATTGCATATTGTACTTGTTTGTAGCCGAAATACTCACTTAAAACTGTAATTTTGTAACTTTTGGAAATGGCAGTAAAAAGTTGGCTGTGTCAGTAAATTTTTGGTGTTGTGTCAGTAAATTTCAATCTGGTAGGTTGGCAACACTGGTGGCCGAGAACAAGAGTCCTATATTCGTGATGCCTGCACCTGTCAATGTGGAGATAGGCAGGTCTAGAAGAAAGAGTTCCAAGGATCTGAGAGGAAGTCTGGAGAGCATGGATGTTGGTATTCCTTTAGGAATTTGAGGAATGGCCGATCAAATACAAAGAGACGCTGTTATGGTGTTTCCGAGCAGGAGTTTCGGGTCAGGCGCCAGAACTGAGGTCTCCAACTGTTTCCAATTGGTTTGGTGATCAGTGGACCACCAGGTTTTGATTTGATCTAATAGTTATGCATGGTAGCAAGCTGGAATGTTAGGAATCCACCATGCCGAACTGGAGAGATAAGGAAGGATTTTTTTTATTCTGGAATGCTTCTATTGCCAGATGAAAATGATAATCGCTTTAAGTTTCCATAATTGGGCTTGCACAAGCGGAAGTGGGATAGTGTGAAACATACAAAATGTAGGGTAAAAGATACATTTTTGCATGAGCTATTCTACCTGTCCATGATTTGGCGAGCTAAAAGTGATTCTGGTTGCGAGGATTTCCCGAGGAGAATTGGAGCTTTAAATCACTTTACATAAAAGTCAAACTTTCTCTGCAAGTGTTCACTGAGCTGGCATCTCAGTTTCCTAATGTTAGCGGAGAGAACAGAGGTGGGGTTTACTTTATTCACCTGTTCTAGGGAACAAAATTGGGGCAATAAGGAATCAGTGGCGGAAGAGTGAATTTTCCGCTCATGTGACCCCAATTTTATCAGCAGGCCTCATATAAAAGCCTTGTGTGCATTCCAGATCACAGCGTGACCTGTAACAGAGTTAGCATTAAGATAGTTCTCAATCTCTGATTTATTTTGATGTTCATAATGGGGATTAGTAAGAAGGGAAGTATTCAGTTTCCACCTTGAGTGGCGAGGAGAATTGTTCTGGGTAAACAGTGTAATAGAGATTGGTGCATGGTCCGACCACGTTATGAGGCCAATTCATGAGTCAGTAATAGATTGTAGCAGATATTTATGAGTGAGAAATAAATCAATACGAGAATAAGAACCTTGGGGATGGGAATAAAAGGTATAGTCTCACTCAACATCGTGCAGACATCTCCATGGGTCACAGAGGTCCTCTTTTTGCGGTAACGAGGAAAGAGGCGAGGGTCTACATTTCAATGGATTGGTGGTGTCAACTGAGGAATGGATAATATTGTTGAAGTCTCCGCACAATATCAAAGGGCCATTTCTGTACAACGCAAGTTTAGAAAGCAAGACTTTACAAAATGTTATCAGGGCCGTATTGGTGCATATACGTTTACAATAGTAAGTTGGTGATTCTCAATTGTAGTAGATAAGATCAGGAATCTGCCATTGTCATCTTTCTCTAAATGATGTAGGGTGAAGGATCTGATCATAGAGATGGCTATCATCACACCAAAATGTTTTTTGGGTGTATTCGCATAAAAACAATTATGATAGCGTTTGTGCATGCATAAAGGAGGCTTAGCGTTGTGAAAGTAGGTTTCCTGTACACACAACACATCGGCGTGCTGGGCAAGCATTTTTTTCCATAAGAGGTAATGCTTAAATTATATAATGTTAATGGCCATGTTGCCAGAAGGCGCTTCTACAAGACTGCTAGGATAGCAAGACTTTAACCTTGTTACTTATTAAATCTGTCAATAAGAGTGCCAAGCCATCCTACCACGCAATTATAGGTGTAGTGATATTAAACCAGGACAGAGTACAATAACAGCTAAGAACTCTAAAGTTTATGCATAAACGGATTAGCAATGGATAATGACAACAAAAAGGAAGAAATAACAAAAAAGAACAGTGGAGTGTTCGTAGCACACCGATTATCTCGGAGGGTGAGGGATAATGAATAAGCATTGTCCAGGCTGGATCCTGGTTGCTGTGGGAGACCATATGAAAGAGGAGGGATAGCCATTATCTATTCTGGGAGCCAAATTGCGGGAAGTAGTTGTTGGTGTCGAGAGACACGACTGGCCCATAGCGCGGGGTGCAACAGGGAGAAGGCCACAATTAATTAGCCTCTTGTATCCATCTTTAGGAGTGAGGATGAGTATGGTCTGCTGTTCCCCTAAATTTGATATTATTGTGTCTAGAGCGATCCTCTAAATCCGTCAATTTCAGCTTATTTAGCTGTATTTCCTCTGCTTAGTGGTCATGAGCATCCAAGAGCTTGTTATGTGCTTTGGCGCATTCATCCATATTCTCCTCTGTGTCTGCCCTCACCTCCAGACAGTCCACTCTCTGGATTTGAGATAAAGAAAGCTGTAATTCTCTAAGCAAATCTTTTAGTAGTGTGAGCAGCATAAACGACAGCATTGCCTCAAACACTGGGTTATCTGTTACTGGGATGGATGCCAGGGAGGGAGAATTTTCTGAGTTGTGAGACCCATTCGAGACTGTGGTCCAGGGTTGCTTTTTAGCTTGCAGCTCTTTATATGGGGAATTGTCAGGATAGGTTGCAAGCCTCTTACCTCTGTCTGCAGAGATCAGTGTGACAATAGGATCAGAAGGAGGTAAGCTGCCCATATTCTCAGGTTCCTGAGTTGCGGCAGACTCCCTAGGCTCTGGTGCGGCTTGGGGTTGCATGGAGGTTCCTGCTGAGCCAGGACATGTAATGGAGCTGGCGCCATGTTGAGCATGTCCGCAGCTCTGTAGTAATGGGTTTGGTGGCAGGGAGCTAGAGGCGTATGCTTCTTCTTTAACATGCCGATGCTTATCCCAGATGCTTCCCCTCTCTCAGTGTGAGAGCTGGGAAAAAAAGTTGCAGTGGGTTGCTTCGGATCAAGCCACGGTGCAGAGCAAGGGACTCAAGCAACCACCCCAGTCCTCTGCAAACCACGCCCCTATAAAGTTTATTTTTCTTTAAATCGGGCAATATTACATATTTTATAAAAAATATTTTATATTTACTCTTTTGCAGTCAACAAGTGACAAATATATGTCCAATATTCCAGAGTTTTACTGTTACAGAGCAGAATCCTAGGTTCACACAAAAATAGCTTAAAGTGTATGCAATGGCAAACTTTATTTTAAAAAAAAAAAACAAATGTTATACTTACCTGCTCTGTGTAATGATTTTGCACAGAGCAGTCCCAACCCTCCTCTTCTCGGGTCCCCCGCCAGCGGTCCTGGCTCCTCCCTCCCACCGATTTTCCCCATAGATAGCTGCTTGCTATGGGGATATTTGTACGTGCTCGCTCCTGAGCCATGCTGTGTGTGTCCATAAAACACAGAGCAAAGCTCGGCCCCGCCTCCTGCTCACTGCCTGTGATTGACAGCAGCAGGAGCCAATGCCTCCTCCTGCTGTGTCTGAGCAAATGAGGAGGGAGAGAGCTGAGTGAACCGCTGCTCTCTTGCACATAGCTGGACTGACATCGGACTCAGGTATTTAGGGGGGCTGGGAGGGAGCTGCTTGCAGAAGGTTTTTTACCTTAAGGTGCAGAATGCATTAAAGTGGCAGTAAATTGTCTTTTGCAAAAAGCCCACTGGCAGCCAGGGTTTTTATACCAGAAGAGACCCTAGAGGTTTATTCTGTCATAAATGACTCCTCCTTTCTGTCAGCAGGTAACGTGATCTGAGACGCACATGCACAGTTCAGACAGCATTTATGGCCTGCTCTGTGTGCATGCGCGGGAGTGACATTACTGTAGCCCAGCCATTCAAGCAGCCAAGGATTTGGAACCCAGAAGGAAGACCGTGTTGACATGGAAGCACCGTGGACCGGAGAGACGCGACAGACCAGCGCTGGGTGGCTCCATCTGTGGGCAAGTCTCTCATAATGTATTGGTATGTATTACTTGTACAGTATGATTAAACCTGCAGGGGGGGGCATTTTTTTAAGTTCTTAAGAGACTTTACCACTTCTAAGGTAAAAAAAACCTTCTGCCTTTAGAACCACTTTATTGATTCAGCGAAGGGACACATACACCACCTTCAAGCTGGCCATAGAGGGGTTAAAATTTGGCTGTTCAGCAGGGACCGACTGAATTTCAGTGTGTGGCTGTCCCTGCTTGACAGAAGGGGGTTCCTCCATCCTCCAGCTAACCATCTCTGCCCAGCTTTATTCTAGGACCTTCAAGTGGTTCTAAAGGCAGAAGTTTTTTATCTTCATGCATTCTATGCATGAAGATAAAAAATACCTTCTGTGTGCAGCAGCCCCCATAATATTTACCTGAGCCCCATCCTGATCCAGTGATGTTGCATGAGAGACTCTGCTGTCCAAACTCTTCCTCCTGATTGGCTCTGAGGCCTGAGGCACACAGCAGGCACCATTGGCTCCCGCTGCTGTCAAAGTCAATGAGCCAATGAGAAGTGAGAGGGACAGGTCTGGGCCGCGGTTCTGTATCCGAACTAAAAAACAGAGCAGTGGCTCCAGCTCAGGTGCCTCCATAGCAAGCTGCTTGCTGTGGGGGCACTCGGCAGGAGGAAGGGGCCAGGAGTGAAGGCGAGGGACCCGAGAAGAGGAGGATTCAGGCTGCTCTGTGCAAAACCACTGTACACAGTAGGTGAGTATAACATGTTGTTATTGTTAAACAGACTTTATTATCACTTCAATGGGATCAAGTCAATGGGAGCAACAAGGAAGTGTAAAGCTAGTGCAAGGCTTTCTTTTTTTTATATAGACAAACATGCACTGCATTCACAAAGCATGAAACATTATTGTTGTTAAAAGTGGAAGTAAACTTTCACCGCTAACTTTTACCTATAGGTAAGCCTATAATAAGGCTTACCTATAGGTAGTGTAAATACAGTTGTGCTCATAAGTTTACATACTCTGGCAGAATTTATGATTTCTTGGCCATTTTTCAGAGAATATGAATAACAACACAAAAACTTTTCTCACTCATGGTTAGTGTTTGGCTGAAGCCATTTCTTATCAAATTAACTGTTTACTCTTTTTAACTCATAATGAAAAAAGAAATGACTCAAAATGACCGTGATCAAAAGTTTACATACCCTGGTGATTTTAGTCTGATAACATGCACACAAGTTGACACAAAGGGGTTTGAATGGCTATTAAAGGTAAGCATCCTCACCTGTGATCTGTTTGCTGGACTCCTGACAGACCCTTGCATCTTTCATCCAGTGCTGCACTGGATGTTTCTGGATTCTGAGTCATAAAGAAAGCAAAATAATTGTCAAAGCATCTGCGGGAAAAGGTAGTTGAACTGTATAAAACAGGAAAGGGATATAAAAAGATATCCAAGGGATTGAAAATGCCAATCAGCAGTGTTCAAACTCTAATCAAGAAGTGGAAAATGAGGGGTTCTGTTGAAACCAAACCAAGGTCAGGTAGACCAACTAAAATTTCAGCCACAACTGTCAGGAAAATTGTTCGGGATGCAAAGAAAAATCCAGAAATAACTTCAGGACTCTCTGAATACATGTGGTGTGGCTTTTTCAAGATGCATAATAAGAAAGATGGGCTGCATAGTCAAGTCGCCAGAAGAAAGCAATTACTACACAAATGCCACAAAGTATCCCACTTACAATATGCCAAATAGCACAGAGACAAGCCTCAAACCTTCTGGCACAAAGTCATTTGGAGTGATGAGACCATAATTGAGCTTTTGGGCCACAACCATAAACCCTACATTTGGAGAGGAGTCAACAAGGCCTGTGAAACACGGAGGTGGATCGCTGATGTTTTGGGGATGTGTGAGCTACAAAGGCACAGGAAATTTGGTCAAATTTGATGGTAAGATGAATGCAGTATGTTATCAAAAAATACTGGAGGAAGATTTGCATTCATCAGCCAGGAAGCTGCGCATGGAACGTACTTGGACATTCCAACATGACAATGATCCAAAACACTAGGCCAAGACGACCTGTCATTGGCTACAGCAGAATAAAGTGAAAGTTCTGGAGTGGCCATCTCAGTCTCCTGACCTCAATATCATTGAGCCACTCTGGGAAGATCTCAAATGTGCAGTTCATGCAAGACAGCCCAAGAATTTCCAGTAACTGGGAGACTTTTTGCCAAGTGGAATGGGCAGCTTTACCATCTGAGAAGATAAAGAGCCTCATTCACAAATACCAAAACAGACTTCAAGCTGTCATTGATGTTAAAAGGGGCAAAATACGGTATTAAGAACTGGGGTATGTACATTTTTAAAAAGAGTAAACACAGTTGATTGATAACAAATGGCTTCAGCCAAACACTAACCATGAGTGAAAGAAAAGTTTTTGTGTTCTCATTCATATTCTCTGAAAAAATGACCAAGAAATCATAAATTCTGCTAGGGTATGTAAACTTACGAGCACAACTGTATCTCCTAAACAGGCACCTTTTGGAAGATATTGTACATGCAGCCGGTGACATCACTGGTGCATGCTCTCTGAAGGAACGGCCACCCGTGCAATTTCTTCAGAGCCCTGTGCCGTGAACAGCAGCCCCCCACATGTGCAGGAGTGATGTCATCGTGGCTCAGGCCAGTCACAGAGCCGGAGTCAGCAAACCCAGAAGCAAGACGGATGACGATGGGAGCTTCTGCAGCTCTGACATCTTGGCACTGGAAGAGCTTTGTTTTAAGTATGCGATGCAAACTAGCACATTATGACACTACCTTGCAGGTAAGAAAGAAGAAAAAAAAAAAAAAAAGTCCAGCAGTTTACAACCACTTTAACCGCTTGCCGACGGCTGATCGGCAATTGACGGCGACAATGTGGCTCTGTAACGCGAATCGCCGTCATACGACGGCGGCCGCGATACAGAGCCACTGTGAGCGCGCGCGCGCCGCCGGAGGCGCGCACTCACTGTGTCCAGGGGGGTCCAGGGAGCGGGTCCGGCGGCTTCGATTGCCGCCGGCCACCCGCGATGCCCCCCCGGAGCGAATGAGCGGAGGTCCGTGTATGTAAACACGGACCTCCGCTCTGTGTGAGGGGGAAGGGAAGTGATCACAGCCTTCCTGTAAGTGAAGGCTGTGACCACTTCCTTTCCCCAGATAGGCAAGTCCCCCTACAGTAAGAACACACTGAGGGAACATACTTAACCCTTAGGAGCGCCCCCTGCAGGTTAACCCCTTCACTGCCAATGGCATTTACACAGTAATCACGCGCGGAGGCCGCCGCGCGCGCGCGAGTGTCACCGAGACATAGCGCCGGCGGCAGCATACTGCCGCTAAGCGCAATGTCTCGGTGTAACAGCGGCAGTTAACGGCTAGTCGGCAGCCGTTCGCCAATTTCACCAACATTTGACGACCTGA
>BLSH010146471.1:857256-869398 GCA_018402905.1 Glandirana rugosa
CTACCCTCCCCGAGACCTCTTCAGGTCATCCGCTCGTACCCTCCTCCATTGTTCCCGTATTTTTTAAGGGGACGTATGGTACAAACCTTACGGTGATTATTACTAATAGTGTGATCTTCCCGTTGTACACAATAAACACGTAAAGTATTTACACGTGTTTTACTATGTTAACACGTGCGAAAGTAAGGTAAACAAATCGACGAAAAAACACGGTCGAGGACTGTCTTCCAAAAAAAATTTATGCGGACACACCGTCCCAACCGTGTAGCAGGGAAATTGAGGAACGGCTGGCGGCTAGCCGTTAACTACCGCCGTTCCACCGAGCACTCGCGTTTAGCGGCAGTATACTGCCGCCGGCGCGCGCTCACTAGGCTCGTGAGCGCGGCCGCCGTCATATGACGGCGATTTGCGCTCACGAGCCACCTTGCCGCCATCAATTGCCGATCGGCGGTCGGCAAGGAGTTAAAGGGACGATGTGCCAACCCTGCCACACAGGCGTATTTAAAAAAAACCTTCTGTCAGGAGCTGGCACAAAAAAGCAGCTAAACAAATGGAATGAAAGCGTGCACAATTGTATCATTTTGTGCACATTTATGAAATGCACAAATAACACATGTTGCCCTTCTAGTGTGATAATCATTATTAGTGGCATTCCAAACATGGTATGCAGGGGAATTTTTTATGCCCTTGTTACCTCCTCCCATGCTCGCCTACTGGACTTCTCCAGAGCCCCTCCCATCCTCTGGAACTCCCTGCCCCAGGTCAGCTCCCACCCTGTCTTCCTTTAGGCCAGTGGTCCTCAACTCCGGTCCTCGGGACCCACCAACAGGCCAGATTTTAAGTATTACCTTGGGGAGATGCAGACTAGAACACTGCAATCACTGAGCAGCAAATGATATCACCTGTGATGTATTTCAGTTATCCTGCAAACCTGGCCTGTTGGGGGGTCCCGAGGACCGGAGTTGAGAACCACTACTTCAGGCGATCCCTGAAAACTCACTTATTCAGGAAAGCCTACCCCACCTCCACCTAAAAACTGTACTTGAGTCACCTCTATCAGATCATCCCCTGCAGCCATTACCTTTTGTACCACCCCCCTCCCTTTAGATTGTAAGCTCCATGAGCAAGGCCCTCCTATTCCTTCTGTATGGAACTGTATTGTAATTGTACTGTCCCCCTTTTTATTGTAAAGCGCTGCGTAAACTATTTGCGCTTTATAAATCCTGTATAATGTGACAAAATGCACAGTTAAAAATGCAAAGAGCTCAAAAAGGTGCAGGAGCTACTGTGCTGTGTTTGTCAAGCGTAAGGTAGCCCATTGAAATGAGTAGGCTGCCCTATGTCAATAGAGCAAGTGCACAACCGCTATTGTCCCATGTCATAGTGTTTAGGATCTTATAGAGGAGGAGAGCAGTATTATAGGAGTAGAGGAGTTCTTCAGGCGTAAAAATGCGCTTTATGCATTTAAAGGCACTCATATTAACATCTTTGGGGCCAAAAACACCTGAATATGTTAAAAAAATGTACTTTTTAAAGCATATGGCAACTGCATGTATGATCAGCTGGCGCAAATGGCAGTCATTGGGACGGGAGATCACGGTAAAGCCCCGGAACGTGGCGGGCAGGGGGGGGGGGAGATGTCCCCTTCAACTGCTGGTCAAAGCAAACCAGCAGCTAGTTAGCCACTAGGATTGCTTTTACAAGAAAGGTGACAGTCAGCTCTAAAAAAAAAGAACAGTACCAGGATGATGCCTACAGCTGCAGGCATCATCCCGCTAAAACCAGTGACGTAGAAGTGGATATGGTGGTGGCTGGAACACTGAAGTTGGTGAAGGGGATTTCAAATTAAAGAGAAGCTCCAGGCAAATACTGTAGCTGCTGGCTTTCAATATAAGGACACTTATCTGTCCAGGGATCCCATGATGTCCTCACCTGAACCAATTCTTCCATCGGTTTTGGATGCAGGGGCCGGCGTCTCTAGTAAGGAAAACAAGAAATGAAGCCCCGTGGATTCACAGCCTGTGATGCACTTTCTGAATGGTCCCATAGTCTTCTTTCACCTGTGATGTGTCCTAGAAGATTGTAATGGAAGGAGCTGGGCCCAACTTCTGGCTCAGTTCACCACTGCGGCCCACCTAACAGTTCCAAATGTGGCAGTGTGTGGGGGGGGGGTGCATACAAGCAGAGCTTCCACTTTTGGGTGGAGATCCGTTTTAAGCTTAACAGTGGACTCAAGTTTGGACTTAATGGTATTTTTCTTTCACCTTTACATTATTTTTATGTATTTTGTGTAGATATACAGTATTCAGATGTCCATTGGTGCTGTTTTCACTGAGTGTTATAGAGATTTTTATTTTATCTTTTATTTAGCACTGAGCACAGCTTGCTCTTTTATTACTATAGCTAAGCCAAATCTGGCTGCTCCTGTCACAGCACCTATGTGAAATGAATGAGATGACCCAGATTCAGGGCTTTCAAGAATCCTTTAAATAAAGTGATAAACTGAATGGTAAAGGAGGCCCATCTTGATGAAAAAAAAAAACATTGTCAGTGTTAGGACCTACCTTATATTCCTATTCCTAGTAGAAACATGGGCAAATAGGAGACTCAGGAAAAGAGTTCAGATAAAGCCGAATTCCTTTTCCCACTTCATTTCCCACTTTTTGACCGGCGATTTGCGCAGGGATGCCAACCTGCCGCAGTAAAAATCCTCAGCGCTGTGAAGAAGGAGGGGGGCTGCCCCTAACAATATAGCTTCAAAAGTAGAAAAGCATACACACTAGTGACTGAGCAAAGCTTAGAAAAAATAGGTGTAATGGGATTCCTGTCACCTGTTATAAAAGTATCTTTCTTGTATCCAAAGCTTGTCTCACTGAAAAGAAACTGTTGCAAGAAGGTGTATTTTGTAATTTCAAGAAAAAAAGAGATACCTGCTAGAGATTTGTTAATGTGAGCCCGGGAATTGACCCTTGCATACAAAAAAAAAAGCTTAAAAGGATAAAACTTAGTGCTCAGGAGAAGCTGAATGCTTAAAACAAACTAAAAAATGACAGTCATAGAAACCAAGCTGCTGAGTAAGTAAAGGAAAGTTAGATCTTTTAATAACTTCAGAAATTGCACCTAGATCAAATCCCAAAGATGCTAGAAACAACACATTGCTTTCTCGTCTGCATCTGGACAAAGCAATCTGATTCTGTTTGTCACGTACCTGGTGGTGGAGTCTGACTTATGCACCCTTGATAGAGTATACAGGAGGCTCGGGAGTGCAGGGAGGCATGGGGGTCAGACTGGGTCACTGGTGGTGATGTGCAGGTCCTTGGTGAGCTTGTGCAAGCAGAGGTGTAGTGGTGCAGGCCGGGTCGGTAACAGGCTGGCGGTGCAGTACAGAAGGGTCAGGCAGGAGAATAGTCAGGCACAGGCAGAGTTCGTTAACAGGCAGGCGGCAAGGCACAAGGGAGCAAGCAGAAGGGTGGTCGTGGAAGCCGAGGTCAGTGCAGGCGGAGATCAAGCAAGGTCAGGACAAGCCTGTCACAGGAACAGATCATCAGGATAACAGATCGCTCAGGAACACACAAACGCTGTAGAACGGGCAGCACTGATTGCAAGGTGCTGTGAGCTTAAATGGCCGTTTTGGCACCCATGCCAGTGCATACAAACGCGCACACACGCGGATACGTGCACACGCTACGTGCGCCCATGCATAGGCTTTCCAATGGCCTCGGATGGTTCCCTACATTGCCCCCCCCCACCAAGGGGCAGCCTCCGGATGCCCAAACGGGCTCTCTGTTCTGGGCGTTTCTTCCAAAATGCTTCAATGAGCTCCTTGGCATAGATATTGTCCTCGGGTTTCTACGAGCTTTCCTCGGGGCCGTACCCCTTCCATTTGACTAGGAATTGGGTTGAGCCTCCCCTCTTTCTGCAAGCAAGAACAGCTTCTAGCTCAAACTCCTCCTCTCAGTCCACAATAACTGGCCCTGGTGGAGCTGTCCTCTGTCCCAGAAAGGGATCCTGGGTCTCTGGTTTTAGTAGCGTGACATGAATCACTGGATGGACACACATGGATGGAGGAAGGGTCAGCTCATACGCAACCTTATTGATTCTCCTCACAGGAAAAGGCCCGATGAACCTTGATCCCAGTTTCTTTGAGGGGCATGAGAGCTTCAGGTTTTTGGTTACCAGCCAAACTCGGTCGCCTGGTTGCAGATCCAATTCCTCTCGCCTCCCTTTGTCAAAGGCTTTTTTGTTAAGCTCCCGTAGTTGCTGGTTATTCTTCTCCAAGAATTCTGTGATATTTTGAGCCACAAGTACCGTACTCTCCGGAATCACACTGGGTAGGAACGTAGGATGGAAGCCGAGATTTGCCCAAAACGGAGATTGTTTAGTGGCCGAATGCACCGTGTTGTTGTAGGCAAATTCAGCTACCGGTAGCAATGAGACCCAATCATCCTGGGAGAAAGAGGAATAACAGCAGAGGTACTGTTCCAGGGTTTGGTTAGTCCTCTCCATCTGGCCGTTCATCTGCAGGTGGTAGGCAGACAAGAATGCCAGTTCAATCCCCAAGTCCGAGCATACAGCCTTCCAGACCCGGGACATGAATTGTACTCCAGGATCAGAAACTATATTGGTGGGGACTCCGTGGAGAAGGACAATTTCCTTGATGAAGGACTCAGCTGTTTCTGTAGCAGACGGGGTGCCCTTCATAGGTATGAAATGTGCTATTTTAGTGAGGCGATCCACAACCACAAAGATGGAGTTGAAACCATCAGAAGGAGGCAACTCGACTAAAAAGTCCATGGATATGTGGGACCATGGGCACTCAGGAATGGGAAGTGGGTTTAATAGACCCCAGGCCTTGGTTCTACTCGTCTTATTTCAGGCGCAGACTGGACAGGCGCAGACTGGACAGGCACTGACGTATCTCTTACAGTCCTCGTCAGCTGAGGGCATGACAATAGTTCCGGTGTTTTGCAACACCCGAAATGCCCGGCCAATTTGTGGTCATGACAGAGTTCAAAGATGGTCGGGCGTAGTTCTTCAGGGATGAAGACCCTGTCATGGTACCACCACAGCCTGTCTTTCATTATCAGTCGAGGGTCAGGTGGTGAGGTGAAGCTGGTTAGAGATCACCTGAGCCGAGATAACAGGTCCTCCTGAGACAACAAGAATCTCTGGGAAGGGAGGTTGGTGTCTGGTGGGGCCAGATTTCGAGATTCGCAGAACATCCTGGACAGGGCATCCAATTTAGTATTCTTTGACCCAGGCCTGTAAGTGATATGCAGTTGGAACCTTGAGAAAAAGAGTGCCCATCGTGCCTGGTTTCAGTCCTTTTGCAGCCCGCAAGTACTCAAGGTTCTTGTGGTCGGTAAAAACCAGGATAGGGTGTGCAGCTCCCTCCAGTAAATACCGCCATTCCTCCAAGGAATAGCTCTCGATCCCCAACATCATAGTTGGTCTCTGGTGGTGAGAGCTTCTGGGAGAAAAAGGCAATGGGATGAAGAGTAGCCTGGGGGCCCCGTCTCTGGGACAGAACCACGCCTATCACAGTCTCTGAGGCATCCACCTCTAGGATATAACGCAAGACTGGATCCAGGTGCTTCAGGACAGGAGCAGAGGTGAATAACCTTTTGAGCATCAGGGGTCCACTGGAAGTGGGAGTCTTGTTTCGTAAGCTGAGTGATGGGTGCGATCACAGAGGAGAACCCCTTAATAAACTTCCGATAGAAGTTTGCAAAGCCCATGAATCGTTGCACTCCTTACTTGTCCACTGGTCCGGGCCAATCCAGGATGGCAGAGACTTTTTGCGAATCCATAGTGACTCCTGTAACGGAAATGATGAGGCCCAAGACTCACTTGACGTGCCTGCGGTGCTCTTCTTGGGTTGACGAGAAGATGAGAATATCGTTGAGATAGATTATGACAAAATTATCTAGGTAATCTCTGAACACGTCATTTACCAGGTGCTGGAAGGTGGCTGGGGCGTTGCAGAGCCTGAAGGGCATGACCAAATAGTCTAGTGGCCGAATCTCGTTCTGAAGACCGTTTTCCATTCGTCACCCTGTCAGATGCGAATGAGGTTATATGCCCCACGGAGATCCAGCTTGGAGAAGATGGTAGCAGTGCCCAGTCACTGGAACAGCTCGGGTACCAAGGGTAAGGGGTAGCGTTTCTTTATCGTAATTTTGTTGAGGTCACTATAGTCTATACATGGCCTCAGGGACCGGCCCTTTTTCTCAACGAAAAATATTCCCGCCCCAGCAGGGGACGTGGACAGCTGGATGAACCCCTTCTCCAGATTATCATCCAGATAGGCCTTGAGGGCCTTTAGTTCTCCCTCGGAGAGTGGGTAAATCCTACCCAAAAGGTACTTCTGTACCTGGCAATAGCTTGATGGGGCAGTCATAGACCCTGTGAGGTGGTAGCTTGTCTGTCCCCTTCTTACTAAACACATCTAGGAAGTCATGATATGCTGGAGGGACAGCATCACAGGTCTCCTGGTCAGGGTCAGGATCCAGACATAGGACAGAGGAAGGAGACTCCTGGGGTCGCTGTAGGCAGTGGTGCTGGCAGTAGGAGGACGTGAACAGAATGTCACCTGTAGCCCAATTAATGTCGGGGCAGTGTGCCCGCAGCCATGGGAGGCCGAGAATGATGGTAAAGAGAGGGGACGCAATGGCGTCCAGGAGCAAATACTCTGAATAGTCAGTGACAGTCTTGGCAAGGAGGGGAATGGTTTCATGAGTAACTGTACCCGACTTAATGATAGATCCGTCGGCCAGGCGGATGACCAGAATGGCTGGGACTTGGATACTCCCATTGGGCAGTTGTAGAGAAATGGAGAGAACCAGATGCGTTGCCTTGTCAGGCAGCGACAGGACTACTCCCTCGGGGGAGATGGAGCGCTTGACTGGGCAAGACCTGACAAGATGTCCTGAACCTCCACAATACAGGCGCAGGTTGTGGTTTAGACGTCTGTGTCTCTCTTCGGGGGTGAGTGATGGACGTGGGTGCTCAATATGTATGAGCTCTGGCTGGTCTTCTGCAGACCTTTCGGCCCTGCGTTCCCGCAGGCGGTGGTCAACCTGGATGTCCAGGTTAATCAGAGCCTCAAGGGATTGGGGTGTCCCCACTCAGGCCAGTTCGTCCTTAAGTGGCTCGGAGGATAGGCCCAACCGGAACTGATAGCGGAGGGCAGCGTCATTCCAAGCCGTGTCAGCAACCCAGCGCCGGAACTCCGCAATATAGTCTTGCGGTGACCCTGCTGGAGCGCATGGAGAGCTGCCACTACAGTTGCGGCCTGGTGGGGGTCCTCATAGAGTAGTGCCATGGCCCAAAAGAAGAGGTTCAGATCAGCCTTTTCAGGAGCTTTCTGTTCCAGTAGTTGGTGGGCCCAAGCCAGGGGTTCATCAAGCAAGAGGGATATCACCAGCCCCACTTTTGTGGCTTCCGAGGAGAAGGTGTGGGATTGCAGTGTAAAATACAGTTCACAGGCACTGCGAAAAGCCCGAAATTTCCTACGCTCCCCTGAGAACCGCTGGGGAAACGGCACCTCAGGTTCAGTGGCTAGGGTGATGACGGCACAGCCCGCAGACTGGTCGGGGCTTGGTGCGGCCTACATGGAAAGTTCCAGGACTCTACTTTCCATTCGGATGTACCCCTCTTGTAAATGCTTCACTGCTTGGGTGAATCAGGTCAGATGGATACATAGATCCTTCGTTGGAGAGGACAACATGGCTGTCTGTTGCTGTCACGTACCTGGTGGTGGAGTCTGACTTGTGCTCTGCTCTGGCTGCACTGACTCAGCAGTTATGGGCGTCGCCAGCTTCACCTTGGCAGAATACCGGCTGGCCCTTAGACTCCACGCCCTGGGGGATCCCGTGTCACCTGCTCGCCCGTGAGCTCACACCTGCATCATCGTGACAGTTTGCTCAAGCCATGAGCTCCACGGAGAGTCCCCCACCAGCCGAAGACCAAATGCAACACTTGGCCCAGAGACTTAACTCCCAGCAAGCTAATCAAGAGCAAATAATGCTGGTTCTACAGGATCTTACCTCCTGTCTGGATTGCTTGCAAGCCGCTGTAACCTCAACTTCTTCCACTTCTTCTACTCCTGCTGCTGCCTCATTGGCTCCCGTGGTACCTGCTAAACCTGGCATTCCCTGCCTGCAGGGACCTCGTTTTTCTGGGGACCCCAAGGCTTGTCGTGGCTTTGTAAATCAGTGTTCCATACACTTTGAACTTTCCAGCCACCATTTTCCAACTGATCGCACCAAAGTGGCATATATCATCTCCCTCCTTTCTGGTGATGCCCTGGCTTGGGCCTCCCCTTTCTGGGAATGACAAGATCACATCACCTCCAACCTCCAGGCGTTTTTGGATGCATTCCCGAAAACTTTTGACGAGCCCGGCAGAGCATCTTCTGCTGCTGGGGCCCTCCTTCGTCTTCGTCAGCAAGGAATGACAGTCGGCCAATGTGCAGTTCACTTCCGTACGCTGGCCGATGAACTCACTTGGAATAATGAGGCTCTTACCGCTACCTTCTGGAAAGGCCTGTCAGAGTGTGTAAAGGATGAACTCGCGGGACGCACCATTCCTATAACGCTTGATGATTTGATCGCATTGAGCATTCAAATAGACATTCGCTTCCAGGAGAGGGCCCTAGAGAGATCCAGATCCACTCTCCCTCCTTCTGGCCGTTTCCAAAAAGCTATGGAACCCTCTCCATCTCCAACTTCTCAAGCCTTGGAAGAACCTATGCAGCTTGGGTGAACTCGCCTCACCTGCCGCATTGGGTTGTGTTTGTGCCTTTACTGTGACATTTTTTTAACTCCTGTCCAGCTCGTCCGGGAAACTCCAGGGTCTAGGTCACTCCAAAGGAGGTGAGCTAAACCGATCCTTTAATTCTGTCAGTTTCTCTCGTTTCACCCTACCCGTGTCTATTTATTGGGCTCAAAATGCTTATCAACTCTCTGCATATGTGGACTTTGGAGCAGTCAGGAATTTCATGGAGCAATCATTGCCCTCAGAGTTGGGCATTTCCTTTGGTACCCTGAAGATACCTCTCTCCCTGACTGTAGTAGATGGTTCCCTCTTGCCAAGTGGCCCCATCCATTTTTCAAACCCCTCCTATTGCGTTACACATTGGAGTTTTGCATGGTGAGGAAATTTCCTTTCTAATTCTGCCTAAATCCTCCAGTCCCATCATTCTGGGCCTCCCATGGTTGCAGAGACATTCGCCGCACCTAGATTGGGACTCTGGACAAGTATTGGCTTGGGGGCCTTGGTGTCATTAACGATGTATGTCCAAGGTACTACCACCTCTTGCCGTCCCTCTGGCTGTAACCTCTACAGCTCCCTCTTTGCCTTCCCAATATCAGTCCTTCCATGATGTTTTTTGCAAAAAGTCTGCTGATCGCCTTCCTCCTCACAGACTATGACTGCTTCATTGATCTATTACCAGGAATCTCTCCTCCCCGAGGCTACCCTCTCTCTATCCCAGAAACACAAGCCATGTCTGAATACATTCAGGAAAACTTGCAAAAGGGTTTCATCAGGAAATCCAGCTCACCGGCCAGTGCCAGGTAACTCTTTGTAGGCAAAAAAGATGGTTCACGCCGTCCTTGCATTGATTACAGGGGCCTTAACGCCATCACTGTGAAGAACCAATACCCTCTTCCTTTGATTTAGGAACTCTTTGACAGACTGCGGGATTCTCAGGTTTTCACTAAATTGGATCTTAGAGGGGCTCACAATTTAATAAGAATCTGTGAAGGAGACGAGTGGAAGACCGCCTTTAATACCAGGGATGGACATTATGAATATCTTGTGATGCCCTTTGGCCTTTGTAATGGCCCAGCGGTCTTCCAAAACTTTGTTAATGAGATCTTCCATGACCTTTTGTATGGGTGCGTTATTGTATATCTGGATGATATTCTTATTTTCTCTCCAGACTTGCACACCCATCGTCTCCATGTGAAAGCTGTGCTGCAGCGACTGCGGGACAATTGCCTCTATGATAAGTTGGAGAAGTGCCTATTTGAACAAACACAAGTTCCATTCCTGGGCTACATAATCACAGATCAGGGACTTTTAATGGATCCAGCCAAACTTTGGGCCATCTCTGAATGGCCGCAGCCCTCTGGTCTTAAAGCCACCCAGCGTTTTTTGGGCTTCACAAATTACTATCGCCAATTCATTCATAACTATTCTACTTTGGTGGCTCCTATTACATGACTTACCCATAAGGGTGTCAATGCCTGGTCCTGGCCCCCTGAAGCCATGGAGGCTTTCCACAAATTCAAGGCAGCCTTTCTCTCTGCCCCTATTCTCCTTCGTCCGTACATTAGGAAACCCTTTTTTTTGGAAGTTGATGTCTCTTCAGTGGGAGTCGGTGCCGTCCTACTGCAAGCTCAAAAGGGCAAGTCTCAGCCTTGTGCATTCTTTTCCAAAAAGTTTTTGGATGCAGAAAAGAACTATACCATCTGGGACCATGAGCTATTGGCTATTAAGCTAGCTCTCCAAGAATGGCGACATCTGCTAGAGGGCTCCCCCCATTGCATCACCATCTATACTGATCATAAAAATCTGCAATATTTACAATCTGCTAAATTCCTAAACCCACGACAAGCTCTCTGGGCTCTCTTTTTTCATGGTTCAACTTCAATATTACCTTTCGTCCTGGTGCCAAAAATGTTCATGCAGATGCCTTGTCCAGATCGTTCAATGTCAATGACTCTGAGAATCACCTAGATCCTGGTCCCATCATCCCTCCGCACCGAATTCTAGCCACTACTCAACTCTTGCCCATGCAGCCTCCTATTGGTAGAAGATTTGTGGTGCCCACACTTCATCCCAAACTCCCTGCATGGGCTCATGTTTTCAAGTTCTCTGGACATCCTGGGGTATATGGTACCTGTAGCCTTCTTCAGCGTCACTACTGGTGGCCCTCTCTTCGGAAGGACGCTAAGGAGTACGTCCAAGCTTGTACGGTTTGTGTGCAATCAGAGTCTTCCACGTCCACCCCAGCTGGGCTGCTTCTACCTACACCAGTTCCAGAAATACCTTGGCGTTGTATTTCCATGGATTTTATCTCTGATCTGCCCCCCTCAGCAGGTTCTACAGTCATTTGGGTAGTGGTGGATCGGTTCTCCAAAATGTATCACTTGATTGCCCTTCCAGGCCTACCTACAGCTACCAGTCTTGCCAGGGCCTTCATTAAAGGAGATCTTTTCTCTCCATGGGATGCCTTCACACATAATCTCAGACAGGTGAGTTCAATTTACTGCTCGGTTCTGGAGAGCCTTGGTCAGTTCCTTCGGGATAAATTTGGATTTTTCATCTGCCTTTCATCCCCAGACCAATGGGCAAACAGAATTTGTAATTTAAAATGTAGAATGTTATTTCTGTGCCTTCATCTCAGCTCACCAAGATGACTGGGTGGACCTTTTTCCATGGGCAGAGTTTGCCTTCAACCACCACCCCAGTGCCAGTACTGGAAAATCTCCCTTTTTCACTGTTTACAGACAGCACCCATCCGTTTCCTTTCCTGTTCCAATCTCTCCTCTCGTACCAGCTGCTGCTGAAACCCAAAAGACCTTCAACTTAATTTGGGAAGAGGTCTCTAAGAACCTTCACCTGGCTACTTCTAGGCATAAAACGGCAGCAGTTTGTCATCGTCGTCCTGGGCCTAAGTTCCTACCAGGCGATAGAGTTTGGCTCTCTACCAAGCACATCCGAATCCGGGTGCCCTTGATGAAATTTGCTTTTCGCTTCATTGGTCCCTTTCCTATTATCCATCAGATCAATCCAGTGGCCCTCTCATCTCAGGATCCCCAATGTCTTCCATGTTTCCCTGCTCAGGCCATTGATCCTCAATCGCTTCTCTCGCCCTTCTTCTCGCCCTGCACCTGTTGCAGATACCACAGACCAGTATGAGATTAAAGAAATATTGGACTCCAAATACTCCCGGGGAAAGTTACTCTATCTTATTGACTGTAAGGGCTATGGCCCAGAAGAGAGATCTTGGGTTCCGACTGCAGATGTTTCAGCCCCAGGCCTGGGGACCAATTCTCGTTGGAAATTTCCCTCCAAGCCAGCCCCTAGATGTGTGGGGAGACCTCGTGAGCGGGGGGGGGGGGGGGGGGTA
>BLSH010146471.1:869408-896223 GCA_018402905.1 Glandirana rugosa
CACAGATCAGCTGCGGAGCTGATCTGTGTCTTACTGGTTGCATATCATATGTTTTTTACCTTTGCTGCTGTACGTCTGTTGACACATATGGCCCTACAAGCTTGTGCTCTGCTCTGACTGCACTGATTCAGCAGCTATGGGCGTCGCCGGGTTCATCTGCTGGTTTATATGCCTTCCTTCCTGCTACTTCCTGTCCAGCCTCCCACGTGTCTTCCTATTTAAATCCCACTCAGACTAGTTTCTGCTTGCTTGAGCAACAATTGTTCCTGAGCTCCTTCCGTGCTATATTCCTTACCTGACTTCTCATGGACAGATCTCTTGTGTACCGACTCTGCTTGTACCCCTGATTACATTGGTCTGCTGACTGCCCTGACCTTGGCTCATCATCCGGCTCTTCTTTTGCTTAATCCATCCATCCATCTGTGCCTGCACTGTGTCTTCGAGTACTCTCCTTGCGAGCAGGGTGAACCTGGGTGTTGTGACCTGGGGTCAGCACGCAGTTAAGTCCAAACTTCCGTGAGGGGGTCCCTGGCAAAATACCAGCTGGCCCTTAGACTCCACGCCTTGGGGGATCCCGTGTCACCTGCTCGTCTGTGGGCTCACACCTGCATCATCGTGACACACTGTCCACAATCTGTCCCAGTTGCACTATGTTCACCAGTCCACCCATGGTTGCAGCATGTGGGTCTTTCTCATCAGTAGGATACCACAAACCTGTTTGACTGGATGACACACTCTACAATATTGCAGTACTGTATGTGTCCTCTTGACAAAAGTAGAACAACAAATTTTCCTCCCCCAGAACTTCTTGCTGCCAACCAATAACAGGGACGGATTATTTTTTCAGCAAACGAAAGCTTCTCATGGCCTAACCATTGATAATTCACAATTAGTGACAGAAAAAATCCAGAAATGATTAAAGTTCAATCAGGAGTTCTGCATTGAATATTTTCTGTGATTTTTCTTTTGGTACGGTTACTACTTCTTACGTATATATGCAAAATGAATTATAATAAGTTAGGTGTTCTTTATTTATAACAGCATGTTCCTTTACTTACCTTAAAGTGGTATTAAACCCGAAAACCAAAAATGTAATATATTGCAGCTTACCAATCCTTAAAGTGGATCTTCAGTATCATAAAAAAATAAAAATCAGCAACTACAAATGCTGTAGCTCAGGGGTGGCCAACCTTTTGAGGAGCTAGGGCCACTTTAGTGACTTGGTAACTGGCCGCAGGCCACAATGAGCAGAGCGGGCAGGTGACAGGTTTGTGTCCACTCTGCATATGCAAAGTAGACACTGACACCGCACGCTCTACTCCAGGGGTCAGCAACCTTTTTCCACTCAGGGGCCGGATTCAATGTATGTGAATGCATGAAGGGCCACATTTACCTGCTAATAAATGAAGATAATAATCTGAACCCCTTTAGATTACACAGCCCCCGCATCTCTGGACCCCTTTACATTGCACAGACCCTGTACCTCTGGACCCTTTACATTCCACAACACCCTGCATATTACACAGCTTCATCTGCACATCACACGCCCCCCCCCCCCCTGCATATTACACAGCCCCCCCATGTTATGCTTTAAAATTGCGCACACGCATGGAATAGAGACAAACTACAGTACTTAAAAATTTCCATAGGTGACATTTTAAAAATTTCTACAGGTTACCATTTTAGAGTTACAGAGGAGGTGTTGTGCTAGAATTATTGCATTCGCTCTAATGTTCATGGCGATACCTCACATGTGTGGTTTGAACACTGTTTACATTTGCGGTCGCGACTTACGTATGAGTTCGCTTCTGTGCGAGAGCACGGAGGGATGGGGTGCTTTAAATTTTTTTCCTTATTTATTTTATTTCAGTAGGAATGTGACAATAATAGGCAGTGACCGGCACTCTTTATGGAGGGATCTGGGGTCTATAAGACCCCAAATCCCTCATTTGCACTTAAAAGCAATCAAAACGCCAAGTTTGGCTGTTTTGAATGCTGTACTTTTTTTTTAAATTTGACGCTTTTAAGTCTTTTGTAAACCTGAAGTGATGTCATGACATTGCTTCTGGGTTACTCGATCCGAGAACCAATCAAAGCCGATTCCGGCTCAGTTCAGGTCTCTGGCCAGCCGGCAGATGTGCCGGCTAGTTGCTCGGGCCTCCCGATGGGACGGGAGAGCCTGGCGAGCCGTGGAAGGCGGTGGGAGGGGGGACGTCCTCTACCGATGCTTAGGATAACAGCTGAGCGGCTTCTTAGCCGCATCGGCTGTTATCCCAAGAAAGCCAGCTGGGGTTAAAATGTCCGTGGGCCGGGTGCACGGGAATTAATCACGTGCTCTGACGGGCGCGGACCATGGGCTGTAGGTTGCTGACCCCTGCTCTACTCTATGGGCCCTTTGTCCAATCCGCCCAGACAGAAAGGGACGGGTCCCCTTCTACTTTTTTAAGTGAATCTGATTGGAGCTATGGGGGTGTAAACTGAAACAAGTCCGTTTACATCTTCCGCTCTATAGGTGAATGGAGGGTCCAAATTGGTCCACCTGAAAAGCAGACAGACGGACCCGATCGGATCAATTGTGTGAAAGGGGTCTAAGGCTGCTTTCACACTGATGCACTGTGGTTTACTTGCACCTCAACCACACTCAATCTTCACTTCTTCCTGCAGAAATCGCTGGCTGCTGCTGTCCCTCATGCAGGTATAGCTGGTGGGTGCTGCTGACTGTCCTCCAGGGCTGGTACTGCTGGTAAGTGCTGCTGGTGAGTCCTGCTGGCTGGTACAGTACTACTGTTGGTGAGTACTGCTGGTGGGTACTGTTGGTGGGTCCTGCTGTGGGTACTGCTGGTGGGTACTGTTGGCGGGTACTGTTGGAGGGAAATGTTGGTGGGTACTGCTGGTGGGTATTGCTGGCTGGTTCCCGACCCGCCATCCCCGAGCATCAGTGTGACAGGAGTTGGCGCTAGAAGAAGCATGCCTGCACTTAAGAGCAGAGCCGATGCTTCCTTTATCTCTCCAGTCACATGCAGACTACATCTGGTATCACTTTGCCTGTGACAGGAGCCGGCGCTATACAGGAAGAATAAATGGAAAAAACACTGCGCTAGCGGAAAAAATAGTCAAAATGAAAAAAACTCCCTTTAAGCAACGATATATATGAGATTTACACACTGAAAAAATAATTGGAAAATTTAGTGTCGCGCTGATTTAGCAAGGTGGAAATAATTGTCCAATGTGCAAACACAATAACCATGTGTATTATTTAGTGCAGGGGTGTCAAACTGGCGGCCCTCCAGCTGTTGTGAAACTACAAGTCCCATCATGCCTCTGCCTGTGGGAGTCATGCTTGTAACTGTCAGCCTTGCAATGCCTCATGGGATTTGTAGTTCCGCAACAGCTGGAGGGCCGCCAGTTTTACACCTGTGATATAGTGAATCAAAACACGTTCAAAAAGTCCATATTTAAAACATATGAAAGTGATAGATGGACGACTCTGTTTGATGTCCTCATATGACTAACACCGTGGGCATGCAGTAAATCAAGTGTCACGCAACCACCGCCACCGGACAAGATGTGCACTTACCCTTAAGCGTTTACACACCTATTACGGGTGGTCAAAACCAGCATGCGAGTAAGACTCCTCTATATCTTTAATCCACAATCCTGGAGGACATCCACATATTCCATCCAAGTCTCATATAGTGTGTATCCCCCTCATCAGAGAACATGCACAAAATCCGCAGTGTAAACAGGCATCTAACAGGCAAGACGCTAAACTTCCTGGCTTTCCGCGCCGTGCGCTTCACGGGTGCCCGAAGTGACATCAATGGTTTAGGAGGCCGGAACTGCATTAAGCCTTTCACCCCTCCCACAGGGCATCATCTGGAAGCATTGGCTCTGCTTCCTCTAGTGCCGTTTCCATTCTTCACACTGATGCTCGGGGATGGCTGGTTGGGAACCCGCGATTTAGGCTTGCCAACCCGCCATCCCAGAGCAGGAGGTGTTTGGGCCAATGGGCCAGTGGTTGGGCACCCCTGCTGTAGCTGCTGACTTTTAATAAAAAACACCTACCTGTCTAGGGATCCAGCATTGTCCTCTCCCAGGCTGGTTCTTTGACGGGCTTTGGGAACCAGCATGTTTACTGTGGGAAGTCGGCTGTGACTCCTTACGGCTTCACAGCCAGCTCCCTGGCTGAATTTCATTCCTGTAAGGGCAGCTTTACTGGCTTGATCAACAGGTGAAAATAAAGGAAGCAGCCTAAAAAAGGAAAGTATAGCAGCCACCACATCTAAGAACTGGCAAGCTGCAATATATGAACTTCTTTAGTTTAATACCAGAGAAGTGGCCAAATGTAGGTGTAGGTTTTAAAGAACAATGTATAATGGGTTTCTGTTATCTCAGAATTTTTTAATGGCAAGAAGGGATGCAGTAAGGAACAGGAGAATAAAAAGATAGCAACAACTTTATTTATTTTGCAAATGGAAATATTTACTAAAGTACCTAATAGGGTGAAACTAATTCAGTTTGCACCTGAGTAAGGGAGACGTATACCCCAAAATGGTGTGCTATTTCTATAAGTAAGCATACTGTACAGCAGCCACACGTCTTCAGAATCCAACAAGAGCTTTATGTGTCACAGTTACTTAAAACACATAGTAGGCTAAAGCGTTTTCGCCCCTTAAAGTATCTATGTACTTCTATAAACCTGTGATCGCCCATGGAGTAAAGGAATATCTTAAAGCGAATCTTCAGCCCTCCCACCTCCAATTTTTTTTTTTAACCCCTGCTTACCGGGGGTTGTCTGCTGTCCAATGCAGATATTCACCCACCCAGCGAATCCAGCGTTGTTCCGCTGAGATCCTCTTCTGTTTCGCCACCTCTTGGTTGTTGTGAAGCCATCGGTAGGCGCTAGCTTTCTTAGGTTCTGCCAGCGAGCCCACTGATGACGCACCGCTAGACCTGCCCCCTCCTCCTTTACTGAATGGAGAGACATTGCCTCCTAGAATATGTGGCGTGCATATCCCAGGAGGCAAAGGGCTCATAGTGCATGTCATTCGCCTAGGCACAGGGAGGTGGCCCAAACTCTTTTTTTTTTTTTTAAAGGTTAAAAACAGCACTCTTTAGGGAGAGGAGGGGTGCAGAATAGGGAAGATTGCCTAAAGGGTGAAGATCCACTTCAAGCATTAGGCTGAGTGCCCAGAGTATATTATTATTCCTTGGTACAGTTTGCACTGAACCCAACCCTCAAGCCTTGGCAGATAGATGTATTCAATGACACAGGACAGCCTCTTAACAGGTCACACTGGTTTCTGATGAGGCTTCATAGGTACTTGCTGCAACATGTGAACATATGTTGATTTTCTGCCACCTACTTAATGGCAGTCATACCGTTTCTCAACTGTGGGCATTGTAGTTATCTAACTCTCCTAAGTTTGAAGTGACAGTTCATTTGAATTGGCCTCAATTTTGAATGATAAGCAATTTCTTAGTAAAACTAACATTTTTTTTTTCATTTTGGAGAGAGAGCATTCATTTCTAATACAATCAACGTGCCTTGGCTTTCTTTTCAGTTAATATATTCATACAGGAGCAATTCAATGTCATATATTCCAGTTTAGTGATAATGGGACTGTACTGCCCTACATTCTTCCATGTCGATATCTTTGTTAACTAACCTAGACACACTTACAGAGTAAATTTCAACATTTAAGAAACTTTAATCTGATAGAGAGTGGGTTTTACTGTAGATTGATACAACGTTTGATTATGTTTGCTGGCTGCATTTCAGCATTCTGTAGCTGAAATAGCCAATCAAATATACAGTGTATAAGGCTAGGTTCAAAATGGTGCGATGCGGGAACCACAGCGATTCCTCTGCCTGTTCCCGCATTGTATCTGAATCGCAGGCAGTTCACACTGCACTCTGCGAACCACTGTGGGTGTCAATATAAAGTTAATGACACTCCCAAATTGGTTTGCAGAACACAGTGCAAACTGTGGAATCATATGTAATTGGCTTGCATGGGTCTGAACACCCATATGATCCGATACTAGTGTGGAACAAAAAAAAGATCCTGCACCATTTTGGTGCAAATGTGATGCAATTTCAGCCATACAAACTGAATTCGCATCACACAGACATAGCATGTAATGTACACAGGAATGCAATGCGATGTCTGCAATCTATTCTATTCTGTTACCAGGCACACATATTTTTATGTAGCATACAGAACCTTGAAGGGCCCTGCTATTTGTCCCAAGTTCTGTTCTCGAGTGGACTCAAGCAGCCAGGCATATGGTAGTTTTCTGGTTTCTCTACACAAGAATCAGACAGGAAGTGTCTTCCTGGATTTCTTGCGTGAAGAACTTGAGTAGGGTATGGGGCGAGCCTTGGAATACTCCAAATTTTGTGCAAAACATAATGGAGGACACATTATGACTGTCTCTTCAGGGTGAAGCTTCTCCTAAGGCTAGTAATGAGTGAACAACTGCTCAGGGTACTCCAATCCAAAATCGCACTCGAGCCAGCAAATCTGGAGCAGTCCCTCCAAGAGTTAACCAGGACTGTCCCTAGGATCTCTTTCAAGCTTGTACTCACTGTGCCCTGGGCACTTGAGTCCTTTCCTGCAGTACCAGACAGCTTCTGTACTGTGAGCCTCCAGGGTAGATCCTCTGTGAATTTCCTTCAACTTTCTCAGCAACTTTAGACGTGGATCGCTCAGCTCTCCCACAGCTATGACCCCGATGGCCTCCTCCAAACTTCAGCTATGTGAGAGGGCCACAGCTCTCAGGCTGGGTCTTCTCCACCAGGGTAAGGGCCCTGCTGTTCTAGGCCCCAGCCTATTTATACACACATCATCCCCTACTGGTCATTCTTCTTAACAAGGATTGGTTGAGGCTGTATGAACATGCAAGTTAATGGTCTGCCTCTTCCAACCCACTAAATTCTGGAACTTACCAGAAACCAGGAGGAAGCAGTTGAACTTCAACCAGCAGGACTGAGAACAGCCAGAAGTAATCAAACTTTGTTCCACTGGCACAGCTGGTTTGTTTATGTGTTAACAGGTTCCCTCTTTGCATGTTTTTGGTATATCCAAAGAGGTTAAACAAGCTCAAGGCTGCGATAAAAATCCGGGAAAACAGCAGTTGAACAACAATGCTGTGCCCAGTCATTTGTAGTGGAGGGCAGGGGAGACGTTCAGGATTTAGTAGACTAAAAAGGACCTGGGACTTGCAAAATGCTTTCACATAGGAGTCGTGTTAGCTAGAAGTTAAATGTTAAAATGTGTAAAAGTTTAAAATCTAATAAAAAAAATAAAAATAGAAAAAAATTTAAAGCACTCCATCACTATGTAAGCAACAATTGCACAACATATTGGTGCGCCACACATGCCAAAGTGGGAGCTATAATTCTAGGTTCCTTATTTACATTTAAAGCTGGACTTAGGGACAACTAAAAAATCTCCCTTTCAGTGGGGCTGTGTCACGTACCTGGTGGTAGAGTCTGGCTTATGCGGGGGCAACCCCTCTTGCGGCCCTGGATCGAGAACCCCTGGTAGTGTGGACAGGGAGCTCTGGAGCGCAGGGAGCATGAGGGCTGGACAATCTCAGGTGGTAAGCAGAAGTCCACTGAAGCTCGTGCAAGCTGAAGGGTAGTGGTACAGTCCGGGTCAGCAACTGGCAGGCGGTGCGGTACAATGGGATCAGGCAAACAGATGGTTGGGTACAGGCAGGGTCGGCAACGTGCTGGCAGCAGAGGTACAAAGGGAGCAGGCAAGAGGATAGTCGTAAACAGGGTCAAGGGCAGGCAGATATCAGCAAGGTCCACAGGAGTAGCCGGGGTCACAGAGGCAGGAAGTCACTCAGTAGAAATCACAGGGGGGTCACAGGTACAGGGAACACTGTAGAATGGACAGCATCTGCTGCAGGGTGCTGTCTGGCTAAATAGTCAGTTTTGGCGCCATTGGCGCGCCCAGGCATGTGCACACGCACGCACAGGCGCGCACAAACGGGCACAGGCGATTCCCAGGCACGTTTTGCTTTTCCTAATATTGCCCCCCAAGGGGCAGCCTCCGGATGCCCAACTGGGCTCTCTTGGTCGGATTGTTTCCCCAAAAAGTCATGACAAGTTCTTGGGCGTGTAAGTTGCTTTCCGGCTCCCACAAATTTTCTTCAGGTCCATATCCTTTCCATTTTACAAGGAACTGTATGCCTCCTGTTCTTCTCCTGCAATTGAGGATGGATTCCACCTCAAACTCCTCCTCTCCATCTATCAACACCGGTTCAGGTGGGGCCGTTTTCCATCCTGGAAACAGGTCCCTGGCCACTGGCTTGAGGAGGTGCACGTGAAACACCGGATGAATCTTAAGTGTAGGTGGAAGGTCGAGCTCGTAGGCCACTTTATTGATTCTCTTTCTTATCGGAAATGGCCCTATGAATTTCAGTCCCAGTTTCTTGGACGGACAGGACAGTCTTAGGTTGGTGGTTGCCAACCAGACCCGATTGCCGGTTTGGAGATCAAGCTTTCCATGTCTTTTCCTATCAACGATCTCCTTGTTGCGTTCCTGAGTCTGGGTAAGGGTCTCCTGTAGCATCTTATTGTTACTTTCCAGTAACTTAGTGATCTCCAGTGTGGCCGGGATTGTACTTTCCGGAAGGAAGTCAGGCAGGAAGGTGGGGTGCTAGCCGAGATTCGCTCAAAACGGAGACTGCTTGGTGGCGGAATGGACGGAGTTGTTGTAGGCGAACTCGGCTAGTGGCAACAAGGAGACCCAGTCGTCTTGAGAGTAGGAGGAGTAGCAGCGGAGGTATTGCTCCAGGGTCTGGTTGGTCCTTTCTGTTTGACCATTGGACTTCGGGTGGTAGGCTGAAGAGAAGGCCAATTTAATCTCCAGAATAGAGCACAGGGACCTCCAGACTCGGGATGTGAACTACACCCCTCTATCAGATACTATGTCTTTTGGAATGCCATGTAGGCGGACAACTTCCCGGATGAATACTTTTTAGTGGCCAAGGGGGTGCCCCTCATCGGAATGAAGTGCGCCATCTTCGTGAGGCGATCGACCACCACGAAGAGTGTTGTGAAGCCTGCAGATGGGGGCAATTCCACAATAAAATCCATTGAGATCTGAGCCCAAGGGCGCTCAGGAATAGGTAATGGGTTTAGTAGGCCCCAGGCCTTAGCTCTCTCTATCTTGTTCTTGGCGCAGGTAGGGCAGGCGCCTACGTAATGTTTACATTCCTCCTTCATATGTGGCCACCAAAAGGTGCGTAAAAGTAGTTCGGCTGTCTTTCAGTGGCCGAAGTGCCCGGCTAGGTGGTGGTCATGGCAGAGCTCCAGGGCAAACAGGCGGAGTTCTTCTGGCACAAAGACTTGTGTGTCTGACCACCATAACCCGTCCTTGAGGGAAAGTCCAGAATCTGTATGGCAGAGCTGGCCAGAGTTTGCCTGGTCCGGGTTAGAAGATCTTTCTGAATTAACAGAAAGTGGTGAGCTGGCAAGATGGTGTCAGGAGGAGGTACCTCTCCGGTTCAATAAACATCCTCCACAGCGCATCCGGCTTGACATTCTTGGACCCGGGCCGGTACGTAATATGTAACTGAAACCGGGAGAAGAACAGGGCCCAGTGTGCTTGGCAAGGCTTAATTCTCTTGGCTGTTCTTAGGTACTCCAGATTCTTGTGGTCTGTGAAGACCAAGACTGGATGAGCTGCTCCTTCCAAGAGATACTGCCATTCTTCCAGGGTGGATTTAATTGCCAGAAGCTCCCTGTCACCCACATCGTAGTTTCCAACGGGGGGAGAGAGCGTCCGTGAAAAGAAAGCGATGGGGTGCAGAGAAGCCTTAAGTCCCTGTCTTTGGGACAAGACTTTTTGTCCGCTGGTGGTGGCCAGTCCACAATAGCTGCTACTTTCTGGGGGTCCATAGTTGTGCCGGTAGTGGAGATGTGGAACCCCAAGAAGGCGATATCTGTCTCGCTCAAAGGCACACTTTTCGGCCTTGGTATACAGGCCATGCTGCCGTAGGCGGCTAAGTACACTCCTGACATGCTTACGATGTGGCCTGGGCATTACAGAGCCCAAAGGGCATGACCAAATATTCAAAGTGGCCAAAACGGGTCCGGAAAGCCGTCTTCCATTCATCCCCCTCCCGCATACGGATCAAGTTGTAAGCCCCCCAAAGATCCAACTTGGTGAATATGGCTGCAGGGCCGAGGCGTTGGAAAAGTTCAGGAACCAGAGGCAATGGATATCGGTTCTTGACCGTGATTTTATTAAGGTCCCGATAGTCAATGCTCGGCCGGAGGGAGTGATCCTTCTTTTCAACGAAGAAGATTCCAGCCCCTGTGGGAGATGTAGAGGGTCGGATGAACCCCTTCTGCAGGTTTTCCTCCAGGTAAGCTACTAGCTCCACTTCTGAGAGAGGGAAATTCCTGCCAAAAGGAACCTCGGCTCTGGGTAGCAGATCTATCGGGCAGTCATATGGCCTATGAGGCGGTAAGGAATTCGCCCCCTTCTTGCTAAAGACATCCAAGAAGTCTTGGTATGCTTTGGGGATAGCAAGGCGGGTCTCCTGGTCTGGATCAGGGTTGATAGAGAGTACTGCTGGTGATGCCTTCTGGGACGGTTGGAAGCAATTACTCAAATGGTATGGGGACCGGAACCAAACTTCTCCAGTGTTACAGTCAATGTGAGGACTGTGTGCTCGGAGCCACGGGAGGCCAAGGATCACTGGGAACAGTGGGGAGGAAATGGCATCCAATAATAGGAACTCCCGAGTGGCCTTTGGCCGTCCAGGCTGGTAAAGGGAAAGTCTCTTGGGTCACTGTGCCCGACTTGATGACTGACCCGTCGGCCAATCGAATAGACATCAGACGTTCCTTGAGCCTGAGAGGGATCCGATGCTGTGCAGCAAAGGACAGGTCAATGAAACAACTGCACGCTCCCGAGTCCAGGATGGCCGGAACTTGGATATTCCCGTCGGGGAGCTGCAGGAAGATAAGGAGGATCAGGTGAGGCTGGGAGCTTGGCAGGGATAGCACATCTCCTGGGACTGGCATTGGACCCTTACCAACTTTGGCGGGGCAACTCCTCACTAGGTGCCCTGAACTGCCGGAATAGAGGCATATGTTGTGGGTCATCCGCCTCTGACGTTCCTCAGAGGACAGGGATGGGCGGAGGAACCCAGTCTGCATAGGCTCGGGATGATCTTGCGGAGAGGAGGAGGAGGTTGCCGCTGGGCTGGGACCTGGGTGGATTGACACTTGGAAAAGCATCCAGGTAGGACGCAGAGGTCCAGTGGCCCTCTCTGCTCTGCGCTCCCGCAGGCGACGGTCAATTTGGATGGCCAGATTAATTAGCGCTTCGAGGGTATGGGGTACCTTGAGCGGCTCGGAGTGTCCAAGCTGGAACTGGTGCCAGAGGGCCACATCATTCCAGGCTGTGTCGGCGCTCCAGCGCCTGAACTCTGACACATAGTCCTCTGCAGTACGACGGCCCTGCTGGAGGGCATGGAGTGCGGCTTCTGCGGTAGCTGCCTGATGTGGGTCCTCATATAGTTGGGCCATAGCGTGGAAAAAACAGTCCAAGCTGGTGGTCTCATGAGCCTTTTGCTCCAATAGGCAATGAGCCCAGGCCCGCGGGTCATCCTGAAGATGCGAGATCACCAGGCCCACTTTGGTGGCTTCCAAAGAGAACGTGCGGGGCTGGAGAGTGAAGTACAGTTCGCAGGAACTACGGAAGGCTCTAAACTTTCTGCGGTCCCCCGCAAACCACTCAGGCATAGGCACCTTAGGCTCCTTGGGCAGAGTCACTATGGTGCGGGGAGGAGTGTGGCCCCCCCGCTGGCGGGGTTAGTAGCCAAGTCCTGAGCTTGATTTTCCAAGCGTGTATATCCTTCCTGCAGGTTTTTTACTACTTGGGTTAATCCAGCAAGGTGCACACATAGTTCCTCCATGGGAGAGGGCCCTGGCGCAGACTCTGACATGGCTGTCCGTTTCTGTCACGTACCTGGTGGCATAGTCTGGCTTATGCGGGGGCAACCTGTTGTTGTCGCCCTGGTTCGAGAACCCCTGGTAGTGTGGACAGGAAGCTCTGGAGTGCAGGGGGGCACGAGGGCTGGACAATCTCAGATGGTAAGCAGAAGTCCACTGCAAGCTGCAGGGTAGTGGTACAGTCCGGGTCGGCAACTGGCAGGCGGTGTGGTACAGTGGGATCAGGCAAATGGATGGTCGGGTACAGGCAGCAGAGGTACAAAGGGAGCAGGCAAGAGGATAGTCGTAAACAGGACAGAGTCAAGGGCAGGCAGATATCAGCAAGGTCCACAGGAGTAGCCGGGGTCACAGAAGCAGGAAGTCACTCAGTAGCAATCACAGGGGGGTCACAGGTGCAGGGAATGCTGTAGAATGGACAGCATCTGCGGCAGGGTGCTGTCTGGCTAAATAGTCTGTTTTGGCACCATTGGCGTGCCCAGGCACATTCTGCTTTTCCTAACAGGCTGTGCCTGCACTGCAAGGGTTAATTGCTAGTTTGTTTCTGGGGGGGGGGGGCACAGGCTCATCAGTGCTGCTAGACCAGTCCCTACAGCCTCTTCTCCCCTGCACTCCAGCAGTCCTCTGACTGAATCAGGTAAATCTAGCGTTACCCCCGCAGGTGCCGCTTGGTAGAATAGGTTCTCTGTTCTTTTGTCTTGCATGAACAACCTCAGCCTCTCTGACACACATGGTTAAGTAAATGGTTATGGCAATACTATTAAAAACATGAACATAAATATTCTGCACACAATCATGTTCCAGTTTCAGAAGGCAAACGCTAGACTGTTTAGTGGCAGAAGTACTCAATATATTGTCACCGGTTGAAGTAATTGACAGTATCTACATAAATGAGCAAATAGAGAGTTAGTTCAATCACAGCTCACTAGACACTGTAATCACTGTGTTATAACAGCTTAGAATAGAGTTCTATACCACTCGATTAAAGTAAACCTAGCAACCAACAATATCAGCAGTAAGCAGTAGCATTGGTAAACAATAGCTGTTGATGCTATAACAACTCCCTTATAACCAGTAGGCTGCAACCCCTTTAGAGTGCATTCTTTATGGATGGCTACGATGAACTATAAGTTACCTCTTACTATAAACAATAAGCAAAGTTGTCTAGCAGCTATTTGGGGGAGCAGTCATTGGCACTAGCCAGCTAGCCCGCTAGTGATGGGGCCTAGTCTTTATGATAGTGCACATATGTTCAGTCCCAATAAAGTCTGCATGCAGTGAATTAAGCTGCTAGTTAGATGGCCAGTTCCTGTGTACTCAGTGCCTACTAGCAGTGATAGTTTGGTGGCAGCAATGCCCATTCACCAGTCCCAGTGATACAGCAACTTTGTGTCAGCTCAGTTCTAAATATGCCTCAAGCGACTGGTCCTCAGCACACAGGTTTACAGCATTCCCATTTCTGTCTCAGGCTGCAGGATTGTAGCAGGTTGGTGTGCACTCAGTAGTAGCAATGTTTCCTTGCCTCAAGGGGAAGTCGCTCAGTATTCAGCCCAGGAAAATACAGTTATGTAAATTACCTGATGGGGGACTGAAATGATGAGGTTGGTCTCTCTTGTATCTCCACCCTGGGCCTTGTTGAGAGTGGAACAGAGGGTAACGAGGGAGGAACATGAGTAGCAGCAGATGTTGATATGAAAATTTGCAACAAGAGATGCAGTCCCAAGGAGACCGGTGAACCATCAGGACAGGAACAGTAGCTGTGCTTTAGAAGTCTAGCCGAGGTTAAAGGGGCACTCTATTTGTGCTGCAGGTCCAAGATGTATGGCTTGTCAGGGCGCTCAGCAGACTTGAGACAGGGACACTCAGTGATGCGTAGAACTGGTATAACAGACAGCCAGGCAGGCACTCGAAGCCCAAAGCAGGTCAGGAAGCAAGGATCAGAGACAGAAGTGTGGTCACAGGAATATCCAGGGTTATCAATGGGCAGGCAGCAAGATACAGAATCAAAAGCAAAGCTAAAGTCAGGAACAGGGCAGGGGTCAAGAATTGTCAAAACAAGTAAGAAACAGGATCCAAGATCAGCTCAGGAACAAGCTGGGTCAGCAACAAGGGAAACACACAAGATGAACACAGGAAACAGGGAACAGCTGAAAGACCAGTCAGCACTTGAGCAGGGGCAGAGGCAACCTTAACCACTTCACGAATGCGCTATAGACAAAGGACGTCCACAGCGCGGTCGGGTTATTCTGGGAGGACGTCCATGGAGGAGGACGTCCATGGACGTCCTCCCAGAATTGCGCTCCTGCGTGCCCCCTAGGGCGCGCGCTCAGAAGCCTCCGTGCTCGCCGGGTTCACGGGACCCGGCGCAGCACAGATCACGGTAAAGGGCGCATAGCAACGGCCCTTTACCACGTGATCGCTCCCTCCAATGAGGGAGCGATCACAATGTAAACAAAAAAAGGTCATGAATAGGTCCTGTTCTCTTCTCTCCTCACACCGATACTGTGTGAGGAGAGGAGAGCTTTGGTGAGTGACCTCCATCAGCTATCTGTGCCCAGCAGTGCCATTTAGTGCCCCAAATGTACTAGACAGTGCCACTACAGTACCCAGCAGTGCCACTAAAGTACCCAACAGTGCCATCTGTGCCACTACAGTACCCAGCAGTGCCACCTGTGCCACTACAGTAGCCATCAGTGCCACCTGTGCCACTACAGTACCCATCAGTGCTACTACAGTACCCATCAGTGCCACTACTGTGCCCTACAGTGATCATCGGTACCCTACAGTGATCAACTGTACCCTACAGGACCACTACAGTGCTAATCTGTGCCACATCGTGCCATCAGTGCCATCTGTGCCACCAGTGCCACTTCAGTGCCACGTCAGTGCTCATCTGTGCCACTACATCGCCCAGTGCCACGTCAGTGCTCATCTGTGCCACTACAGCGCCCAGTGCCACTACAGTGCTCATTAGTGCCACGTCAGTGCTCATCTGTGCCACTACAGCACCCAGTGCCACTACAGTGCTCATCAGTGCCACATTAGTGCCACGACAGTGCTCATCAGTGCCAATACAGTGCTCATCATCACTGCCACTACAGCGCTCATCAGTGCTACTACAGTGCTCATTAGTGCCACGTCAGTGCTCATCTGTGCCACTACAGCACCCAGTGCCACTACAGTCCTCATTAGTGCCACGTCAGTGCTCATCTGTGCCACTACAGCACCAAGTGCCACTACAGTGCTCATCAGTGCCACATTAGTGCCACTACAGTGCTCATCAGTGCCAATACAGTGCTCATCATCACTGCCACTACATCGCTCATCCGTGCTACTACAGTGCTCATCAGTGCCATTTCAGTGCCACGTCAGTGCTCATCTGTGCCACTACAGTGCCCAGTGCCACTACAGTCCTCATTAGTGCCACGTCAGTGCTCATCTGTGCCACTACAGCACCCAGTGCCACTACAGTGCTCATCAGTGCCAATACAGTGCTCATCTTCACTGCCACCACAGCGCTCATCCGTGTTACTACAGTGCTCATCAGTGCCATTTCAGTGCCACGTCAGTGCTCATCTGTGCCACTACAGTGCCCAGTGCCACTACAGTGCTCATCTGTGCCATCAGGGCACCTACAGTAATCACTGCCACTACAGCGCTCATCAGTGCTATTACAGTGCTCATCAGTGTCGCATCAGTGCCACTACAGCGCTCATCCGTGCCACTACAGCGCTCATCCGTGCCACTACAGTGCATATCCGTGCCACTACTTGGCTCTTAAGTGCCACTACATCGCTCATCCGTGCCACTACATCGCTCATCAGTGCCACTACAGCGCTCACCCCTGCCCATATCAGTGGATCCTCATCAGCATCCGTCAGTGCCGCCTTATCAGTGCACATCAGTGCCAGCTAATAAGTGCATCATCAGTGTGGTGCATTAGTGTACATCAGTGCAACCTCATCAGCACCTATCAGTCCACCCTCATCAGAACCCATCAGTGCAGTCCTCTTCACCACCCAGCAGTGCAGCCTCATTAGAACAGCCTCATCAGCACCCATTAGTGCAGCCATAACTGTCCGAGTGTACCTACTACACCAGTTTATCAACACAGCCCACAGTTACCAACATGGCAAGAAAAATGTTTTCCACTGAGGAGGCCTATCGTCTTCTTAGTTAGACCGACGAGAGCAGTGGGGGGCTATCTGAGTCTGAGTCTGATACTGGTTCAGAATTTGAACCCTTTGTAACCAGTGGGTTTGAAGCTGAATCAGAGGAAGAGGAAAGCGTGCCCATGAAGCGAAGGCATTCTGGCATGGAGCAGCAAGCTACCACAAGTAGCACAGCGGCATCAACCAGCAGCTCAGTGCCATCCACCAGAAATGCAGTGGCATCAACCAGCAGCTCTGTTCCATCCACCAGTGGCGCAGTGCCAGCCACAAGAAATGATATACCAGTGCAACAAATGCCAAGCACTAGCGGGGTGTCATCTCAGCCCCAAAGGATTAGAACCCATGCCGGCCTTCCCTATGCCCTTGAAAACCCTCTGTGGCTTCCTCCAAATTCAGGAGCAGCAAATGTCCCACCTTTCACCGCCCAGCCAGGTGTCCAGGTGAACACAGATAATTTTGCCTTTATTGATTTTTTAAATTTAATTTTTACCCTAGACCTATTATCTTCCATCGTGGCCCAGTGCAACCTCTATGCACAACAGTATATAACAAGCAACCCCCGTTCAAGCTACGCCCGTCCCTACGAGTGGCGAGAATTGACAGTAGAAGAATTTAAAACATTTTTAGGCCTAACTTTAAACATGGGAATAACAAAAAAAAAAATGAATTATATTCTTATTGGTCTACCCACCCAATCCACCACATACCCATCCATTTATCGATTATGCCAAGATCAAGATACCTGATGATTATGCGGTTCCTCCACTACAATGATAACTCCCAGTGCCCTCCCCGAAATGACCCATCATTTGATAAATTATTTAAAATTCGGCCACTCCTAAATTTTTTCTCTGAGAAATTCTCCCAATTATTTACCCCCGACCAAAACATCTCCGTGGATGAATCACTTGTTCATTTCACAGGCAGGCTTGGCTTCAGGCAGTTTATCCCCAGCAAAAGGTCCCAATATGGGGTTAAACTATACAAGCTGTGTGACTGAGCCACGGGGTACATCTACAGCTTCCTGGTGTACGAAGGGAAGGACACTCAACTGCATCCCCCTGAATGCCCAGAGTACATGGGAGCCAGCGGAAAAGTTGTATGGGAGCTTATATATCCACTTCTTGGAAAGGGTTACCACCTTTAAGTGGATAATTTTTATACAAGCTTGCCCCTCTTCCGCAATCTTCACCTAAGGAGCACTCCAGCATGTGGAACAGTGAGAGCCAATAGGAAGGGCTTCCCGCAAATGCTTGTTACTGAAAGATTACGAAAAGGGGAGATGGCGTCATTGCGAAATCATGAGATATTGGCTGTCAGGTGGAGGGATAAACAAAATGTCCACATGCTCACATCTATCCATAACAACACCTACGTGGAAATCCAACGAAGAAATGGCCCAATCCAGCAACCAGCATGTATCCATGACTACAATTTGTACATGGGGGGAGTCGATTTTAATGATCAAATGATTCAACCCTATCTTCCCACCAGAAAAAGCCGCTATTGGTATAAAAAAGTCTCCATTTATTTTTTCAGTTTGGTCATGTACAACAGTTATGTTATTTACCGTAAATCTACCCAGAGCCCCGTATCTTATCTTTGTTACCAAATCATCACCACCCTTTTGTATCCTGAAGGCCCACCAGAAAGCATTTGCTCAGATGCAGTGAGCAGACTCAGTGAACGGCATTTTCCTGAGAGACTCCCCCCCATGAAACAGGCCGAAAACGGCAGAAGAAATGCCAGGTATGCTCCGGAAGAGGAGGTAGAAAAGACACCATATATTATTGTCCACCATGTATTCCCAACCAGGCCTCTGTATAGGCAAATGTTTCCGCCGTTACCATACTTGTGTACATTATTAGTGAAGTATGGTAATTCTCATTTCCTGTCAATTTCCTCCACACCCCTTATGCCACTGCAATGTACATACCGCTTCCTTCTCCGGAACTGATCCTGGCCTGTTATACGACAATGCTTCTGCCTACCACTAAATATCTCTGCCTACTCTGGAACTGACCCTGGCCTGTTATACGACAATGCTTCTGCCTACCACTAAATATCTCTGCCTACTCTGGAACTGACCCTGGCCTGTTATACAACAACGCTTCTGCCTAACGCTAAATATACCTCTGCCTGCTCTGGAACTGACCCTGGCCTGTTATACGACAATGCTTCTGCCTAACGCTAAATATACCTCTGCCTACTCCGGAACCGACCCTGGTCTGTTATACGACAATGCTTCTGCCTAATGCTAAACATACCTCTGCCTGCTTTGGAACTGACCCTGGACTGTTTATTGACCAAGTTTTTTTGCCTGCCTCTTGGACTGATCTTTTACCCTGATATTGGAGTAGTGGGATTCATAAACACAGGGGTCTCACATATGTGAGAGGCTCCAGAATGATTTTTCTGGATGAAGAAAACTAATTATTTGGTTTTCTCATTCCCAGATTAGGGTCTGGAGACTCGGAGGCTTCAAAGTGATTTGGGTGGGAGAAGCCTCTACCCCTGTCCCCATTCTTTCCTGGCCTGCTACCTGTACTATGGACCATGTTCCTGCCTACTACCAGGACCAATATTTTGGCACTGTTGGCAATAGCTCTACCTTCACTGACTCTGGACTGTATATGACCTGCCTGCTGCCTGGACAATTCGCTGACCACATCCCTGCCTGCCTGGATCAGGGCTCTCCTCCTGTGGACAACTGCACTACTAAAACCACAGGTAATCTTTTGTTTACCCTTTGCGAAGTATGTATGTATATGCTATGTGTTAGAAATATGAAGGGCCTTCAAAAATGTGATAGGTTGTCAGGAAATTAAATGTGTAATTTATGTTCCTAGAACACCTGATACTGCTCCTTTGATGTTGGACATCTGTATGTGGCCAGGCTGTGTAAAAGTCTCACACATGTGGTATTGCCATACTCAGGAGGAGTAGCAGAATGTATTTTGGGGTGTCATTTTTGCTAAGTACATACTATGTGTTAGAAATATCTTATAAATTGACAACTTTGTGTGAAAAAAATGCGTTTTCATTTTCTTTCCACATTTTATAAGTACTTGTGGAAAAAAATGACATGTTCAAAAGACTCATTAGGCCTCATAGATTGTACGTTGGGGTGTTAGCTTTCCAAAATGGGGTCATTTTGTGGGTGTTTCCATTGTCCTGGTGCTCCGGGGCCTTCAAAAGTGTAATAGGGGGTTGAGAAATGAGATGTGTAATTTATGCTCCTAAAACGCCTGACGATGCTACTTCAATGTTGGGCCTCTGTATGTGGCCAGGCTGTATAAAAGTCTCACACATGTGGTATCGCCATACTCAGGAGGAGTAGCAGAATATATTTTGGGGTGTCATTTTCTATGTACATGCTATGTGTTGGAAATATCTTATAAATGGACAACTTTGTGTAAAAAAAATGCGTTTCCATTTTTTTCCACATTTTCCAAAAACTTCTGGAAAAAAATGAACAATTCAAATGCCTGATTATGCCTCATAGATTATATGTTGGGGTGTTAGCTTTCCAAAATGGGGTCATTTTGTGGGTGTTTCCATTGTCCTGGTGCTCCGGGGCCTTCAAAAGTGTAATAGGTGGTTGAGAAATGAGATGTGTAATTTATGCTCCTAAAACGCCTGACGGTGCTACTTCAATGTTGGGTCTCTGTATGTGGCTAGGCTGTATAAAAGTCTCACACATGTGGTATCGCCATACTCAGGAGGAGTAGCAGAATATATTTTGGGGTGTCATTTTTGCTATGTACATGCTATGTGTTGGAAATATCTTATAAATGGACAACTTTGTGTAAAAAAAAATGCGTTTCCATTTTTTTCCACATTTTCCGAAAACTTCTGGAAAAAAATTAACCATTCAAATGACTGATTATGCCTCATAGATTATACGTTGGGGTGTTAGCTTTCCAAAATGGGGTCATTTTGTGGGTGTTTCCATTGTCCTGGTGCTCCAGGGGCCTTCAGAAATGTAATAGGTGGTTGAGAAATGAGATGTGTAATTTATGCTCCTAAAACGCCTGACGATGCTACTTCAATGTTGGGCCTCTGTATGTGGCCAGGCTGTATAAAAGTCTCACACATGTGGTATCGCCATACTCAGGAGGAGAAGCAGGATATATTATGGGGTGTCATTTTTGCTATGTACATGCTATGTTTTGGAAATATCTTATAAATGGACAACTTTGTGTAAAAAAAATGAATTTCATTTCAAAGCCATTGTGTCTCATTTTTAGGGACTCCTTAATGATTGGAATAGTACCATTGGATTGGCATAGGGCCAATGTGGTGCCCATATTGAAAAAGGGATCAAAGTCTTTACCGAGTAACTACAGACCTGTTATTTAAACTTCTATAGTTGGGAAGATACTGGAGAGTTTAATAAAAGAACACATAGATGAGTTCTTGTTGGAAAAAATTTTTAAGCAACAGACAGCATGGATTCATGAAAGACAGAAGTTGTCAAACAAACCTAATTTCTTTTTATGAGGAGGTAAGTAAAACCTTGGACAGAGGGGTGGCTGTGGACGTGGTATGCTTGGATTTTGCAAAAGCGTTTGACACCGTTCCCCACACACGGCTAATGTGTAAGGTAAAGTCTACAGGCTTGGAAAGATCAGTTTGTAAATGGATAGAAAACTGGCTAAAAGACCAAATTCAGAGAGTAGTGGTTAATGATTCTTATTCTGAATGGTCTAAGGTTATCAGTGGTGTACCCCAAGGTTCAGTGTTGGGACCCTTACTTTTCAATATATTTATAAATGATATAGAGTTTGGGATTAAAAGTACAATTTCAGTGTTTGCAGATGACACCAAGCTATGCAGTGGAATAACTTCCCTACAGGATGTCTCCAACTTACAAGCAGAAATGAGGTTTAATATTGATAAATGTAAAGTTATGCACTTGGGGGCTATGAATATGCATACATCATACATACTAGGGGGAGTACAACTGGGGGAATCCATACTGGAGAAGGATCTGGGGGTTTTGGTAGATCATAAGCTTAATAATGGCATGCAATGCCAAGCTGCGCTTTCCAAAGCAAGCAAAATCCTCTCTTGTATTAAGAGAGGTATGGACTCCAGAGATAGAGGCATAATTTTGCCCCTGTAAAAATCATTAGTAATACCTCACCTGGAATATGCAGTTCAGTTTTGGGCACCAGTTCTCAAAAAGGATACTGGGGAACTGGAGAAAGGGCAGAGAAGGGCAACCAAATTAATAAGAAGTATGGAGGAGCTCAGCTATGAGGAAAGATTAGAGGAACTGAATTTATTCTCTCTTGAGAAGAGGAGATTAAGGGGGGATATAATCAACACGTACAAGTATATAAGTGGTCCATATAGTGAACTTGGTGTTGAGTTATTTACTTTAAGGTCATCACAAACAACAAGGGGGCACTCTTTACGTCTAGAGGAAAAAATATTTCATCTCCAAATATGGAAAGGTTTCTTCACAGTTAGAACTGTGAAAATGTGGAATAGACTCCCTCCAGAGGTGGTTTTGGCCAGCACGGTAGATTGCTTTAACCACTTCCTGACCAGCGCCGTAAATAGGCAGCGGTCGGGTTTGAGCGGCTCTACCAGGACATAGCCTACACCTGCAGGCTATATCCCGGTATCATTTTTTAGAGCTGGCGGACGGCTATCCAGGGGTGACGACCGATCCGGCTCGGGAGCCACTCGGTCGTTACCCCAGGGGGCGGGAGGGGAAACCCCCCCTCCCGCTGCCTTCGGCCGCTCTTCTCCGGCCTCCCGTCCCACCGGGAGACCGGAGCGATGATCTGGCACATCCGCCGGCTGGAAGGAGACCTGATAGAAGCCGTAATCGGCTCCGATCGGGTCTCCTTCGGCAAATTCCGGAAGTGACGTCACAACGTCACTTCCGGTTTACATGGCGGCTAACGGCGCCAAATTTAAAAAAATGACAGTATTCAGAATCACCGTTTTTGGCAATCTGAATACTATGAAGTGCACAGGAGGGATAGGGGGTCTTTTAGACCCCCCCGGCCCTCCAAAAAGAGCACCTGTCACCATATATTACTATCACAAGGGATGTTTACATTCCTTGTGATAGCAATAAAAGTGATCAGATTTTTTTTTTAAAAGAACAGTGCTAAAAATAAATAAATAAATAAATAAATAAAAAAAAGATTTAAATCGCCACCGTCCCCGCAAGCTCGCGCAGCAAAGAAAACGCATACGTAAGTTGCGCCCACATATGAAAACGGTGTTCAAACCACACATGTGAGGTATCGCCGCGATCGCCAGAGTGTGAGCAATAATTCTAGCAAAATAGCTCCTCTGTAACTCTAACCTGGTAACCATTAAAATATTTTTAAAGCGTCGCCTATGGAACTTTTTAAATACCGGACTCTGTCGCGCAATTTTCAACCGTGTCATGTATGGTATCTCTTTACTCGGCGTAACATCCTCTTTCACAATATACAAAAAAATTGGGCTAACTTTACTGTTGTCTTATTTTTTAACTCAAAAAAGTAAAATTGTTCCAAAGAAAATCGCGCTTGAAAGACCGCTGCGCGAATACCGTGTGACAAAAAGTATTGGAACAATCGCCATTTTATTCTCTAGGGTGTTTGAAAAAAAATATATATAATGTTTGGGGGTTCTAAGTAATTTTCTAGCAAAAAAAATGTTTTAACTTGAGACCACCAAATGTAAAAAAGTGGCCCGGTTGGTAAGTGGTTAAAAAAGGCCTGGATTCTTTCCTTAACCTCCTCCCACCCACGCCATAGCCGAAGGACGGCTACAGCGTGGCTCTAAAATGCCGGGAGGACGTCAATAGACGTCCTCCCATTTGGCTTGTGCTGGGCCCGATGTCCGCCGGAGACCCGCGGTCTCCTTTCAGAGAGGAGGAACGGGGAACCGCCGAAGTAAACACGGCGGCTCCCCGTTCTGTGAATGGGACATAACAGATCAACTGATCCCTGTCACTGGGATCAGTTAGATCTGTCATGTCCCGACCAGCCCCGCCCCCCCACAGTTAGAACACACCCAGGAAACATTGTTAACCCCTTCACTGCCCCCTGCTGGTTAACCCCTTCATTGCCAATGACATTTATACAGTAATCAGTGGACATTTAAATTTCTGATCGCTGTATAAATGTCATTGGTCCCAAAAAAGTGTCAAAAACGTCCGACATGTCCGCCCCGATATCGCAGTACCGATAAAAATCGCAGATCGCCGCCATTACCAGTAAAAAAAATAAATAAAATAAAAACGCCATAAATCAATGTCCATAGTTTGTAGGCGCTATAACTTTTGCGCAACCCAATCAATAAACGCCGATTGCGATTTTTTTTACAAAAATATGTAGAAGAATAAATATCGGCCAAAACCGATGAATAAATTTGTTTTTTTATTTTTTATTTTTGGACATTTATTATAGCAAAAAGTAAAAAATATGTTTTTTTTCAAAATTGTTGCTCTTTTTTTGTTTATAGCGGTGATCAGAAATGACGCAGAGGGGATCAAATACCACCAAAAGAAAGCTCTATTTGTGGGAAAAAAAGGACGCAAATTTTATTTGGGTACAACGTCGCACGACCGCGCAATTGTCATTCAAAGAGCGACAGCGCTGAAAACTGAAAATTGGTTCAGGCAGGAGGGGGGTTTAAGTGCCCAGTAAGGAAGTGGTTAATGTAAATAATATAACTGGGTACTAACATTTGTAAAGTTGATCCAGGGTGAATCCAATTGCCTCTCCGGGGATCAGGAAGGAATTTTTTTCCCCCACTATAGCAAATTGGATCATGCTTTGCTGGGGGGTTTTTTTTTGCCTTCCTCTGGATCAACTGCGGGTGAAGGATTGTATATGGGATTGTATGGTTATATATAATTTCTCTATTTTTTTTTTTTTGGTTGAACTAGATGGACTTGTGTCTTTTTCAACCTGACTAACTATGTAACTTTTTACCTCGTACCCATCCTGAAGCATTGTGACCCTGCCTTGCCGTTTGTCCTGGAAGTAGATGCTTCTGAAGCTGCCGTAGGGGCCGCACTGTCTCAGAGACAAGGTGCTTCAATAAAACCTGTAGCGTTCTTCTCTTGCAAGCCAAGAAGAACTACGATGTAGGTGACAGTGAGCTTTTGGACATTAAGGCCACCCTGGAGGAGTGGAGATATCTGTTGGAAAGAGCCAGGCACCCTATTATGATCTACACAGATCACAAAAATATAGAGTACCTCAGAGCAGCCAAGAGACTGAAACCACGCAAGGCTAGGTGGCCACTCTTCTTCTCACAATTTCTCTTCCATGTCACATACAGGCCTGGATCGAAGAACATCAAGCCAGACTCCCTGTCTCGGATGTCCTGCAAACCTGGTGACTCCACTGCTCCAGACACAGTTCTTCATCCCAGGAACTTACTGTTAATCCAAAGGGATCTGCCGTTCTGCATTAGGCAGTCCCTAGCCAAGACCCCTAGGCCAGCGAACCCCAAGCTGCTGATGAAGGACGGGTTATTATGGCATGGCCGAGGATCAGCGCCTAGAAGTCCTAGCATCTTGCCATGACCAGAAGCTGTCAGGGCACTTTGGTGCCCACAAGACAACCAAACTTCTCCTACGCTCCTTTTGGTGGCCACGAGCTGAAGAGGACTGTAAGAAATACATCAGCTTTTGCCCCATCTGTGCCCAAAACAAAAGTAGTAAAGCTAAGGCTTGGGGCCTGCTACCCGGTACCTGAACGGGCCTTGTCTATGATCTCCATGGATTTTATCGTCGAGCTACTACCGTCCCAGGTCTATTCCACGATCTTTGTGGTAGTAGACCGCCTAAACAAAATGGCCCATTTCCTGCCTATGAAAGGTACACCTACTGCTGCTGAAATGGCAGAAATATTTATCCGGGAAATAGTCACACTCCATGGAATTTCGACAAGCATTGTCTCCGACATTGGAGACCAATTTAAATCCAGGTTCTGGAAAGCTCTGTGTTCCTCCCTTGGGATTGAACTAGCGTTCTCATCATCCTACCTACCACAGATGAATGGTCAGACAGAGAGGACCAATCAAACGCTTGAACAGTACCTTCGCTACTTCTCCTCATTCTCTCATGATGACTGGGCCTCTGCTACCACTAGCCGAATTTGCCTTCACCAATACCATCTATTTGGCCACCAAGCAATCCCTGTTTCTGGCGAACTACACCTTATTGCCTAATTGTAGCTTCAAAAGAGTGGTGCCAGCCATGCAGGAAACCACAGAATTCCTGAAGAGGAACAATAAACATTTACAAGAAACCTTGACCCAGACCCAGGAGTACAACAAGGAAACCTTCGATAAAGGGAGACGGGGGGAAATGGACTTACAGCCTGGTAAACAAAAACTGGGTCCTAGAAGTTAGGACCCAGGTTTATTGGACCCTTTTCGATGAGGAGGAAGATTAACAGGGTGGCTTACGAACTTGAGCTGACGCTGTCTCTGCGCATCCACCAGATCTTCCATGTGGCTTTACTGAAACCCGTGACTCCAAATCCTTTACCTGGATGGAAGACTGTCCCGCCGGACCGATTCTGGTGGATGGACAGGAGGAGTTTGAAATTGAATCCATCCTGAACTGTAGGAAGAGGGGTAGTAGCATCCAATATCTGGTTAAGTGAAAAGAATAGGGCCCTGAAGAGAACTCCTGGGAACCCGAAGCCAACATCCATGTGGAAGAGCTCATCAAGTCTTTTAAGTACAACAATCCTGGTAGAATTGCCTGTCTGGGCATCCAGAGGCTGCCCCTTAGGGGGGTGGGGGTAATGTCAGGGAACACAGCCTGAAGATTTGTGCAGAACGGCTGTTCCTCTGTGCAGGCGCGTGGGCGTTGGTGCCAAGCGGCCTATTTAAACTGGACAGCACCATGCAGCCAGTGCTGTCCATTCTACACCATTCCAGTGTACCCTAGCGTTCTATATATCTGAGTTCCTGTGACCCGGCTTGGCATGACCCTGCTTTGATCTCTGCCTGCACCGACCCCAGCTACCCATGACCACTCTTCTGCCTGCTCCCTTGTACTTCTGCTGCCAGCCTGTTGACGACCCCAACTTGTACCTGACTACTCTCCTGCCTGCTCCTCCTGTACTGCACTGCTAGCCTGTTGCAGACCCAGCCTGTACCACCCCTCTACCAATCAGCACGATCCTGGAGGGACCTCTCACGCTTCCATCAGTGACCCAGTCCAACCCTCATGCCATCCTCACTCCCGAACCTCCTGTCTGCTCTAACAGGGGTTTCCGAATCAGTATTGCAAGAGAGGTTACACCTTCATAAGTCAGACTCCACCACCAGGTATGTGACAACCACAGTGTCCTAGAAGTGCTCTATCTAGCCAAACTCCTGGCTACACAAGAAAAAGTGCTTTTTTTTACAGTCTCCTAGACAGAAACAAGCAGTTAGCCCTTTCTGTGTGGGTGCAGAACCACTGCAAGAGAGCACTTTTCACTTTCTTAGAATTTAGAGTGCCCCGCATCATCCATTCACAGGGATCTGCGCAGGAATAAACTGCAAGTCCTTAGTGGGGACATGGGAGTCCTTGTGCTTAGTGGGGGCAGATTGGGGGTCCTGATTCGTGTCCCTGGGGGTTAGACAGGGGTGATTCGTAGCCCTGGGGGTTAGACGGGGGTGATTCGTTTTTCTG
>BLSH010146471.1:896233-922427 GCA_018402905.1 Glandirana rugosa
TCCCAACAGTCCCTACTAGCCCCGTCGCTACCCCCGGGTAGTGAGTAGGTCTCCCGGGGTCCTCGGTGTAATTTTCTCCCCCACGGCGACGACTGTCCTCTTCACTATCGCTATAGTGAAAGGACATCAACCCGACCTTGATGGCCTCCCTACAACCCCCACGGGCACGTCACTGAAGTATCTGGTCATTAGGTCCGAGACGATATCTACTCAGTAGTCAGTCTCGGGTCGTCTCTTCACTCGATAGTAGTGACGTGACCGTAGGGGCCCTAGGGAAGTCTGCTCCCTTTAGCAGGGTCTTCTTTTCACTCACGACCTTCTAATTGGGGGGCACTGCCAGTCAGTGGAGGGGGGGAGGGGGTACTAGTGCTCTTTACCTGGCTGATTGATCCATCTGGAATCCTGTGTAGAAGAATCTTCCAGCACTCACTTTTCTTCTGGGACGATTTCCCTCGTCTGAAGGGATCCCGGGGATGCCAGTGCAGTGATGATAGCTCACTTCTCTGCTGGGCTCTGACTGATGACTCATCTATAGCAGAGCCTGGATTACTGGTCTATGAAGTCACTGCACGGGCACCCCCAACATCCCTCCGGTAGTTCCAGCCCAACTACAGGAAAGTGATATCGCTATCACTTCTCCTGTCAGCAGCGGCACCCCCTCTTTTAATGTGGCTCCTGGGGCCCTCTGGATGAGTGATGGGCCCCCATCGCTGCCCCGATCATCCCTGACAACCCTGGAGTTATCATCCATATGTGCACGGTGAGTCAGGTCACAGTGGGCCCCCCTCTTGGAGGCCTGTGTGCAGTGAACACTCTGAACATATGGATGAGACGCCACTCCCTGGCCCACCTCTATACTCATTGGATTTCAGCTTTTAAATCATGGAGGCTCAGCATCACACGTGACCATTACTTAGCCCTCGTTCACACGGAGGGCGGTTTTGAAACCTGAACTCGCACAATTTCAAACTGCATTTCAGTGCGAGTTCGGGGGCGATTTGACAGACATCTGTGCGGGTTCATGCACAGTAGTCCATTGAAGTCCCCCCGAAGTCACCAAAAGTAGTGCAGGAACTACTTTGGGAATCAGTGCAGCGCCGCAAAGTCGGTGTCGCACCGATATGGACAGTGCCATTGCCGGCAATAGGCTCCGATTTGGCATCAGATTTGACATGTCAAATCGGCCCAATGTGAACGGAGGCTCAGGGTTGTCTGAATGCAAATGCAGTCTGATTAGGAAACCCACTCTCTCAGATTGACAATGGCTCCAATTTGGCATCAGATTTGACATGTCAAATCGGCCCAATGTGAACGGAGGCTCAGGGCTGTCTGCATGCAAATGCAGTCTGATTAGGAAACCCACTCTCTCAGATTGACACCACCCAAGAGCCAACCCACTCCTTGCATGAGGACTGAGGCAGGAAGCTATGTACAGCAACCTGCCAGGCCCTCCCATCAGCAATGATGGGCCTGCATTACATAGAGAAGCACAGAGACCCAGTGGTGACATCACTGGCACTATAATAATGTGTGTAATAAAAATAGAAAGGCTTTATTTAATAAAAAAAATCATTAGCATGTTGATGAGGGGGAGAGAAAAAAACAGGAAAAGCAAAATATAGGCAAACCAAAAAATCAACTTTAGAAGAATGGGAAGTTCGATTATTTTGCCACAAAAAAAAAAATGTTTTACTGTATTAATTTCTTTATTTGTATTTTATTATGCGTTTTCACCCAGGCATTGATGACTGCAATTGTACATAGTGTGAAAGTTCTGCATTCACCACACCAAAAAAAAGAGGAACTTCATCTCACTGAATATCAATATTAAAATGTGTGCAATAACAACTTCCTTTTCCGTGCTAACAGATCTTCAGAGGGATTGTACAACTGTCATACTGTTCAGAACCCTTGGCTCAGCAAAGAGATAGACATTCAATATATTTTTTCAAGAGCTTCTATTCTATTTTCTTGGAATACAAGACGGATATTTCCAGGTAGGAAACTAAATATGTTCTCTAATTCATATACACGGTGTCACAGAGAATTCCTTTTTCCAGTGTACATTGATAGTGGAGCCACGTGGGCTGTGGTTAACAACTGGTGCAGATACAAGTAAGCATGGGCTGATTGTGACGTTTTATTCTTGTTAGCCAAAGATTGGACACTTTGTTGGCTACATTGGCAGAATATTGATTTTATCTGAAATAGTGGTCAGTTGGATAACAAATCCTATGGGGTTTATTTACTAAAGACAAATCCACTTTGCACTACAAGTGCACTGCAAGCGTACTTGGAAGCGCACTTAGAAGTGCAGTCGCTGTAGATCCGAGGGGAACATGTAAGGATAATAAAAAACAGCATTTTTGCTTGTACATGATTGGATGATAAAATCAGCAGAGTTTCCCTTGATTTCAGATCTTCCCCTCAGATTTACAGTGACTGCACTTCCAAGTGCACTTGTAGTGCAGAGTGGATTTTCCTTTAGTAAATCAATCCCAGTGTGTTGCACAGACAAAATTATCCCTTGGTTGATTACAATGTAGCTACCTTTGGGACAGAATCAATACAAAATAAAAAGTCATTATAAGGCTCCATGCACACTGGACGCTCTCTGGGCGTTGGATTATGTGGCAGGAGATGTTGCTTACAAAAGGTGCTTTTAGCAGCATTTTGTAAGCAGCACTTATGTGCGTTTTTGTGCGTTTATCAGCGTCAGTGTTTTTGAGCTTTTCTTAGCTTCCATTGACTACAAAAAGTGCTGGACGCCGATAAACAGCAATTTAACGGTGTTTATGAGTTTTTATCTGCTTTTATCAGCACCCAGCATTTTTTGTGGTCAGAAGAACGACTCCTGAATGCCAATTCAGGGCGTTCAGATAACAGCCCATAAACGCCACTGCTGTTAAACGACAATAAATGTCTATGTGTGCATGGACACTTAGGATAACATAAAGGGGCTTTTATGGGCTGTTAAAAAAAATGCCCAAACGACCATAAATGGTCATTTATCAGCTTCAGTGCGCATGGAGCCTAATCACATTTCTAATCTCAAACTTATAACATGTATAATTTTACACTGTATTTTTTTTGCCTAACTCATTGTCTGTTGATCAGTAGGTTATATAAAACCAAACCATTTTCTTTTAAGTTTACTAGCAAAAATTAAACTGATGTGTGTGTGTATATATATATATATATACTGTGTATATATATATATATATATATATATATATACAGTATATATGTGTATATATATATATATATATATATATATATATATATTTATTAAAACAGTGAACAAATGGTCGTTAACTTGTTAACTTATTATTAGTTAACTTCAGATTTGTGTCTGTATGCTTATGTTTAAGGCCTCATGCACACCATGCTCTTCTAATCACTTTTCTCCTGATGGAAGAAATGCAGCATTAAAAATGCACCCAAAGCAGCGTTTTTCAGACGCCTTCAAGTGCATGTTGGCTCATTCAGATGTGTCAAGCATTTGGGCATTCATTCATTTCATTGGCCAGAATAGTAATTTATTCTGGCCATTGAAATTAACCACTTGACCTCCAGAAGGTTTAACCCCCTTCATGACCAGGCCATTTTTTGCGATACAGCACTGCGTTACTTTAGCTGGCAATTGCCCAGTCGTGCAACGCTGTACCCAAATAAAATGTTGTCCCCCCCCCCCACAAATAGAGCTTTCTTTTGGTGGTATTTGATCACCTCTCCGTTTTTTATTTTTTGCACTATAAACAAAAAAAGGCTGTCTATTTTGAAAAAAAAAACAAAACAATATTTTTTACTTCTGCTATAAAACATATCCAATATAAAAATATATAAAAATCTAATTTCTTGATCAATTTTGGCCAATATGTATTCTGCTACATATTTTTGGTAAAAAAAAAATCCCATTAAGCTTATACTGATTGGTTTGCGCAAAAGTTATAGCGTCTACAAACTATGGGATATATACTGAAATTTTTAAAATCTTTTACTAATCAGTGACAAATAGTGGGACTGAGATACTGCAGTGGATATTCAAACACTTTTTGGGGATCAGTGACATTAATACAGTGATTAGTGCTAAAAATATACACGGTCACTGTACTAATGATCATACTGTACTAGGGCGATCAAAGGGTTAAATGTGTGCCTAGCCTGTGTTTTTGTGCACTGCGTGTGGTGCTTTCACTAAGGCAAGTAATGGATTTTATTCCCTGCTTTGCGAGGAAAGAAAATCCATTACTCCCCCACTGACTGGACAGGGCTCTGCCTCGTTTACATAGGCAGGCCTCTGTCCTGTGTAAATTCCCAACAATGCCGGTGTTAATCCATTGGCCGGCACCCGCTGATCAACATCTGCTGTGTTTAATCACAGCACACCCAGTGAAATATTCATAAGGAATATAACAACCCAGGAATTAGTCACACTAATAGCAACATAGTTACTAGAGTTCCCAATTTTTAGGCCCCTTTCACACTGAGGCAGTTTTCAGGCGTTTTAATGCTAGAAATAGAGCCTGAAAAGTGCCTCCCATTCATTGCAGTGTGTGCTTTCACACTGGGGTGGTGCGCTTGTGGGACAGTAAAAAAAGTCCTGCAAGCAGCATCTTTGGGACGGGTTTGGCCCCTGCCCATTAAAATGAATGGGCAGCGCTTCCAAAGCGCCGCAAAACAGGTGTTTTTTGTATCTCTTTAAAAAAACGGCCCGCTAGCACCCGAAAAGCGCTGCTAAAGCACTACAAAAACAACCGGCACTTTAGCGCTGTTTTAGTGGCACTTCAGTGTGAAAAGAGTCTAAATATTATGTAATTTGGAAGGCATTCCAGCATTGATATGGTACATAATGTTAAAGTGTTAACTGCTCATGAAGTACTAATGAGCATTTTCTAAAAATGTGCATGGATTACAGCCAAACCTGACATTGTTCAAGCTGTGTGATGGTGCTGGGGGTAGAGCAACCTGTGAGGGAGTCAAAGATTTTTACCCTTTAATCATACATTTAAATTTATTATAACAGTAGACATCATTTTAATAAACCCCTGTTTTTTCTTACACATCTACTCCATTCTCCTCTCTCCTCTTATCATTTCTGCTTTGTATGTATGATCTGCCTACCATTCTAGAACTTGTTAACGCTGTGACTGACAAAGCAGCAGTCTCTATCAAAACTTTCTACTGTTACAGTACTTGAAGCAGCACTTGCAAAATGCAGTGCGCCCCCTGGGGTGCACAGTGGCGCGACCTCCAACCATTGCACCCATCGGACACAGCGGATTGTGGTATTCGGTACAGATACCACGTGATCAGTGTGCAAACACATGTCACATAGTAAACAATTGTCATAAATGGAATCTATTCATGACGCCATTGTTTACTACTGTGCATGATCTGTGATTGGTCACCAGTGGTCACACGGTACCTGGGCCAATCACAGCACCCTGTACAGTGTCATAGCGGTGGGCCAATCACAGCTTCACAATAGTAAACAATTAGTCATTAGTGGCCCCCCCCCCCATGTAAATGAGTATTGTAGTGACTTTATTAAAAACTTCTTTCTCTGGTGATGTCTTCTCCCTCTGGTTCTTCTCCCTGTGCTGCTGATGCCTTCTTCCTCCAGTTCATCTCTCTCCGCTGCTTATGTTTTCTTCCTCTGGTTCTTCTCCCTCTGCTTCCCAAGTTCTTCTTCCCCCGGTTCTTCTCCCTCCACTGCTGATGCTTTCTTCCTCCGGTTCTTCTCCCTCCGCTGCTGATGTCTTCTTCCTCTTATTCTTCTCCCTCCAGTTCTTCTCCCTGTGCTGCTAATGCTTTCTTCCTCCGGTTCTTCTCCCTCTGCTGCTGATGTCTTCTTCCTCCGGTTCTCCTGCTGGTTCTTCTCCCGACGCTAGCTCCCGCAGTTGTTCCAGCTCTGTTCTCTGCCGATTTTTATATAGACATGGGGCGGGGTCATCTGGTGACATCATCTGGAGACTCCGCCCCTTATGACATCACTGCCCAGGGGCTGAGTTGCACAGAAAAAAAATGACAGCTCCAGTCAGAGACACTGTACTAACCATGCAAGGTTAGTCCAGGGATCTCTCCCGCTGAGCTGTTGTGTTCTGAAGGGGGGGGGGGCGGTCCCCCGCCAGAACACTGCAATCAGCGCTCTCTGCCATTGGCTGAGAGCGTTGATGGGGAGTCGGTTGAATGCTGGTTTTTCAGCAACAGAAGCCGGCCGTTCTGTCGGACAGACCGACATAGACATGGGCAGAATATTGGCCCTTTTTTTTTTTGAACCGGCAAATGTCCCCCGACATTCTGCCAATGCGTACAGGGCTTTAGCTGCTGTCCTATTCATAGCAAACTTTTTTGTGCAGCAACTTTTCCTTTAAAAAATAAGCTTTGATTCAAGGGGTGGCATTTTGGAAGTTTCATTTATTTTTGGGATACATTGGTTTAATTTTATTATGTTGCTAGGGCATTTATCTAAACTCCTTTTTTTGTTGTTTTTTTTCTTATTTTTATTTTGATAGGGTCTTTTTTAGTTTTGGGTGGCCAAGGCAAAGCATTCACTTGTACCATTGTGAATGCATAGACGTACTTACAATAAATGTATTTCTAAACAATATCACACTATGTGAAGTTTCTTTTTTGTGGTGACCATCCATCCATCCCTGCTGCGTGCAGACAGTGGAAGAACACTTCCTTAGATTTAAAGTGGCTCTAAAGGCTAAAGATCTCTTACCTTAATGCATTCTTTGCATTAAAGTGGATGTAAACCCTCACATATACCCAGCGAAGTGAACAGCCTCAGATGATACACAGGGACAAAACAAATCTCCCTACATAAGTTTTACATGTATATATGCTGTCTTCAGCTTTATATACTGTTTAGAAAGTACATGTCCTGTTAGAATTTTCTCTTTCTGATTCACCTGTGGGTGTGGATTCTTGCCATATACTGTGAGACAGCTGATTGGAGGAAAGGCACACTCCCCCTCTCCACATAGGCAGAAAAAGGAAGAAACAATGCGGTGAATAGACCAGCTCTCTGCTAATCTATTTATAGCTCTGACCCTGACACAAAATTCAGCCTGGTTTTATCACCTGTGTCAGAGAACTTATCAGAAGTTATCATTCTGATAACAGAATACTGGAGCAGGAGAAAGACATGGGACTTAGGGGTTTGGAGAGAGATAGGAAAACACTGCAGATATATGTGCCCAGGTCAGATTTCATGAATAAGGTTTACATCCACTTTAAGGTAAAAAACCTTCTGCATGCAAGTTCCCCCCAGTCTACTCTTGATCCAGAGATGTACCTGAGAGCAGCGTCTCTCTCTATCCTTTCCCTCCTCCTAAGCTCAAAGATGGCAGTGGGAGCCCTTGGCTCCTGCTGCTGTCAATCACTGCCAGTGAGGAGGTGGAGAGAGCACGCACTCTGTGTATCAATGGATACACTCGGAAGTGAGCCCACATGAGTGTCCCCATAGCAAGTGGCTTACTATGGTGGGCACTTGGTGGGGGGGAGGGGCCAGGAGCATCGGCAGGGGACCCAAAAAGAAGAGGATCGGGGCTGCTCTGTGCAAAACCACTGCACAGAGCAGATAAGTATAACATGTTTGTTCATTTAAAAAATGACTTTAACACAAGCTCAGCTTGCCCATCTTGAGTAAAAACAGGTATGTTCTGTTGGTGAGTGCAATCTTGATTGTAAAGTGAAAGGATCACTAAGAAACGTTGTTGATTTATGTGAAAATTCACTGGGTGAACAGTTTTTCAGGGATCATCGAAGAGAAAAGAATTTCACTATACTTTTGTTGTTGGACACTAATTCACTCGGCTCTTTGTATGTGGCCTCTCACTACTTTTGTGTATATTATACATGTTTTTTTTTGTATATATATATATATATATATATATGTATATATATATATATATGTTACTAGGTATGGGTATTGCGCTCAGGATACCTTGGGTTTAGTGTTAGGCTGCATTCACACAGGGGCGATCCGACTTCAGGCACGACTTTGCTAGGCAACTTGCAGGCTACTTGCAGGCTACTTGCAGGCTACTTGGAGGCAACTTGCAGGCTACTTGGAGGCAACTTGCAGGCTACTTGGGGGCAACTTCAAGCTTGACTATGCCAGGCGACTTTGCCTGTGGCCAATCAGAGCGGGAAGGGAGGTGGTTGCCCTGGATAAATTCTTTTCTTAGTTGCTTCCATGTAGATGGGGGATCCGACTTGGAGGCAACTTCTATTGAATCCTATGGGCACAAGTCGGATAGAAGTCGCCTAGAAGTAGTACAGGAACCTTTTCAGAAGTCGCCTTGAAGTCGGAGCGACTTCAGTCGCGTATATTAAGACGGCTCCCATTCATTTCAATGGGATTTCAGATGTCAAGCGACTTGGGGCGACTTGAGGCAACTCAAGTCGGATCGCAAGTCGCCCCTATGTGAATGGGCACTTAGGGTTTGCTGCCCCCAGTGTTAACTTCCTAGTAAGGGGAGTTTAAAGACAATATGTTTTGGAGCTGGGTTGGTGCTGCCCTGAGTATTTATATACAATAGTGCAATTAGCTGGTGTTTCCTTAAATCCTTTTAAATCACTACTTGTGTTAATAATATGAAGTAAAGTGCCTGGTATTTTACAGCTATGTGGTGTCAAACCATGCCCAGAAAATATTATTAATAGATATTATTATTAAACCCCGTACTACCCGCCTAGACAGGCGCCTCTGTGCTTTACCCCTGTGTGGGGTGGCGCTGTCCGGTAAGCAGGGTGGTCATAGGGGAGCACGCGTGTTTCACAAAAGAAAATTGATGGATTTCACTCAAAGGACACTTGTTAATTAATGATTTTATTAATATTCTTGTATTCATTTTATTAATATTGTTTAAGCTATATATATTATTTTTGCACGGACTGGGAACCACAAGGATATAATTTATAATTCATTTTAATTTGTTTTAACAATATTTCATCGATTGGCATTATTAATTATAACACGTCAGGGCACTTTATATATAAATAATTATATATTAATCATTTTTTATTTAATAAGAATATCTATTAGTAATATTTTCTGGGCATGGTTTGACACCACATAGCTGTGAAATACCAGGCACTTTACTTCATATTTTTAACACAAGTAGTGATTTAAAAGGATTTAAGGAAACACCAGCTAATTGCACTATTGTATATAAATACTCAGGGCAGCGCCAACCCAGCTCCAAAACATATATATATATATATATATATATATATATACACAGTATAATGAAAGAACATGACATGCTTCTCCAATGCAATTCCGTTTACTTCATGAAAAAATTCAGCATAAGCCATAACAGCTATATACACAGTATATATCTAAGTATATTATTTTGGATTCTATTATATGGTTTTAAAAGGACAATAGCGCTATACGATATGAGGGAACCTTTCGCTTCATAGCTAATAGGATTAATAGTTTACACAAGAAAGATACAATTGTTTCTTTATCCAGTTCATCTCACAGGAAGTGACAAGGACAAGAGCAACAGGTTTCTGTATTTGTAAAAATGTTTTTAGCAATAAAAAAGAAAACTAATATAACCACTACATCTAGTGACTGGTAATTGGCACTGACATTTGTGTTCTTGAGTTTAATTATACTTCAAAGCGGTTGTCTACCCTTTTTGTTTACTTTTACCTACAGGTAAGCCTAGAATAAGGCTTACCTGTAGATAAAATGTATATCTTCTAAACCTGTATGGTTTAGAAGATATTCCCTTTCTAATGTAATAAATCGTTACGGCGCATGCGCCGTGTATGTTCCGGCGCATGCGCCATATACGTCTCGGCAAAAGCCGGCATTTGTTCCGGACCCTGCCGGGGAAAACGAGCCCCGCGCGCATGCGCGGGAGTGACGTCTCGCGGCTCCGGCCAGTCACAGCGCCGGAGCCGCGTACCCGGAAGCAAGATCCGGGTGAAGATGTCCACTGCCACGGAGGGGACCAAGCGGCTCGGTCGGATCTTCGTTCAAGGTGAGTATTTCATAATGAGCTAGTATGCGGTGCATACTAGCTCATTATGCTATTATCTTGCAGGTTTTTATTTTTAAAAAAAAAAAATTTCAGTAGACAACCGCTTTAAAGGTTCACTTCAAGCACAAAAACATTTATTTAAATATATTCCTCAATAGTCACAATTGATATCAATCCACTTTGTGGACATCAAATGCAAACTCAGATAGTGCCTTGTAAAAGTAGCAGTGAGAGGGCAGCCATCAGAAATTTTGGGGCCCCTTACACAGCTTTAGACCTGGGCCCCCGTCTGACCACCAACATTCCCCAGGGCCTGCCCACTGGCCATCCCACCACACCCACCCACTGGCCAGGGGTGTACACATGTCGCAGCCCCAGTAGGAATTATACACCCTGTCACACTTCCCGGGTGTAGCCTGCCAAGCATGACCCATTCAAGTGAGGTGTGCAATGCATGCTAGTGTGGGATCCAAGGGGTTAAAAAAACAGTGCACAGGCAGCACAGCCCCACCCAATGCTTACAATAAGACCTCGTGCCGAACCATAGGTGCTGGAGGTCCCAAACTTGGACCAGTTGTGGCCTCCATGTGACCCAAGTTTGGTATTTTTATCGCCTATGGTTCAGGAGAACAGTGCCCCCAAACAGGGAGCCCCCCCCCCTCCAATGTTAAGTCAGAAATTCACCCAACAATTGCCGGTCAATGACTGATCAGTTTGAGGACAGCCTAACCATAGGTGCTGGAGGTCCCAAACTTGGACCAATTGTGGTCCAGGGGTCCTTCTCTATGTGACCCAAGTTTGATATTTTTATCAGCTATGGTTTGGGAGAACTGTGTCCCCAAACCTCCCATAGACTCCAATGTTAAAGACTGCTAAAGTCTTTGTTGTAAGGGCCCCTTGAGACACTGGGGCCCCTTACAACAGTACTGATGGCGGCCCTGAGCAGTGACATCACCACTGTGCAGAAAGCAGAGCTGTGGGAGGGACCCAAGAGGCCCACTCACTACAGGCTGTCTGCAGAAACCTGCCAGAAGGGGCAGATACAAGATCAGTCACCATGCAAAAGGAAAGAGAGTAGCAGGGATTGCCATTTATTGCCGGAGGCTCCCACACAGAGGCAGAGTTTAAAGCGGAGGTCCAAGGGCTAAAAAAAAAATTAAAAGTCAGCAGCTACACATACAGTAGCTACTGACTTTTAATATTAGGACACTTACCTGTCCTGGAGTCCAGCGATGTCTGCACCCGCCGCCGATCTTCGGATCGGGGGACGGGTGCAGCCGCCTCCATCGCGGGTAAGGGAACCCGGACGTGTAAGCAGTACAGCTTCACGCCGGGCACCTTACTGCGCATGCGCGAGCTCTGCCGCACTCTGCTATTGGCCAGGCGGCCAGAAGCAGAGCGAGCAGGGAGGAGGGAGCCGGGCTGCTGACGTCAGCGGCCGCGTCCGCCAGCCAGAGCTCCCGGATGTGTGGAAAAGGACACCTGTCTAAAGACAGGTGTCCTCTTCCCCCTCCCCCCCCGAAAGGTGCCAAATGTGACACCTGAGGGGGGGAGGAATCCAACCAGCGGAAGTTCCACTTTAGGGTGGAACTCCGCTTTAAAGTGGTTGTAAAGGCTGAATGTTTTTTTTTTATCTTAATGCATTCTATGCATTAAGATAAAAAAACCTTCTGTGTGCAACAGTCCTCCTAATACTTACCTGAGCCCCATCTTGATCCAACAATGTTGCGTGAGAGATTAGGCTGTCTATGCATTGTATGTCTTCTTTGAATTTTGCATGATTGATTGCAGGAAAACTAGAGGAGGGTTAATCAGCATAATCAAGCACTCACTGGGTTCAGCTGAATATATACTATTTAAGTGTTACATTTAGTGGTGCAATTTGGATTATGATTAAGCGAACTTGATTTGTGAAACCCGTCAATTTCCGCTGTGTCCATGTCTGTATTGGTGTTACTTTGATGTGTTTTAACTTGGAATAACAACTACATTTTTCATCTTCTACAATTTGGAGTGTGGTCAATATGTTGTTTTCTTGGACTCTCTCCTTCCCTCGTCAGTGACTGAGACAGCAGTGATACACCATTGGCTCCTGCTGCTGTCAATCAAAGTCAGAGAGAGGGGGTGGGGTCGAACCCAGGCTCATTGTCTAAATGGACACAGGGAGCTGCAGCTCGGTTCAGGTGCCCCCATAGCAAGCTAATTGCTGTGGGGGCACCCAACAGGAGGGAGGAGCCAGGAGACCTGAAGTGGGACCCGAGAAGAGGAGGGCTGCTCTGTACAAAACCACTGTACACAGAAGATTAGTATAACATGTTTGTTATTTTTATACAAAAATAACAAGACTTTTGTATCACTTTAATGCTGGACTAGAACAGAGAACTGGAAGAAATATATAAAGAAACCCAAAAGTCAAATACACGTGCCCCATTATATGTAGATAATATTTGCTTATACTGAAGTTCAGCTGTAACTGCTTTGCTAAAATAAAAAAAAAAATATGGTTGCTTTACATCACCAACTCTGTGTTGCACATGTTGCTAAAGCTGGCCATAGAATGATCAAAATGTTCTGCTAAACTGGCTGAATCGCGACCCATCTACGACCATTCCCCTTTAAGAGGAGTCAATGTACTAATTGACTATTCTTAAACTTGACTGTTGGTAAAATTTCATTCAATCAGCGCTGCATCCAATCAGCTTCAGTGCTGATCAGTGTATTCTGACAGCAGAGGAGTCCTGGTTGTCAGAATACAACAGTGCAGCGGGGGGATTCCCCCATCTACCTCACTTACGTGGATAGGGGAATCTGTTGAGTTTTTTTTGATCGGCAAGGCTGTCTTTAATATTGATTGGACCCTGTGCAAACATTTTTGTGGGCCCTCTCCTTCCATGTAATTTCGCTCTCCACCTGCTCTGAGACAGACAGAAAATAGCAGTTTACTGAATCAGATCAGGCAGCGATTGCGATTGGTTGCCAGAGGTTGATGGACGTCCTTACTACTCACTAATTGGTTAGTACACAGGCTGATGGTAGGCTTAATGACCACAGTAGTAGGCAGGACTTTCAAGCATGCCCCTTTACCTCCCCAGTGAGCAGTATTCAGCAGAGGTGATGGCGGATATGACCTCAGGGGGGCATGATATACATATTAATGCCGCCTCTATTTACATATCAATGCTGCTGGTCTGTGGCAATTTACATTTTAATGCCGTCGCTATTTGCATATCAATGCAGCGTATTTACATGTAAACATAGGGCCTGCAGGTGAGTCATCTGTACACAGCAATAGGGCAGAGCTGGGCAGCATTAGTAACATAACTTCACACTGAGATATCGGGGCACAGCATGGGACTAAAACTTCAAGGGACAAGGGAATTTAAACTGAAATAGTTGGCAAGTATGAGGCAGCTGCTTTGGGCCCCACAACAATGATGGGGCCCAGGGTAGCTGCCCCTTTTGCCCTGCCTTAAAGACGGCCCTGTTGATTGGCCCTCTGGTAGACAGATAGTCTTGAAAAACAAATAGGTAGAGAGAACAGTAAGCAACATATTGGTGACATCAACAAACCCTACCCCCAATTTATGAGACTAGCATTAGGCCTGGATTCACACTACAGATTTACAGCTATGAAACTATAAGCACAGGAGTACCTCATATACCAAAAAGTGCACTGCTAGTTTGCAGGAGAAATTAAAGCAGTATTAAACCCAAAAGCAAACATTTATTATATTGCAGCCTACCATTTCTTAGATTTGATGACTGCATTAGTTTTCTTTTTTAGGCTTTCTTTTATTTATTTTAATCTGGGGATTTGGCCAATAAGTCTGTTGTTTTTCAAAAGACCAAGTACTCTTGCAGTTACAGGGATGAGACAGACCATTTAACACTAACAGGGGTGCTTAAACTGATCAGCTTTTATTTATTTATGGAAATCCTTTATCCCAAAGGAAAGAAACTGTTTGCTGTAACTGCTTATGAAGTAAGGAAAGAAATTGTTTTCTGTAACTGCTTATGAAGTATTAGCTGGAGTTTGGCTTCACTTTGTTAGTGTATTTAAATCTGCTAGTACATCTAACACTCCCCTCCCCCCATCTGCCCCCTGCACTCCTTAATCCCAAGTGGTGTCTGCATAATACAAAATGAGTGTTGTCAGCCAAACCACCAGGGAAAACAGAAGGGAAAAAGCCTAAAAAAAAGAAAACTAATTCAGGCAGCACATCTAATGATTGGTAAGCTGCAGTATATTACATTTTGGTTTTAGGTTTTTGCATATTTCCCTTTGTGCTGGGATAGCGTGACACAGTGTGCTCTCAGCACAGAGACCACGGGTATCACCGAGAGCCCCGCCACCCGTACAATTCATCGGGACCCAATTCCGGGTCACCTGATCACTGTGATTGCCTCTGATTGGCTACCACAGTGATCACTGTGAAGCCCACCCCCATGTTTTCTCTGTCTGTGAATGGAGGAGAGAGATACATCCTATCTCTCTCTTTCCTTGCAGAGAGAAAAAAAAGTATGTGTAAAAAAAATCAAATAAAAGAAATGCAAACAATACCTAGATCAAGGTTTGATCTATGTCAGTGCCAGGGTTAGTGTTTGGGTCAAGGTCAGGGTCAAATGTTAAGGTCAGGGTCAGTTTTTTTTTGGACATGATTTTTTTTTAAATTACTATCAGTTAGTGTCAGTGTGTTTTAGGTAGGTTAAAAATTTAAAAAAAAGCAAAATGTGCGCTATTTTGCACTATTGTTTCTGGGCTGTACTACAGGTACAAACAACAACTAACATATACATATGTGGTATTGCTGCAATTGTCAGGAGCAGGAGACATTTTTTTAGTGAAAATGTCTATGGTGGAAGGTTATAGAAGCAGCAAGAAATATACAGCTACATTTTTGAAAAATATTTATTTTTACTATTTTGGCACAGTTTTCCTTTGATAATAGAAAAAAATCAGGAGATATCCATTACCATGCACCACCAATTGAAAACCCAATTTGTCCTGAAAAAAGCAAGGTATAATCCACCTGGATGCATAAAGTAGTTGTGATAATATGTAAGTTTTTACTAACACATGTCAAAGTTGCAAAATTGTGCTTAGGCATTAACATTTGTTTTACCCTTAGGCACGAAGGGGTTAATACAAAGGTACATTTTTCCTGCATTTTTTTTTTTTTACTGCTTAGGAGCAATCAAAATTTTTAGATGTTCCTTATAACACAGTACATCTTTACACTTGATATCAGGTTTATCTTATGCGAGTCCAATGGGCTGCCTAATTTACCACCAGGGATAAAAAAAATGTGGTCTTTAGCATTTTTTAAGGTGTAAAGCACCGCAACACACACCATTGCATTACTGGGTTCTCGTTCTTCTACCTCTGAGCAGAAAATACCATGTTACAGTAAATCTACTAAATAAACAATATTACTATTCCTGTAAATCTTCACCAGGACTTTTCCAGAGGATGCTGGACAGTTTCTCAGGGCTGCTGACAATGTCATTGGATTGGCAGTAAATTCTTCAAAGAAATATATAGGTGTCACCAGAACAGGAAACAAGGGTGAATATAACTAACAGAGACAATTAGAGCAATAACAATCTGACACGAAATCTCACACCTCTTAATTCTACCCAAATGAAAATTTGGATGAAGGTCAGTTTTAATCCCTACATGGTCGTATGCCCCATACACACTATTAGATTTTCTGTAGACTTTTGTCTTCAGATTTACCAAAACCGTGTAGTACAAGGGCCTGCCTGATTGTGTGTGTGTATGGGGTCTAATTGTTGAAAGACATGCAAAAATCAGTCACAATTGTTTGCATAAGATTGCATTGTTTGCATAAGATTGGTTGCGTGTGGTTGCCCTATAAGGCCTGGTTCACACCTATGCATTTTTAAGTGCATTTTCAGTTTTGCAGAAACACGCTACAGTCCATTTAATATTATTTCCTATGGATGTAGTTCACATCTGTGCATTTTAGTGAAAGGGCCAGGGACTTTTTTTCTAGCTTTTGGTTCCATAGACTTCAATGGATCAATAATGTGTATTGAAAAATGCAAAATGCACCTGGAAAATGCAAACTGCAACCTGCATAGATGTGAACCAGGCCTAATGCTGGCCATACACTATACGAAAAATCGGCCGAACCCATTTTCGAAAAACGAACAATCGGCTGTGAGAGCAAACGTTAGTGCCATCACGTAATGACCGATAAATTGTTCAATGGACATACATGCATCAGTTTTTTTGTTAGTTTTTTCAGATAAACCTAGTGCAAACAGTTTGGACGGGAAACACATTAACCTTTCGATTTATCGTTTGTTCGGCTGAAAATTTCCAAACTTGTCCTTCGTTTTTTTGGCTCAAAAATGTCCCAACCAATTACCGATTTGTGCCCAATAACTGGCCGAAAAACAAACAAACTGTCCAAATGACCGATTTCGGCCGTTTTTTTTATAGTGTATGGCCAGCATTAGGCTCGATTCACATCTATGCATTTTGCTTTTCAGCGTTTTTGCTGTGCTTTCTGCATTTTCTTACCGCCATTTGCGTTTTTTAAAACTTTTTTTTTTGGGGGGGGGGTTTTGTTGCTAGGCAGATTTAAAAAAGTGAGATCGCAAATCGGGGTAAAATCGCTGTAAAAACGCAGCACCCTTTCCAAAAATGCAGAGGCACAACAATCCATTGATGTGAACATGTTCCATAGGACGCATGTTAGAAAAATTCCCTGCATTTATGCAAAATGCATCAAAAAACACACTAGTGGGAATGGAGCCTAAAGCAGGTCTCATTGAATACTTCTCGCATAAGTTTGAAGCATTGTGGAACAAAGACTGTGCATATATTATGGTGACTAAGTGTCATGATAAACAGTGCGTAAGTAGATCTTCAAATAATATAGTCGCTGGGGTTATTTTGAAAGGTGAAACTAGCTGCACTCCAGTCACCCTTTTCGAAAGTACTACTTCCCAATTTATGTGGTTACATGGGAGTGCACAGGTGGCACAGAAATGCACAGCTATCCTTTTTTGATGAAGTGAAACAATAATAACTGTCTAAGGGATTTTTATGAGAGTATTTACATGTGGTTTACAGTTTTGTAACATTATTTGCATGTCACATAGTGAAGGAGGGTAGCCTATATGCTATTTAACTTATAATATTGGTCATTGCAAGTGGTGACCCAATGCTTAGACTCCATTATGCCAGTCACCTTCCTAACCCAGTCCTGTCCAGTAGAAATAACAGGTCATTTTCAGAATGAAGCAATTAATTATTTGGCTGCTTTCAGGAATTGTGGTAAAGTATATTTCCTATGGCATTTGCTGGGCATAGAGGGGGCATGAAACAAAAAGAATAATGAAGCATCAGGGAGGTTGATGCCCAAATGTTCTTAATCTGTTAGGCCCCTTTCACACGGACGGATACATTCCAGCTTTTAGCTGCGGATAGATGAATTTATCTACCGCAGCTATACTGTGACAATGTTTTCCTATGGCCCCTTTCACACTCTGCATTTAGCAATGGTTTTGAACGTTTAGAAAAAATGGATTGGAATGCGTCCAGGAACGATGTTATGCAGCTAACCGTACGTATCTGCACGAATCTGCAGGTAAACTGTGTCAGCTATGGATAGCAACGGCAACAAGCATAGAAATCAGTAGGAAGCACTTCAGGAATATCAAGAATATTAACAATGTTTCCACTGCATCAGCATGTATCCGTAGCTAATCGGAATGTTACAAATGCAAGTAATCGTTGTGCTTTATCTGACTAACAGATAGCAACGGCAGATCAGCTGATTCTATCCATTCGTGTGAAAGGGGCCTAAACTGGCATACTGCCAAATAGGTTGTATTTTAGGGCATTGCCATAAAATAAGTATAAGGGTTCCCCTCTGCCCACACCTTCACCAGCATAATGGACATATAGAGTGGAAAATGGTGGCCTCTTGGGAGGGGGACCTGGCTCCAGCAAGTCAAGCTTTGTAGCAAGTTTCCTCTTTCGTAAGCCTCGTACACACTAGTAGTTTCTTTTCGTTCAACCTAGCAGGACTTAACAGAGAAACACTGACAGCTCAGGAGGAGGTGCTGTACTAACTGTCCAACGCTAGTACAGCGATCTTCCCTGCTTTTCTATAGTGTTCTGACAGGGGGAGAGTCCGGTCAGGAGCCGATTGGCAGATCCTTTTTGATCATGCCCCCTAGACAGAAGCGGGCCGATCGACTGGCTTCTGTCAGACCGAATGGGGCCGAATGTTGGCCGGTTTCTATTGAACCAGCCACTGCCGCCCGACATTCAGCCCGTGCAGGGCCGCTGATAAGGTAGTACAGCCAGCCCTCCTGTACCGGGCCCCTGCCTTATCAGCTGAAAAGGGGGGCCCGGACAGCTGCCGAGCAGGAGAGCCAACTGTACTGCCTATGGTGGCACAGATTTTCATGCTGCACCAGGCAGTCAGGACAGACATGGCAGAGGCTTGAGCACTGCAATATGTAACAGAGGTAGCATGGAAACACACTTTTTACAGTGTTCCTGTCACTCTACCTGCCGAATCCTGGCAGAGATATGGTGAGGAGGGCAGACAGACCAGTGCCAGTCTGCTAGCTTGCAGTCCTGTCTGACTGTGCCCTGTTTTGTTCAGTTTAATCAGACGCCTCGGGGCTGTAAACAACTGCGAGCCTCCGAAGTAATCAAAGGACAGTGTCATCATATCTTCTTATCAGCTGCAGTTCCTGACCCTCTGATTAAACAAAAAGGGGGGGGGGGGGTCACAGGGTTTGCCCAGCCACTTATACCTGGCAGAGCTGCACTGGCAAGTTGGTTGGTTCTGGTAAAGGTAGGCTGCAAGGAAGCCTAGGAAAGCAGGAGCTTATTCTACATTTTCTATTTTTTTTTAATTATTTTCCTATGCACACCATGACCTGTAATGAAGGGTCTGTACTGAGATGGAGCTGGGAGGGTGGTCTGTGCTAAGGGGAGTTTAGGACTGTGGGGGGGGGGATCTGTACTGAGTGGGGATTTGGTGCCTTTAGGGGGAAATCTTCATGTGAGGATATGACTTTGGAGGGAAGATTTGTACTGAGAGGAGGGGGTTTGGGTGTCCTGAACATTCCGATGCGGTGCGATTTGGAGCCTATTCATTTGCATGGACTTTAATTCACACCAGAACACGGACAAATTAGTGCAAGCACTACTTTTTGGGGGTGTGTTTGCAATTTGCTTGGTATGAACAATACAATGGCACCTTCAGCAGATCCAGGGGAGGGCTGGGCTAGGGGGCAGGGTGGCAATTGCCCCCCAGGCCACCCTAACATTCAAAATGGCTGACGGCCGCTGACCGCTCACACTTTTTTCTTCTTGTGGAGGAAGGAAGTAGGGACCAGGGGCGCAGCCACCAATTAACTGAAGGCAAAGGGGGGGCGCCCAGGGCCGGCCCTACCGTGGATACCGCTGGGCGCCGACAGATTACACAGAGCGGGGATCTCACGCTTACAGAGTCCTACCTCCTGGACCAGCTTCTATAATAGACAGCACACTGGTGATGTCTATCATAGGAGCCAGTCCAGCAGGCAGGACTTCATATGACAGCGGCTGCGCCAGGTAAGCGGGAGATCCCCGCTCTGTGTAATCCGGCAGCTCTCCTCTCTCTGCATTGCAAGCTGCATTGGATGGGCACTGGTGAAGCTGCATTGATGCGCACTGATCAGGCTGTGCTGATGGGCACTAGCGAGGCTGCATTGATGGGCAATGATCAGGCTGCATTAATGGGCACTGATCAGTCTGTGCTGATGGGCACTAGTGAGGCTGCATTGATGGGCAAGGATCGGGCTGCATTAATGGGCACTGATCAGGCTGTGCTGATGAGCACTGGCGAGCCTGCATTGATGGGCACTGACCAGGTTGCATTTGATAGACACTGGTGAGGCTGCATTGATGGGCACTGATCAGGCTGCATTGATGGGCACTGAACAGGTTGCATTGATGGGCACTGGTGAGGCTGCATTGATGGGCACTGGTGAGGCTGCATTGATGGGCACTGATCGGGCTGCATTGATGGGCACCAATGAAGCTGCATTGATGGGCACTGATGAAGCTGCACTGATGGGCACTGGTGAGGCTGCATTGATGGGCACTGGTGAGGCTGCATTGATAGGCACTGCATTGATGCATTATTTTTGTTAAACCTCCTTTGTCGCTATTAACATTAAATTATGTTACCACATTGTATCGTATTTGTCTTGCTTCATAACATCAATATCCGTTCTAAAACCAGGTGGGTATGGATGGTGAGCTGATTCAGTGGTTCAATGGGCCACTCAACTGGACTTGCCCCCCCAGGCCCAAGGCTGCCAGCCCTCCCCTGAGCAGATCACAAGGGTAGTGCTTTCCAACAGTATGGAAAACACTCACAGAAGAATAAATACAAAATACAATCCTAAAAGAAGAAAATTAAAACAATAAAACATAATTAACAAAAAATGAAATGCCCGTTCACATGTGCTTTGCTATCTGAAGAGCTGTCAGCATTTGGATTGCTCTTCAGAGAGCTTTTGACAGGTGGCATATTGCCTCCTTACCACATGTTTTAACCCTGCAGTAGCACACTGTAATTGTGTGCTTTGCATGCAGTTGCAGGGTACTTGCAGAGCAGCACTATTCGCTTGAATGGGTCTTTTTCAACAAGGTATAATTTCTGCCATGGCTGTGAAGCACAGCAGCACAATAATGGCGTGTGTACACTGCTAGCCACTACTTTCATTGCTAAAGGGGATATCAGTTTGGTGTGCAGTAAAATCACAGCTCAACCATGGGTTTTTACCACCCCAAACTCATGTGTGAATAAGCCCTAAGGACTCATTCATTCTAGTACTCTGGCCATGTGAATGAGTAAATTGTTCACACAGCTGGAGCTGCCTGTTACTCTAAGGCAGTGGTTCTCAACTCCTGTCCTCAGGACCCACCAACAGGCCAGATTTTAAGTATTACCTTGGGGAGATGCAGACTAGAATACTGCAATCACTGAGCAGCAAATGATCTCACCTGTGATGTATTTCAGTTATCTTGCAAACCTGGCCTGTTGGTGGGTCCCGAGTACAGGAGTTGAGAACCACTGCTCTAAGGGAATGCAGTGGTTATATAGAACACATCCACAGGTCCTAATGTGACAGGTGTGTAAGTGTGGGGGAGTGGTCCTGAATGCACACATTGTTTGGGGCCGTACACCTGCACTCACACACCTGTCACCCATAGTGTGACATAGGCTGCCTGCACATTGCTCCAGGTGGCACCAGCCACATAAACAAACCACTGACTCACATTATACAGGCCACGGTGCTCTTGTGAATGAGCCCCAATACCTTCACACACATAGCTTTATTTATTTCTAAATACAGTTTTAGCTTTTAGATTTAGTATGAATTCTGTTGTGTTTGTGTCCTCTAATAATGATTTTAGTGTATTTTTAGTCTAAGTATCATTCAATATTTTTGGGAAAGGGAGGGGCCCTGTCAGGTAGACTGTATGGGGCCCCGTGATTTCTAACAGCAGCCCTGAGCCCGCGTATACTAGGCTTTAAAGTCCACAAAGGATTTATGAGTTAATTGTATCATTCGTTGCATAAGGGTGATGAATGGAATTTTTGGATGGATGCCAGTCACTAATAGGGCAATTGTTTTCTATGTGTCCCGTTCACACTGCAATGCAGGCCGTTGCGTTAAACCGTGGCACACAGGTAGATGCCACCATCCAGCTGTGCGGAGGAATTAAGTGTCACTTTGGGCACCTCAAATAAAGCTAACAAAAAAAAAAAGGAAACTATATGATATGAAAAGCACATAACGACGCCCCCTCATCACGAATCATTAACGCTGAAACTGATAGCTGCCCACATGATAAACCTGAGGGACAGTGCCTAAAGCAGGTGCAAAGGTTCTTTTTCCCAAAGACTGCTCTTTCATTTTAAAAATTCTAGTTTTTTAGAAAAATTATACAGGAAATGTAACTCATGCAGGCTAGTAAAGTTAGGCTGGCCATACACTTATAGCAGCAGGAGAGTGATGTTTGGCAGCATGGGCAGCAGGAGAAAAAAGTATTTCCTATTCTTTTTTTGGAAGTTTGGCATGCCTAATAAACTTTAATAAGTGACAGATTTAATTTATCAGTTTTGGGTTGACTGGCCCTTTGAAATCACATGTGCATTTACCCCTATGGAAAATTCAGTCCCTAATGTACAAAAGCAGTGGAAAGTAGATAGCACTTATATAAACATAGAAAAGTGGCAGAAGAAAAAAAAAAACAGTGGTCCATCGAGTCTGCCCTTCTTTTTTTTTTTTGTGTTAGTTGTGTACATGTTTCGTATTTTTTTGTTTTGTTTTGTTTTTTTCATCAACTTTTTATCTGGGTAAAAATCTGTGTTTGTTCCAAACATGTTTGAAGCCATTTACTGTTGACTGTCGCACTACCTTTGCTGAAAGTCTATTCCAAGTATCAACTACCTTTTCAGTAAAATAGGCCCCTTTCAAACGGGCGGCTGTTCAGGGCTGGTTCACACAGGGGCGATCCGACTTGCGGGGCAACTTTGCTAGGCGATTTGAAAGCAACTTCAGCACGACTTTGGGGAACTTATAGCGTGATTTGAGGCGACTTACAACATGACTTCATGCCAGGCGACTTTGCTGTGGCCAATCAGAGAAGGGAGGGAGGGGGTTGCCCTAAAATAAATTCTATTCTTTTCACTGTGAAGTCGCTTATGTTTAGATGGGGGATCCGACTTGGAGGCGACTTCCTTTGAATTCTATGGGCACAAGTCGGATAGAAGTCGCCTACAAGTAGTACAGGAATCTCTTCTGAAGTCACCTTGAAGTCGGAGCGACTTCAGTACTGTACATCAAGACAGCTCCCATTCACTTCAATGGGATTTCATGTGTCAAGTGACCTGGGGCGACTTGAGGTGACTCAAGTCGGATCGCAAGTCGCCCCTGTGTGAACCGGGCCTAAGACAGCTCCCATTCACTTCAATGGGATTTCTTGTGTCAAGCGATCTGGGGCTACTTTAGGCAACTCAAGTCGGATCGCAAGTCGCCCCTGTGTGAACCGGTCCTAAAAGCATGTTGTGTTATTTTGAAATTCCAAGACTCCAGGCACAACGATCACTTGCAGTTGTACATTGCATTTAGCTGCATTTAGCTGCACTGGAACATTCTTGACATTTCTGATGTGCTTCCTGTTGATTTTCCTTGCTTGTTGCCGCTGCTATCTGCAGGTGACACAGTGCACTGCGATTAACTGCAATTATGTGCAGATAACTGCAATACATCCTTCATGGAAGCAATCAAATCTATTTTTTCTAATCACACAAAACCTTCTGTAATGAAACGGTTGCTGAATGCAGAGTGTGAATGGGGCCTTAGGACAGCATTGTCTGAGTATAGCTGCGGTAGATAACTTCATCTATCTGCAGCTAAAAGCTGAATTCTTTGCTTACCCAGTTTGAAAGCTGAATTCTATCCGGCCGTGTGAAAGGGGCCTTATACTTTCCTCCAGTTAGTTTGAGGCCATGTCCCCATGTTCTTGATTTTGGTTTCATATTGAAAAAATGCCCTCCTGAACTTTATTCACACCCTTGATATATTTAAAAAAAGGTTTCTGTCCTATCTCCCCGTTCCCTTCTTTTCTCCAAGCTGTACACATTACTAAACTTGCAACCAGTGGCGGCCCGTCCACAGAGGGCGCACGGCGCCGGCCCCCCTATCCATGCATCCAGCCCCCTGATCTACTTATCAGGGCGCCGGGTGCATGGATGCCAATGGGGTGGGGGGGGTGGATTTTTGAAGCCGATCCCACCCTGTGTGAAAATAGCAAATACATTTTCGCTATTTTCACACTAAAGTTCCTCCCCGCCAATCAGGAGGCAGGTAGTGAGACTGGTTTCCTGATTGGCCTAAGCGTCAACGATCCTATTGAAAGCCTAGCACTTAGGCGGAAGAGAAACAGTACACTGTAGGAGATGAAGAAGCGGACACCGGAGCCGCCCTCTGGGAGAAGGAGGAGAGGAGATTACAGCACCTACAGTATGCGGTGAGGAGGAGTGGACACTGAAGCCGCCACTCCCCGCACCTATGGCTGCCGCTCACCGCACCTCGGGGCTGCTCCCCGCTCCTATGGCCACCACTTCCTGCACCTATGGCTGCCTCTCCCCACACCTCCAGGCCGATGCTCCCCGCACCATCCGGGCGCTTCCCGCACCTATGGCCGTTGCTCCCCGCACCTCCGGGCCCCTCCCTGCACTTATGGCCGCCGCTCCCCGCACCTCCGGGAGAAGGAGGAGAGGAGATTACAGCCCGGATCTACAGTATGCTGTGAGGAGGAGCGGACACTGACGCCACCACTCCCTGCACCTATGGCTGCCCGAACCTCCGGGCCGCTCCCCGCACTTATGGCCGCCACTCCCCACACCTCCAGGCCACTTCCCACACCTATGGCCGCTGCTCCCAGCACCATCTGGGCGCTTCCCGCACCTATGGCCATTGCTCCCCGCACCTCCAGGCTGCTCCATGCACTTATGGCCGCCGCTCGCCACACCTCCGAGAGAAGGAGGAGAGGAGATTACAGCCCAGATCTACAGTATGTTGTGAGGAGGAGCGGACACCGAAGCCGCCACTCCCTGCACCTATGGCCGCCCCAACTCCGGGCCGCTCCCTGCACCTATGGCCGCCACTCCCCACACCTCCTTGCTGCTTCCCGCACCTATGGCCGCCGCTCCCCGCACCTCCGGGAGAAGGAGGAAAGGAGATCACAGCCACGATCGGGTAAGTGACAGGGCCGCCAGGGCTGGGGGGGGGGGGGGTGCTGGCAGTGCCTCTGCATTGTGCAAAAAGGTTGTTTGATCCTGTCTTCTCTGTTCCTCCCCTTCTGCCACGTTCCCCAACCCGTCTCCTTATAGAACAGAGGCTAGAGGACAAGCTGCACATGCTCAGTTTAGTGTGTATTGCTAGAGAGTTTTTTTTTCTTGGGAGAGTGCATGTGATTAGCACAGGGCCAATCAGCACTGTCCAGACAGGTCCAGACAGAGGGTCAGGGGAACTCCAGCCTTATATGACAGTCAGAGCAGAATGAAAACTCCTCCTACAAGCTTTAAAGTAGGAGTAAATGCCCATCTCTGACTTTTACCTATAGGTAAGCCTATAATGAGGCTTACTTATAGGTATTGTAAATATCTCCTGTACCGTTTAGGAGATACTTACTGTACCTGTGCCGTAAACGGCAGCTCCTGCATGCACGTGCAGGAGTGACATCATTGTGGCTCCGGCCAGTCACACAGCGCGAGCCCACAAACCCGGAAGGAAGACCGAGTGAAGATGGGATCGCCTGCAGCTCTGGAAGGCTTCCTTTTAACCACTTACTTACTGGGCACTTAAACCCCCCTTCTGCCCACACCAATTTTCAGCTTTCAGTGCTGTCACACTTTGAATGACAATTGCGCGCTCAGGCAACACTGTACCCAAATTAAATTTTTATCATTTTTTCCCCTTAAATAGAGCTTTCTTTTGGTGGTATTTAATCACTGCTGGGTTTTTTATTTTTTGCTATAAAAAAAAAACAAAAAAAGACTGAAAATTTTGAAAAAAAAAGTTTTTTTACCTTCACTGATGTGCGCTGATGAGGCTGCACTAATGGGCACTGATGGACGTCCCCCCATGCACTGCCTCAGAGGACGTCTATTCGACGAAACGCGTAAGGCGTGGTCACGTTCATTACTTATTTCCGTTTTTTTACGTCACTTCCGGTTTTGGAGTTCAGCGCTGTGTAACGCACAGCTAGGAGGAAGGAAGGAGCTCCCACCTTCCTCAAGCAGGTGATTCCTGCTCAGCCAGCCAGCTACTACATGCAGTGACTGCCCCATAGCAATCACTGCACTTTCGCTTTGGAAGTTTTTATTTGTATTTGTTTTATCCAATAAACCCCATTGTTTGAAACGTACTTCACCATCAAGGATCCCCGTCCTTTTCTTTCCTTTATTTTTATCTGATCCCCATTTTTTGAGCCGGATACTGAGGGAAGATTCCAGTATACAGGCATCTTGATCGAGGACACAACCACAGGAGAAACATACCAGGACCCAACAAGGAGGACCAAAAGACCCCATTTACCAAGGCGTGTACCCCTGCAGGGG
>BLSH010146471.1:933608-944040 GCA_018402905.1 Glandirana rugosa
TAAAAGTAACGAGTAATAGCGGATCTACATTACATGTCGGGTCGAACCCGTAACCCGTTAAGTCACGACTGGAGACAAGAAAGACAGGTTATATTATGTACAAAAGACCCGTAACTCAACCTCACTACACACCAATAAAAAAGGGCGGGACAAAAAAACATACGATCAATCTAGGGTATGCATCCGACTGTACTACTCGAGGTCCTTATCCCTTTTAACAATAGTATGAATGGCATTAAAAGGAAAGGACCTTCGAGTAGTACAGTCGGATTCCAAAGGGCGGGACTACAAGGCAACGCTCCACCAAATCCTTTCATCCCCATGTATTATATTGGACAGAAAGAACAGAGGTCAGCACTGAATTGCCCAATGCCCAAGCTGGGCTGTACATTACATCTAGGCGATAATGAGCAATGAAAATGTTCGAATACTTGGATTACCAGGATTTGGATATGGATTACCAGGATTCTAGATGGGGCCTTTTGATCAATTTTAGGATTTACTGATAGATAGCCAGTTATTTGCCAGCTTGAAATTCTGCGTTCTCTGCAGATACGTTGAAAAAATGACCTAAATTGCATCCACTCTTGACCAATCTTCCTGTCCCGAAACTGCAGACAATGAAGGTTGCACCACTTCTGAGAAAAAGGTCCAACCTTTGGAAGAAAAGATGGAACTGGATTAAGAACCTCTGTCTTGAAACTGCTCAAAATATGGAGACTTGGCTGAGAAAGCTTGGATTTTATCCGAGACACGACTGGTTGTTGATTAGTTATAAGGTTGCTTGTATGAAACCTGATCTTCTACACAATGAACCGTTAGAGCTGAAACGGTCGACAACTGGAACGAACTGTAGCCAAGCCCTTTGTCTAGGGCCAATTGCAAAAGCGCCGAGACCTCAATACGAGAGGAAGACTCAGGGTTGCATTAAATAATCACTGCCACACCAAAGATCTTTTCCACATGCTATAGTACGTAGCATTAAAGATATCTTTCAAGATTCAAGAAGCTTCCACTGGACCTCTTCTGCTATGCCCACCTGGGCTAGCCGGCTTCTTAAAAATAACCAGGCTGTCTAATTGAGCCATATTGGGATGAGGCATGCTGTCTGAGTACCAGAGATCTCTGAAGTGCCATAAGCAGAGCTATCAACTGCCTCAATAGTGGAAATCATGAATGGATCAGGTTCAGGATTAGGGAAGTTTGAGAAAAACGTATACAGGCCAGAAAATCCAGCGCTGGGACAGAGCATCATGACCACTGACTCTCGGATGGAAGAACCAAGAGAAGAACACTACCAGCTGAGCACTGACAGGAGGTGCCATGAAATCCACTTGTAGTGTGCCCCACTGAGCCAACAGTTATAGGAAACATCCATTTGTTTAGACCCAGAAAGTGTGTGCTCAAATAGTGTCTGCTCACATATTCTCCACCCTGGGAAGGTAAGAGACTGACAGGGACAACAGATTGCACTCCGGCAACCAAAAGATGTATGCCGCATTCTGCCCAAGGCTGCTTTCCTCCCTGATTCGACACATGCTACTGTCGGAATTCTCACAATGGTCTTGAAATAGTGCTGCAAAAATCAGTAATGTCTCCAGTGCTGTCAACTCTAGAATGAGGAATCGTTCCCTTCAATCTTTCTTGAGCAAACTGGTTCTGACAGTGAGCTTGACCCACTGCTGGAGTAAAGCAAGCTTTAAGTGTTTGAGATGCCATCGCGCCCAGGCCACTGGGGTACTGCTGCATTCATCAATACCCTCATACAATGCCTTTCTGATATCAAATGACTTGTCTTCAGAGCATGGACCATCTTCTTCTGTGGAAGGAATACTTTCCCCACTGTCGTAGAGACACCCAGAAACAACCTCTGTGAGGGAACTAGCTGGCTCTTGCTGAAGATGAGCAACCAACAAAAGCTCTATAGCATCTCCAGGGCCCTCATCTGATGATTCAGAAGCCCCCTAAATTATTTCCACTGCTTTCTATCTAAAATGCATCTCATCACGCCTTAGAAAGGAGAAATGAAAAAGCAGACATAGGTCATCCTCCTACATATATTCTTCTTTGGAAGAGTCTGAAGGTTGGTCGACCTGAGAAAGCTATTGAGTCCAGTTACTGGCTTCAGAAGGAAAACTGGACCTTGCCAGATTAGATGACCCTTGCACAAGGCAAGTCCAAACAGCCCTTTTAGAGTGTCTTGATCTCATGCTTAATGAATTGTGACAATTGTGTCTATCATCTTAATCCCCAACTGTCTGAGCAAAGCAGGATTCATAAAGTCATGTTCATGCACATCTTGGCAGAGCCTGAAGAGGGCTGCCTTTCCTTGGAAGCAGATGGGTACAGTCCCCTACCTTATTTAGTAGAGCTGGTCTTTATTCGTGGTTGGCATTTGCTTTCCTGCAGAAAAAGAAGGCAGAAACATTGAGCTTGTTCAATGACTGTTAAGCAGCAGTGCAGTGCTTCCTCCATACAGAAGCTCAGTAAACCAGTAATAAGGAAAATGTCCACTCCAGCCATGATATTGCACTGCTTCTACATTGCGAGTGATTTACACTCATATGCCACCCCAGAGACCAGCAGAGGGGCTCCCTGATAGATCATGCATTTAGCATGTGAGCACAGGGACCACATCCCAGTGGAACAGGATGGACAGCCCAAAGTTTATTCAGGCTAGGTAGGAGACATGTGCCAATTTCCTGGACCCGGTCCCTTCCCGGGTGTATGGGAACAACTCCTTTAGACTGTATTTACACGTTTACTGAATGTGAAAACCTGTTAGATGTCGTCATCTGGTCTTTGCTTGCTTCAACCAACAAGATTCACACAGTTCTATTCCATCTGCATCTTCTCTTGGAAGAGTCTAAAAAGAGTTGATTTGCCCACAGTGTGAGAGGAAACCACTTCGTTAGCGTGTATTGCTCACATTTTTAATGCATGTGACAACCTATTCGTGTTGATATCTCTGTCCTTGACTGCTTGAAGCAGCAGGATTCATAGTCACGTTCATTTGTATCTTCTCTTTGAGGAGATTGAAGCTGATTGTTTGCCTGGGAAGCCCCCAAGACCGCATATTGCCAGAATAGGCCACCCCTCATTGGGACAGTGGACACATTCCTTAGAGTGTATTGACCACAGTCTTAATGAACTTCACAACCTGTTAGCTGACATCATCTTTATCCTTGGTTGCTTGAACAAAGCAGTATTCTTGCAGTCATGTTTATCCTAAATCGCTATTAGTAAGCGCCTGAATAGGATTGGTTTGCCTGGCAAAAAGGCTTGGAGACTGTTCAATGTCGGAACAGGTAACCCCTTCACAGAGCGATTGGAAACACGCCTCTAGAGTGTATAGACCATGTGCTTAAACAAATGTGACAGCCTGTTAAGTGTTGCCATCCTTACCCTTGTCTTCTTGAACCAACAGGCTTCATATATCACATTCATGTGTATCCTCTCTGGAGAGAGTTGATTTTCCCACAGTGTGAGTGAAAACAACCCCTTTAGGCTCAGTTTCCACTAGTGCAACTTGTAATGCGACTTTGGACACAGTCGCATGACAAGTCACAATCCATTGATCTCAATGGCACCCGTTCCCATCTGTGCAACTTTGAAATCTGCGACTTTGAAAAGGTGCCTGCACCACTTTGATGCAACTTTGGAATCACACTAGCGGAAATGTAGCCCAAGATATATAGGTGTCGTCAAGAAACATACAGTGCTTTGCCTGCCAAGGCATGAGTGGCACAGGACCAGCTTAAGGCCGTGCTTGATGCCTGTCAACTGGAGGGACTAAGAGCTGGTTCACACTACAGCGATCCGACTTGCGGAGGCGACCTCAGCGTGGCCTGCAAACTACCCCTGTAATAGAAGTCAATGCATGTCGTCTGAAGTCGCCCCAAAAGTCGTACAGGAACCTTTTTCCAAGTCGGAGCGACCGGAGTCACTCCTATTAGAACGGTTCCATTGCATAGCATGGAGGTGACCCGTCAGGCGACTCAAGTCACCTGACAAGTCGCGGCAGTGTGAACCGCTCTAATGGAAAAAGGCCATAGTTAATTTCTCATAAACCTGAAAGAAAAACTACTTGAATGGTGCCCCTTACCTCCTTAGCAAGGCCTGGCTACCAGGAAGAGTTGATGCTCATGGCTTAGCAATATAAGCAAATGGCTTTCAGCAAGCTGGCAGAAAGACAAGGTAACCATACATAGTCTTACTGCAAAGGACCTCTTGACCTCACTTAATCTGATAAACAGGATACTAAGCAAGAGTCATTCGACAAATATATCAAAAGTTACGCAACTACTTCAAATGAGAGTCCTGCGGCTTGATAAAGCATTTAAAAACAAAAAGTTTTCATGCAATTGGAATTAGCTGGTTAGGCAATAATCCTCTAAGGGGTTAACCACAGCTAAGGGTAGCTTACACAGTAGGTTCTTAGACCTGACATTAGTACCGGGTGCTTAATGAAACAAACTCAACAATGCCAGAAGCAGGACAAGTATAAAAAAGCTTGTTCAAGACAGAAAAATGTCTGGATCACAATAATATTCAGCAAAGTTTACCTATAGCTAGTACAGATTTTATTTTATTTTTTTTAAAGTAGAGTGAGGCTGGCCATACACTACACATCTCTCCAACCTCTCCCAGATCCACCTTCAACCATGCAGTGCAAGGGTGTGCCTGATTGCACACAAATTACATGGGTTATGTTTGATCTCACACTACATGGTTTTAGTAACCTAAAGGAAAGCCGAACAAGAACTCTAAAGTGCAAGACCTGTCCCCCACCCCAATAGCCAACATGCAGCCAGCCAGGTGCCCACACTCCACCGCAAGCTGCTGTGGAACTCAGACATCCCAGCTGCCATATTGGGATCTGTACAATCTAGAGAAACATCCCTGAACAAAGGAAGATGCATTACAGACAAAAAAAAAGGTAAAATCAGCCTGTATAGAGAGAGCAGAACATGCCATGCCCCCTGCTAATAACAGATCTAACACACCATAGGATGCACGGACTTGCCCAGGGTGCTCCTACAGGAGAGGGTTTACCTCTGTCAGCCCTCCACCTGCGAGGCAAGGCTGGAGAGGTAGGAATCTTCAATACTTATCACTTCATTGCAGAATCATAGTGGTGTTGTCTCTGGAGCGAGGACAAAAAAGGAACGTAGGGGTATAGGGAGGCCCTCCTTTTATTCATTTAGTGGGTTGTCCTATGGGGGTCAGAGGGGAGGACCTGACCCATACGTAGGCTGACATGATGAGCTCCAGGAAACATTAATTCCTGCTTGTGTGATTGGTTCACTGATTTTCAGGCATCCCCTGCAACAAAAATGTAATTTTTGGTGAGATACTCCCAATAGGAAATCACGTCTAAAGGGATATAGACCCTGCAACTTTCCTCATTAGTGCTCTGCGGCTGCACAGCTGGTCGATAATTATGAAACCACTCCCATTAGGCCCAATTAGTCTGGCGCACACAGAAACAAACAGTGATTTCTTCAGAATAACAAAAGATAGGAATCTGCAACAACGTTTGTTATAATCCTTGCAATGTACATAGATCACCCAGGGGGAAATGTTTTTTTCTCAACAAAAGTGGAGTTACGCTTTAAGGAAACAAAAAAAAATGACTGTACAGCACTAGAATGTGAATATTGGGTACCAACACCTGTGCATACACTCACTCCCTAAGGGAAATGTACTTTGATGAACAAACTGACATATTTTATTTCAGACCTATGTAATAAAGACTCTACCACGATTAAAGAAAAATTATATTTTTGGTCAATGCATTCACATTTGTTTAAGTTTTTTTTTTTTAATTGTTTCTACTTTTTTTTCTAAATTTATGTTACTATTTATAATCATTTTATTAAAAATATGTTTTTGTTTTACAAATAAGCAGGTTCACCATGTGAAAAAAAAAGAAAGAAAGAGCACAGCAGAACTAAAGCAATGTGGTGGATTTACTAAAGGCAAACAGACTGTGCACTTAGCAAGTGCAGTTGCACTCATTTTCCCCACAGCTTAGTAAATGTGGAAAGGCTCTGGTGATTTCCATCATCCAGTCACGCGCAAGCAAAAATGCTGATTTTTTTCCTTGCACCTCATTGGGCATTCTTTACAAGGTGAAGCTTTACCATATTTACTAAGCTCTGGGAACAATGAGTGCAACTGCACTTGCAAAGTGCACAGTCTATTTGCCTTTAGTAAATTCTTCCCATGGTGTTGGAGGAACACTCTCTCATCTGAATTTAATATAGTCACGGTTGGAGTGTGATCATACCAAAATGCTGTCCTTGCAATACTATAGCTGATTATGTACAATAGGAGGCTCAAAACATATTCACATACACAGGCCCCCTATGCCTACTCACAGGGTAGTTATGGTGCCATTTTGGGTGTTTCTAATATAATGGCTGGATAGACCTTATCGCTTGCATTTCAAGCAGTGGTGGCTGCTGAAATTTTAGGATGGGGGGGCGCCAGACCCCGCCCTCCCCTTTTGACCCCTCCCACTTTTCATATGCCCCACCCTTTATACAATCCACCCACTCCATCCCCTGTATTCCCACTTGCTTCCACCCATAGTGTCAGGAGTATACAGCTCAGCATCACAGGACAGAGTATACAGCTCAGCATCACAGGGCAGAGTATATAGCTCAGCCTCACAGATCAGGGTATATAGCTCAGCCTCACAGATCAGGGTATATAGCCCAGCATTACAGATAGGGTATATAGCTCAGCCTCACACATCAGGGCATATTGCTCAGCATTACAGATAGGGTATATAGCTCAGTCTCATAGATCAGGGTATATAGCCCAGCATTACAGATAGGCTATATAGCTCAGCCTCACACATCAGGGTATATTGCTCAGCATTACAGATAGGGTATATAGCTCAGTTTCATAGATCAGATTATATAGCCCAGCATTATAGATAGGGCATATAGCTCAGCTTTGCAGATAGGGTATATAGCTCAGCATTGCAGATAGGGTATATAGGTCAGCATACAGATAGGGTATATAGGACAGCATCACAGATAGGGTATAGAACTCAGCATTACAAATAGGGTATATAGGTCAGCATACAGATAGGGTATATGGGTCAGCATACAGATAGAGTATGCGGGGCAGCATACAGATAGGGTATATAACTCAGCATTACAAATAGGGTATATAGGTCAACATACAGATAGGGTATATAGCTCAGCATTACAGATAGGGTATATAGGTCAGTATACAGATAGGGTATATAGGTCAGTATACAGATAGGGTATATAGGTTAGCATTACAGATAGGGTATATAGGTCAGCATTACAGATAGATAGGGTACATAGCCCAGCATTACAGAGAGGGTATATAGGTATGCATTACAGATAGGGTATATAGCCCAGCATTACAGATAGGGTATATAGGTCAGCATACAGATAGGGTATATAGGTCAGCATACAGATAGGGTATATAGGTCAGCATACAGATAGGGTATATAGGTCAGCATTACAGATAGGGTATATAGGTCAGCAATACAGATGAGGGTACTCAGCTCACAGCTCGCACTGTCAGCACCCCCACCCTTCACGCGGGGCTTGCAGCTTCAGTGGCACACTGGCACACCCCCCTGTGGGAGGCCCAGCACTTACCGGGCTGTGATGTCCACTGTCTTCTCTTCCTGTCACTGTGTCTTCTGACTCCTCCACAGTGCGGGCAGCAGCAGCGACGGAGGTGTCTGCTCCTCATGCTTCCTCGGTTCTCCACTCTGTGTCTCCTCTTCCGTCAAAGCGCTAAGCACCCAATAGGATCGCCTGGCACTTTGGCCAATCGGGAAACAGGTCTCACTGACCTGCCTCCTGATTGGCGGGGAGGCACTGTAGTGTGAAAATAGCAAACATTCATTCGCTATGGTCACACAATTGGGTGGGATCGGGGCACATAAAATGTAGAATGCAGAGAAATAGCCCACCCTATTTTGAAACCTATTAGAGCCTTTGGCTCTAATCAGGTGCTTAAAGAAAAACAAACCCCGCCATAGGAATCCATGCACCCTGCGTCCTGAAAGGATGTACAGCATGATTGTGTACCATGTGAGGGTTTAAATTTTTTTTATTTTTTTCCATATATTATATTGCTTTGATCTTTGTAAAACACATTTAATTATCAAAGTAGTGTTGCAATACAATGTTGTATCAGTTGTGTACATTAAGATGAATGGTAATGTTCAGTATCTGAATATTACCATTGCTGAACCCCTCTCTTAAATAGAGGTTATTCCCGAAAAAGGACAGCAGAAGGGAAAGGACTAGTCACCAGTTGCCTCTGGTCTCCCTGCAGCTGATCTTAACCTTACTGACTTGTCATAACTTGTTCTGCACTGTGGGGACAATTCAATAAGGCCTTTGTGACACATTTCTGGAGTTGTGGGTGTAGTTAAAAGCCTTACGCCAAATTCATGAAACCCATGCAATATTTTCATGATTAGTACCAATGTGTATGTCAAATTCATGTAGTTCTTGTTTGCCACATAGTTTCTGTCTGTTGCTATTTTTTGTGACACATTTATAAAGAAATACCACCTTAGTGGTAATAAGCATATTGGAGGTAAATAAGGCTTCCATGTTGGAGTAAATTGTTTCGCACATGTTTGATTCAAATTATGTCACAGATTCAAAAATGTTCAGAGGCAACTCTGCGACAAATTAATTTACACCTTACAACTACTTACATATATCTGTTGTAAGCTGCGTTATGACACTCTTTATGAATATCTTATGCAGTATTAATCGCAGAAGCAGATGATGCACTATATATTTAAATATATATATATCACATGATATATATATATATATATATATATATAATACATGTGTTAATTATTGCAAAATGAACCCCGCATTTTCAGCATTTTTTTACACCTTATTTTACCGCAGACTGGACCTCAGGCTGCAGTGGACGGTGAAACAGTTAGTAGCTGTATTCCTACCATTGCTATATGTGACAGTACCAGCTCAGGCATACTGGTTGTCAGGGAGCTGAGGAGACCCGCTGGCATCCTAACATCCAATGACTCATCCCTGACCTACTCATTCAGCTGTCAACCTGGGATTCCTGGCTAACAGGTGAATGTAAAAAAAGGCGTGAGGACAGGGTTTAAAAAACAAAAAAATGTTGTGAGATCTCCCCCAAATTCCATACAAGACCTTTATCCGAGTATGCAGCCTGACAGGCCAGGAAAGGGTGGGGGGGGGGCATACACCCCCTTTCCCGAATCATACCAGACCACATGCCTACAGGCAGGGATGGGTTACTGGTTGCTAGGATGCCGGCGGGTGCCAGCTCTCTATCAACCAGCATCCTTGAGCGGGAACTGTCTCATTTAGTGATGGTAAACATACCACTGCAAAATGTTTCAACTGTTATGTAATACATTTGTTAAATAGCGAGTGGCTAAACCACCAGATAATTAACATTTTTGTTTTTTTATGAATTGACTTTAATGTAATATCGCATTTGTTTACAATAGTTACAGCAAGAATTACCACATTTGCAGTTTTTGCCACAAATGCAGTATTTACTGGTAGTGAATTGACACATTTCACATAAGATATGTTGTGATAAGTGATTTCTCTTAGTGTGGTGGCCATCTTGGTAGAGGCAGGGCTTTGCTTTCTCATGTCATGTCCGCACTTGAAGAATGCCAGTCACTGCTATGGAAAATGGAAAACAATTACTCTGCTGTGCTGTGACATGTGATGCCATCCAGTTAGGTACTCCCTACTAGCCCGCAAGTGCAGTGCAGTAAGTTATGGTAAAATGCAGCATTTTATCTCACCTCACTGGGTGGCACCACATGTCACAGCGCTGCAAAACAACGTACCGTGCTGCTGAGAAAAAAAAAAAAAAGCCATGGGGTTGTGTGATGTGGTAAAACACGCATCCCACCACCCCCTGCCACACATCATTGCAGCCAAAAATGACCAGCTGACCATTCATTAAACTGCTCCAGTTTAGTGTGAGGGCAAGTGCATACAATGCAGGAGTCAGAAGTGCATAACACTAGCCACTTTTCAGAGTGCAACCAAAATTAACCCCTCTTTCCGGTACAAATCCCCCCCCCCCAAATTCCTCAGGGTATAGATATCCCCTAACACCCTTAAATCCCCCCTCCCAGCCTACCCCTTTAGTATAAATTCCCCCAGAACAAACCCTTCAGTACAGACTCCCTTCCCAGCACAGACCTACATCCCCAACACAGACCTCTCTGTACAGATGGAACCCCCAGCACAAACTCCCCAGCACAGACCCCTCTGTTCAGACTGACCCCCCCCCCCTCCAGCACAAACCCCTCTGCTCAGACTGACCCCCTCTAGGAAAATCCCTTGGCACAGATCAACTCCTGCCAACATAGCCCCCTAGAACAAACCAGTCC
>BLSH010146471.1:952585-967205 GCA_018402905.1 Glandirana rugosa
TCCCTCGCCACGGACCCCCACCCTGGAGTGCGGCAAAAAAAAAACGAAAAATTAACGGCCGCTACAAAAAAAATAAGTCGACAGTTGACTACTGAGCCAACAATTGGTGAACTGTTGACCCGTGAATTTGGGGGAATTGTTGGTCTGGTTAAAAGTCGAAAGTCGCGAGAGTTTGAAACTTACTGTTAATGAGTCAGTACGCTGTGACATGGGTATACTTTAAACACAGGAAAAAAAGTGTGTTTATCTCGAAAGAAAACCACCATAAATTAGTAGCGACCAAAAAATAAAAAATGCGATATTAATTTTTTTCTGGCTTTTAAATATGAAGAAAAATTACTAATTTGCAAAATTTTATAACAGAAACGAAGAAAAATTCATTTTTTTACAAAATTTTCGGTCTTTTTTTAATTATAGCGTAAAAAATAAAAAACCAGCGATGATTAAATACCACCAAAAGAAAGCTCTATTTGTGTGAAAAAAAGGACACAAATTTCATATGGGTACAGTGTCGCATGACTGAGTAATTGTCATTCAAAGTTTGAGAGCGCTGAAAGCTGAAAATTGGTCTGGTTGTTAAGGGGGTTTAAGTGCCCAGTTGTCAAGTGGTTAACAACCGAGTCATCAGTTGACAGCTGAATAAAAAAAACATCGCCGGCAATTAAAAAGCAAAAAAAAAACGGCGTGAGGTCCCACCCCCAGGCACCGCTCCCTTGTGACATCACAGACCGGTGCATGCTGGGTTGATGACATCACAAGGAGGCGCTGCCACCAGGTGATGTCGCCTGGAGCCTCTGCCCTTACCTACATAAGAACTGTCAAAGGGCAAACCAGGCATTCGGTGGTTTGCCTTAGTTGACAGCGGAGCCTTTTTTTTTCTTTCTTTTTTGGGTCCAGTGGTGCGGGCATTGCAATTGACGGTCGATTTACATCATGGACCAGTGGAGGAAGGTGTTTTTTTATTTCGGGGGGGGCAAACAATCCACTCACCGCCACTCCCCCCGGTCGGTCGGGTCACGGTCATCAACAAGGGGACAAAGCACCCACCCCTCCACCATGTTGAGGGTATGTAGATTGGTATAGTTCAGAAGGGGGGGCACTCGCTCGTTCTCCCTTTCCTGCCCTGCCAGGCTGCATGCTTAGATAAGGGTCAGGTATGGATTGTGGGAGGAGGGACCTCACGCCTTTTTTTTCTTATTTTGGCATGGGGTTCCCCTTAAAACCCATGCCAGACCACATGCCGTTTTTTTTTTTCCATTGCTGGCAATGGCATTGTTTTGCCTGCAATTTAAATGTCAGGCATCATTTTTTTTTCTTTAGAAATGTCATTTTTTTCGGCAGCATGTTCTATACATGCTGCAGATGTGTCACTTTACAAGCAGACTAAGGGGACCCCACAGATACTATATTTAAAGGAATTTTCCATTTTTATTGAAGCATCATTAAAATCACTGCTCCTGTAAAAAATATATTTTTTTAAAAAATGTTTTGTATTGATACATGTCCCCCGGGGCAGTGCCCGGAGCCCCATACCCTTTTTATGCCCAATTACTTGCATATAAGCCTTCAAAATGAGGACTTTTGATTTTTCAAGTTCGGGTTCCATAGACTTTAATAGGGTTTGCCTTTTGTCAGAACTTTTTCTCTGTTCGGGAGTTCTGGTGCGAACCGAACAGGGGGGTATTCGGACACTAAAGTCGCATGACAAGTGGCATCCAATGTTTTTCAATGTCTACCGCTCAAATATGTGTGACTTAAAGTTGCAGCAATTTTAAAAAGGTTCCTGCATTACTATAGTTCAACTTTAATGCGACTTGAGTGCCAAAGACTGTAATGTAAACCCTCAAAAGTCACATGAAAGTCACACCTGAATGTTAAACATGCGATAGTTGTGCAACAGTTGTCCATTTTCATTGGTCATAGGAGACCTGATGAAGATCAGAAGTAACAAGTTGTGTTTCTTAGGCCTTATTCCCCCAAAGCATTTTGTACCTCAAATGTGCTCATCATCCAAAATCCCATGGTTTTCAATTGTGCCTGTTCACACCTGAGCATAATATTACTTGAAGCTTGGAGCTTGAAAAAGTACATGAGCTTCCTTTGAGCTACAAGCTTCAAGCATTTTTGAATAGGAGTGCCAGAAAATGTGCAAATATATGCAAAAAAGACAAGAAAATGCACATATGGCTTGTGTTTTCTAATAGTAACTAGCTTTCTATTGGCTAAAAAATTAATTCTTAAAGTGATTGTAAACCCTTACATATACCCATACAAAAAAAATGAAATTGCGTGGGACTTTAAATGTATGTTCTAGGGTATATTAAACACCAACTCATAAGGTATAAAAAATTCTTATAGTTTTATTACGTATCAAAATAGTTAAAACATATATGTTATTCACTCATGCAATGCCCATATAGGTCTGTCTTAAGGTCTTGGGATCCCATGTATTGGCCAACATGTTTTGTAGACTGCTCCGCTTCTTCAGTGCCTTGGATCCTCTAGAAGGTACTGTAATTAATCACAAACATTTATTAAGATATTTGTACATTACTATGGACACAAAATCTTTTCTTGTAACTAGACACCAAATTTAGGCATTATTAACATATCATGCAACATTTTGCATTGACTTGTAGACATAACATATATGGGTATTATATCCATCATGGATGACATGAACAGAAGCATGAATCATTCTGTGATGATATGTATATACAATATACATATACAGGCAGGTCCATAAATGTTGGAACATCGACACAATTCAACTTTTTTGGGCTGTATACACCACCACAATGGATTTGAAATGAAACAAACAAGATGTGCTTTAACTGCAGACTTCCAGCTTTAATTTGAGGGTATTTACATCCAAATTAGGTGAACGGTGTAGGAATTACAACAGTTTGTATATGTGCCTCCCACTTTTCAAGGGACCAAAAGTAATGGGACAATTGGCTGCTCAGCTGTTCCATGGCCAGGTGAGTGTTATTCCCTCATTATCCCATTTACAAGGAGCAGATAAAAGGTCCAGAGTTCATTTCAAGTGTGCTATTTGCATTTGGAATCTGTTGCTGTCAACTCTCAATATGAGATCCAAAGAGCTGTCACTATCAGTGAAGCAAGCCATCATTAGGCTGAAAAAACAAAACAAATCCATCAGAGAGATAGCAAAAACATTAGGTGTGGCCAAATCAACTGTTTGGAACATCCTTAAAAAGAAAGAACGCACCGGTGAGCTCAGCTACACCAAAAGACTCGGAAAACCACGGAAAACAACTGTGGTGGATGACCGAAGAATTCTTTCCCTGGTGAAGAAAACATCCTTCACAACAGTTGGCCAGATCAAGAACACTCTCCAGGAGGTAGGTGTATGTGTGTCAAAGTCAACAACTACTTTAACCACTTGCCAACTGCCCGCCGCAGCGTGACGGTGGCAAAGTGGTTTGTTATCGCGAAACGCCGTCACCTGACAGCGGCCGCCATAACGAGTATTGTGTGAGTGGGCACGCCGCCAGGGGCACACTCACTGTGTTCCGGGGGGCAGGGAGAAAGTAGGGAGGACTCGATCGCCGCCGGCTACCCGCGATGGCTACCCACAGTGAAAGAACGGAGGTCCGTGTATGTAAACACGGATCTCCATTCTGTTAGAGGGGGAAGGGCTGTGATCACAGGCTTCCTGTATATGGAAGTCGTGATCACTCCCCTCCCCCTGCCAGCCCAGCCCCATACAGTTAGAACACACTGAGGGAACACAGTTAACCACTGCAATATCGCAGTACCGCTAAAAATCGCAGATCGCCGCCATTACTAGTAAAAGATGAAAAAATAAAAAAAAAACCCAGAATTAAATTCTCATCATTCGTAAATGCAGTAACTTTTGCGCAAACTGTTGAATCGCAAAAAGGGCTCTGGTCCTAAAGTGCGAAATCCTTCCGGGGCTGAAGTGGTTAAGCTTTAGAAGCTAGCAAAAACATGCAAAAATGCCAGTACAAGCACGTAATAAAAAAAACCATGCAAAACGACCAAAGATGCTCAGCTCAATTGTGAATGCAGCCTACTGTGCTTTGGTGTGGAGTTCTAAAAGAAGTTAGGGAGACAGAGATAGCAGGTCTTTGATGACCTAAATAATGTTGATTTATGAATACAGCTGCTTCATTACTACAAGTCTTAGCATGCTCCGTTATCTAGGTCTATGCTTAGGCTTGTTTAATTGGACCCTCAGCAACTCCTAATAATGCTAAACATATTGCCAAGCAAGCCTTGGTCAATGTTCTGAGTTGTATTTTTTAAATTAAAATATCACACCACAATTGTGAGCTAAATGCTTTGACCTTAATAGGCACGTTTTACCAGCAGTGCCATCTGTCAAACTCTGAAAGTTGAGTTTAAATTGTCATGGCCCCAAAGCAAAGCATTGCAACTGTGGCATGTGTACAGCTCTTTTGAGCCGCAATGATAGAATTTAGCTGTGCAGGTGGGGGTGGCGGTAAAACTGCAGCTCAACCACATGTTTTTACTGCCCTCTGGCTGCCCATGTAAAGAGCTCTTAAGCACAAAATAGGTAGGCAAAGGACACAGCTCTGCCACATTTTTGGCTATGGGACAGGAAGTGAAGGTTAATCTCAAAGGGAGACAGATGACAAAAAACTGACAGGGGTTGTAACCCTCCTTTACGCTATCCAAAATTAAAAAAGGAGTTTCCTTTATTTTTATTTTAAGCTGAAAAATGTTATCTTGAATTTAAAGAACAATTATAATTAGAAGTTGAAAATCCTTATTGAATCGCCCAGGGGACCCAGTGCACGTAGCACTTGGTCATGTTCAGTTCCTTGCAGTGATTTGCAAATGAAAGATCATTTCTTTTCTGTCTTTGATGTGCTGTAGCTCCACCCCAGGCTGAAGCCCAATTTATGTGCTTTCCAATGGGGCAGTTCCAGCCAGAACTGAAGGCACCAATCCTTCATTATTCTGCAGCCCTGACATCTGTCCTCCAGTGCTGGGCCTTATCTGCTCTACCCCTCTGCTTTGTGCATGAAGGAAAGACTAGAGAGTAGAGTTCAGACCCTTCCACCAGCTGCAAGCTCTTCTATGGAGAAAGACTAGAGTAGTAGCCAGTGCTGGGACAAGGTTATCCAGCGCCCAGGGCAAAGATGCCCCCCCCCCTGCTCCATTATGTGCGAGCTTAGGGGATCCTACCCCCAGTAGTCATCTGCTTGTCAGTAGGAGGGTTTTTAATAAGGGTGGAGTCATCCCATAAACTGAACTGGCTCTCTACTGCTCTCCTCACTGCTCCCAGAGCTTGGCTGAAAGTAGTACTGATGCATCTGTCACTACTCCTGCCAGGCATATAATCAGAATGGCGGTGCCCCCATCCCTACAGTATACAACTGCGCCCAGGGCAGCTCCCCTTCTGCCCACCCCTTGTCCCAGCCCTGGTAGTAGCTGCCAACTTGTGTTCTTTTGAATGACAGCACACTGGAGCCAAGCACCGTCACTCAAAAAACACAAGACTACATCAACACATGCCAGCTACTACTCTACTAATCAACTGATTTCGACATCCATGCTAGCGGTGAGGGTGAAGGATTCTCCACTGCCCGCTATGGTATTCAGGCAACTGCAGCACATGAGGCTACTTGAATACAATTGTGCTACTGAACAGTGGCTGCCTCTCTTAAGACAAAGTCATTATTTAGCCAATCATTTTCATACAGCTCAGTCAATTTTTAAATCAGCTTTAGTCGAATCAGGTGGTGCCTGCAGGGCCATCCACAGCTCAAATTCCTTAAATGAAAGCAGTTTATTGGGTCTTTTGAAGTACCCTGTGGAACTGTCTGAGCAATAGTAATCAGGTAAGAGACTGCTAGGCAATAGATGGAGTAAGCCCTGCAGTTATCATATGCAAGGTAGAGTGATATATTACAAACCTTTTCTATTAGAGATTTCTGACTTGTTACTGCACAATTGAACACCACAGGCTTCATTTGTAAATGAATGGGATTCTTTAGAACTGGTTTCCATCAGAACAAAATACACATGCAAAATCAATTCTTTTTAAATGGATCTGTTCAGAGCACTGTTTCAAAAATTCCTGAATGCTGAATATTGGGTGGTTTACTTGAATCTTGCTATTCACATCTAGGCGTTTTAATGCACTTCAAAGCAAGTACAAGGGTTTTCCATTGTTTTTAAACGATGCTAATTTACATCTGTGTGATGTGCTGACCTCCATTGTCCATTCTATGATTCATCCATGGCTTATTGATTACAGTGGAAAGGCATGACAATATGTGATTGTTTATAACACACATGAGAGGGTGTGATTCCAATAAATGGTTGGATCGCTCTGCAGTAACTTAACCCCTTCACTGACACATGTAAGGGTTGTGGTAATGGCTGCTATAGCTCCTATAAAGTTGGGCCCATCTGCTGGCTTTCTTGTAATAGTGTTTCAGACAGCTGCTGGGAAGGTGACACTTCACCTCCTACCTTGTGCCTCAGGCTCACCTATCCTTTCTGAGGGTTTGGGATCTCTATGGAGGATGTCCTCAGAGAAAAAGGTGGAAGATCAGTGACCATCCATTTGCTGATCTCCCCTGTATAGTATGAACCCAGAAGGACTCCACTCCAAACACTTCCTGAGCTGGCAGGCAGCTCTGTCTGGTTGAAAAAAGCTGATCAAGCACAGCCTGTGCTTGATCAGCTTCAACAGAGTGCAGAAATGACATTGGGGGTCTAATAGACTCCTGATGTCTCCTTTATGAGAACTTGTGACCTGCACTATGCTATCACATAAGGGGCTAAAAAGCCCTCTTGTGATAGCGATAAAGTGAAATTAAAAATAGATTTTTATTTTACTTTAAAGTTTAAGAGTGGCTCTAAAAGCAATTTGTTTATTAAAATAAAAAATCAGGTTATACTTACATGCTCTGTGCAACTTCTTTATTGGCGGCCCCTCTACTGGCGCTCTCCGTCCTGCTTACAAGTGCCTCCATAGCAAGCTGTGTGTTATGGGGGCACCTGTGCGGGCACGCTTCCGAGCTGAGCTGTGTGCGTCAATAAGCACACACACTGTAGTTGCGCCAAGCCCCCCACTTCCTCCTCAGGATTTGACTTACAGCAGAAGGAGCCAATGGTTCCCACCAGGGGCATAACGATAGGGGTTGCAATTGAAAACTGGGCCCCATGGTCCAGGGGGCCCATGTGCCTCCCTTGTACACCTGAATAGGAGGGATGGCGGGTCAGATCGGATGAAAACAGACAGGTGGTCCATTTTCATCCTATCTCCATAGAGGACAGCGGGGCTTTGACAGGTTCATCTCCACACAGTGAGTGGAGACGGACTTATCATCCACCTGCTCAGCAGGGATCAACAGAGCGATCCCTGCTGAGCAAAGTGGAGTCCGCACACAAACAAGCCCATGTGAAAGAGCCCTTAAAGTGGATGTAAACCTGATTCATGAAATTTGAGCTGGGCACATAGATCTGCAGTGTTTTCTCATCTCTCTCCAAAGCACGGAGTTCTGTGTGTTTCTTCTGTTCCGTAGCTTTGTTATCAGCCTGATAACTTCTGACAAGTTCTCCGACACCAGAGATAAAAGCAGCCTGAAGTTTGTGTCGTGGGAGGTTGCTATAAATAGATTAGCACAGAGCTGCTTGATTCAGAGCACAGCTCTGCACGTCTTTGCCTATGTGGAGGGGGTGTGTGCCTTTCCTCCAATCAGCTGTCTTGGCTGTATGCCAATAATCCTCTCCTACTGCTGAACAGGAAGAGAAAATCTAAGGGCCAGTTAACACCACATGCAGTCCAGTGCCTTTTTTTCTGCATCAAAAATGCATGGAAAGTAGGTTATATGATTTCCAATGGAATAGTTCACACCAGTGCAGCCAGTTCCAGGGCTTTCCAGTTCCAGAAAAAAAAGTAGAACATGTTGCATTTTACCTGCACTGGACTGTACTGGAATGCAGTAAAACACATCAAAAATGCACTGAAACGCACTGGAATGCATCACAAATGCACTGCACCCTAGTATAGTATAAAAAAACAAGAGAAAAAGAAGAAAAGCACCTGGAATGCTTCCGGAAACGCACCAAAAAAAGGCATCCAACATGCACTGGAACGTGTCTAAAACGCGCATGCAGAAACTTATCCGGAACGGATCTGGCGTGCATTTTTATGGTGGGGACCAGCCCTTATACAATGTAAGAGTTCTAAAGAATATAAAAAAAGAAAGACAGCCGACATACATGTAAAACTTATGTAGGGAGATTTGTTTCATCCCTGTGTATCATCTGAGGCTGTTCACTTCACTGGGTATATGTGAGGGTTTACATCCACTTTAAGTATTTGTTTAGAGCCAATGGCTAAACGAGTGAGGAGGGAGAGGGCCCAAACAGCCTCTGCTCTTGTGCATATCGTGGGATCAAGTTCAGGCTCAGGCAAGCAGGGGCGTAACGATAGGGGTTGCAATTGCAACCGGGCCCCCTAGTCTTTGTGTACATAAAGCCTTATACTTACATGAGCCCAATCTTGATCCAGCACTGTGCACAAGAGCAGCAGCTATCTCCCTCCTCACAGGCAAGATTGATAACACCAGGAGCCGTTGGCTCCTGCTGCTGTCAATCATATCCTCTGAAGAGGGAGTAGGGCCAAGCCCGTAACAAGTGCCCCCATAAGAAGCAGCTTCCTATGGGGCCACTTGCTGAAGAGGAAGAGCCAGGAGCGCCAGCAGAGGACACCAGAAGAAGATGATCAGGACTGCTCTGTGCAAAACCATTCTTTATTGTTTAAAAAAGAAAAAAACGGAATATTTAGAATCACTTTAAGCCCCGGTTTACACATGGAGCTGCTTTGAAGTTGCTTTACTTCAAAGCAATTTGAAAGCTGCTGAACTTTACATGCACTTGCTGACATCCGTGCGACTTTATACACAGATGTCAAGGCAAGTCGCACATGAAATCACACAAAAATAGTGCAGGAACCTTTTTCAAAGTCACTATGACTAAAGTCACACTGATTTGAATGGTTCCACAGTGGCAAATAGGGTGCGGCTTGTCATGCGACTTTGATCTGTCACACCTGTGTGTGAACGTGCGCTTACATAGGCTCCATGCACACTGACCGCTCTATATAGTCGTTTTGGACGTCGGATTTCTGGCAGAAAAACAATGCTTTTAATCCTAGCTTTTATCAGCGTTTTGTAATAGCATTTATGCGTGTTTATCGGCATATTCGTTTTTCTTTTAACTTCATTAGCTTCCATTAACTACAAAAAAAGCTGAGTGTTTATCAGCGTTTATCGGCATCCAGTGGTTTTTATGGTCAGAAGAACGACTCTTGAACGCCAATTCAGGGCGTTCAGATAACAGCCCAAAAACGCCACTGCTGTTACACGACAATAAACATCCATGTGTGCATGGACACAGGATAACATAAAGGGGTATTTTTGGGCTGTTAAAAAGACGCCCAAATGGCCATAAATGTGTGGTTCTCTTGAGCCACCAAATCTGTTGAGAACTGATAGAAATATAAACATTCACAGATGATAGCAGGCAAAAGATCGCTTCCCAAGATACATGCTAATAAAAGAAACAAATGTTTCAATGATGCTTTTGTATCATTTTCTTTATAAAGCCAGCACTGTGTCTGGGAGTTCCACTGATCTGCTGTTAGCAATATACTGTAACTACAGAGAAAACATATTTTTTGTTTAGAGTGGTAGAGGGAAAAGTTCCCCGCTCAGTGCAGAACACATCACCGTGTCAGATGCGTTCCCATTGAACTTAATAGGCTGGGAATTCGCACTGCATTGCACAGAAAATGCACACGTTTTCTGTGCAATGCGGACTACCAATGCACCGCACCTATGTGAACCTGACACACTGAAGACAATGTGTTTTCAAGTGTCATGTGAATTGGATGTGGTGTAAGCCATATCCAATTCGCATAGGTGTGAACCCAGCCTTACTCTATCCAAAATCAAAATCAAAATGGTTTTGCCTCTAGTTTAACCATTTGCCGACTGCGCTATAGCCGAATGAGGGCTACAGCATAGCCAGCTAGCTCTGGGAGGCCGCTGTGTAACGGCCTCACGTGATTGCACCCGCCGCATGGCGCGGGTGGCGTGCACTGTGACCACAGATTGAGGTAAAGAACCAATCAGCGGCTCTTTACCATGTGATCAGCTGTGTTCAATCTCAGCTGATCACGGATGTAAACAGAAGCTGGTTATCGGCACTCCTTTCCTCATGCTGACAGCACTGGCTTCTCTAAAAGGGACTTGTACACTAATTATTAGTGTCCTGATTATCAGTGCAATCCCAACAGTGCCCACCAGAGCTGCCAATCAGTGCCCACCAGAGCTGCCAATTTGTGCCCACCAGTGTTGCCAATCAGTGCTCACTAGTGTTGCCAATCAGTGCCCACGTGTTGCCAATCTGTGCCCACCAGTGTTGCCAATCTGTGCTCACTAGTGCTGCCAATCTATGCTCGCTAATCTGTGCCCACCAGTGTTGCCAACCAGTGCCCACCATTGCTGCATATCTGTGCTCGCTAATCTGTGCCCACCAGTGCTGCCCATCTGTGCTCGCCAATCTGTGCCCACCAGTGCTGCCAATCTGTGCTCACCAGTGTTGTCAATCAATGCCCACCAGTGCTGCCAATCTGTGCCCACCAGTGTCTGCTCATTAGTGTCACCTATCAGCGGTGCCTGTCAGTGCACCCTCATCAGTGCACATCAGTGAAGGAGAAAAATTACAAAATTGTATAACAAGATTTTATTTTCAATATTTTCAGTCTTTATTTAGCAAAAAATAAAAACCCCAGAGGTGATGAAATACCACCAAAAGAAAGCCCTATTTGTGTGAAAAAATGACAAAACTTTCCTATGGGTACAGTGTTACATGACCCTGCAATTGTCCTCAAAGTGTGACAGCACTGAAAGCTAAAAACTGGCCTGGGCAGGAGGGGGGTAAAAGTGCCCAGTAGGGATGTGGTTACCAGGCTCCTCCTCCTGTGCTGTGTTGTGAGCACACTAGCCATGTTCTGGGCATGTGGGAAGCCAGCATATTGGAAGGAGCCGCCTGTATAAAAGCGGCCATTGCAGCTGACAAGATACAACTGTGACATTGCAAATCTGGAAGTGAAATACGACGGAGCGCTGTAACCTTTCCACCCCACTCCCTCATCGGAGGGGTAAAGTGTCTGTGTTGAATAAAGTTTGTGTGGATTGAAGAGTTGTGGCTACCGCAGGGGGTGCTGGGAGTGGTAGTTCGGGCTCTCTCCTCCCAGCATCACTCATTGCCTTGGCTTGGGATTCGGCTCATGGACGGAGCAGCGGCAGGGAGAGGAGGAGGCGACATCCCGAGCTGAACTCTATAGAGGGAGATCCGGGGCTGAGCAGTGAGCAGAGGGCAGCTCTTCTCCCTACTGATCGGTAAGATGGGTCTTGTATGATGGGGGGGACAATAGATGGATGTGGGGGTGATTGATTACTATGGGATGGAGAGGAGTTGTGGGGATCATTGGTGTGCCTCTGCTCCCATTACTATATACATCCTAGAAAACAACATGGGAGAGGTGATTGATCTGTGCTGGGATGGAGGGATAGGGAGGTTCCTCTATATACAGTTAAGTATTAGTCTATGATGATGACACAGAAGGGTGGATGGATGATGTTATCCCAGAACTAGCTGAGCACAGGATTTGTCAGATTGCTCATGGCCATGTGATCAGCGCCTGCTGCCTTCCTATGAATGGCTTTAATTCTAGATAAACCTTGATTGTCATACACAACACTCACTTCATTAATGATCAGCGATAAGAATAGCACCCGCTGTCGCTGCTGCCTGGGTTTGGATAGAATGCTTGTCAGAAAATCTTTAAAAAAAATATTGCAGCGATCGTGCGATAATCTGATCGTTAGTACACAGCTTTCGTTCGAAATTTTCAGAAGGGACAAACATGAAAAAGTTTACATAAAAAAAACGTACGATGCCAGATTGTAGGATTTTTGGTTAATCCGCACCGTTTTTGTCCGAAAATCCAATACAAATATTATATATATATATATATATATATATACACACTATACAGACATCCCTTCCAAATCTTTATTCTGTCACACAAGAATTTTCATACTTTAGTAACCGATTTGTTTTCAATATAAGACTAGCATGCAGAAAAAAAGAAAAACGTACGATCATTCGTCTGATAATCTCATGGTGTGTAGTCTCATCTGAGCAGCCATCCTCAATCAGGGTTCCTCCAGAGGCTACACACAATGAGATAATCGGACGAATGATCACCCCCCCCCCCCCCTTTTCTTTTGCATGCTCGTCTCCTATTGAAAACGAAGAGGTTACTAGAGTGAAAATTTTCGTATGACAGAATAAAAATTCAGAAGTGATGGTAATGTATTTGTATTTTATGCGCGGACGAAACTGATTAAACAAAAATCATACGATCTGGTGCCGTCCAAAAAAAAAAGTGTGTTTTGTCCCTTCAGATAATTTCAGACGAATGCTTGTGTACTAACTCATAGATTATTGTACAATCTCTTTAAAAGCGGTATTTTTTGTACGATCTTCTGATCATGTGTACGTGCCTTAAGGCTCCTTCCACACTTACATCTTGTACACACGGTGCGATGGTCGTACGACCGAACGTCCAAATCGTATGTTGGCTGTTGTGTCTCACGTACTGACATGCACTAAGCGATCGTATGACCAAGCCTAACGTGGTGACGTGCTACGAGCGTATAAAGAGGAAGTTCAGGTGCATGTAATTTTGTGAATTAGGAACGTAGGTTTACACGAACGGACACTTCTGGGCGTTCCTGACTTCGGAGCATGCGTGTTTTGCACAGTAAACTTGTTGGCCCAACTTCTCTGTACACACGATACAACAGTCATACGACCGGTTGTACAACCAAAGTTTTCTAGTCTGCTCATCCAACTTCTGTTGTAAGACCATCGCACATCGGCTGTTCTAGTTGGGCTTACTAACAGTCGGATGATCATACAGCAAGCGGTCATACAACCATTTTCATACGACCGTCGCACCATCTGTACGGGGCTTTATGTGACTTGTCCTGCATTTTAGGACGCATGACAAGTCGTTCCCCATTATTTCCAACCATTCGTATCTGTACGACGTTCAAGTCGTGCCGACTTCTTCAAAGCAGTCCCTGCATTACTTTGGTCCAACTTTGATGCAACTTGAGGTCCATAGACTTCAATGTTAAACCCTTAAAGTCTCATGCAAATCGCACCTGAATAATATAGATGCGACTTCTGTACGACTTTGTAATATGTTTTCATTGTGCCAAAGTTGCAACAAAGTCATACTGATGCAAAATTGCTGTAAAATCGCATCGCACAAGTATGAAAGGGGCCTAAGGGGTTCCTTGAGCTGTGACTGATTGACCGCCCACCTTGTGCTGCCCTCATAGGTCAAGGCCACTTGGCAGAGACACTAGCATACATTAATAAATGTTTGGACACTCGCACCAGAAGATGAAATGAAATAATTATATGTGGAGGCTGCTGCTGTTTAACCACTTACCTACCGGGCCACTTTTTTACATTTGGTGGTCACAAGCTAAAAACATTTTTTTTTTGCTAGAGAATTACTTAGAACCCCCAAACATTAAATATTTTTTTTTCAAACACCCTAGAGAATAAAGTGGTGATTGTTTCAATACTTTTTGTCACATGGTATTTGCGCAGCGGTCTTTCAAGCGCGATTTTTTTTTGGAACAATTTTACTTTTTTGAGTTAAAAAATAAGACAACAGTAAAATTAGCCCAATTTTTTCCCATATTGTGAAAGAGGATGTTACGCCGAGTAAATAGATACCATACATGACCTGGTTGAAAATTGCGCGCACTCACGGAATGGCGACAAAGTCCGGTATTTAAAAAGTTCCATAGGCGACGCTTTAAAAAATTTTAACGGTTACCAGGTTAGAGGTGCAGAGGAGGTCTTTTGCTAGAATTATTGCTCACACTCTGGCGATCGCGGCGATACCTCACATGTGTGGTTTGAACACCGTTTTCATATGTGGGCGCGACTTACGTATGCGTTTTCTTTGCTGCGCGAGCTCGCGGGGACGGTGGTGATTTTAAATTTTTTTTTTTTTTTTTTTTTTTTTTTTTTTTTTTTTTTTTAGGCGGCGAGAAGAGGCCGGAGGGCAGGGTGGCCCTCTGGCCTCGCTGCTAGGCCGCACAGGCGGCCGACCTTCCTTTGGACTAGTTTCGGCATTAGTCGAGGCTAACCCAGAGGAAGTCGTTTAAGGCCTTCGCTGCAGTGTTGCAGTGAAGGCCAAATGAGCCGCCGATTGCCGCGGTTTAAATTTTTTTTGATGTCATAAGTCTTAGCGGCAAAAACCGCTAGACTTATGACACTTCACATTTCCTCCCTACCCCCCAGAAAATCTGGGGGGCCGGGAGGTTTTTCTCATGGACAGTGGTATATAATGATAGTGTTCCCTACAAATGTAAGGAACACTATCGTTATTTTCACTAGTCTAAAAAAAAAAAAAAATTTCCTTGTCACGATTTTTATTTATTTACTTTAATTTTTTTTTTTTTTTTTTTTTTTTTTTTTTTTTTTTTTT
>BLSH010146471.1:991976-1025903 GCA_018402905.1 Glandirana rugosa
AGGGGGGGGGGGGGGGGGGGGGCTGGCTCCCGCATCTTTGGATTTGATTGACAGCAGCGGGAGCCAATGGCTGCACTGCTATCAACCTATCCAATTATGACCCGAGACACCGGCTGGAGCGGGTATGCTTGTCCCCGGCGTGGGAAAGACAGGGTTCAGGTAAGTGAAACGGGGGCTCTGGGGGGCTGCTACACTAAAGGAGGTTTTTCACCATTAAGGTGAAAAACAACAAGGTTTACAACCCCTTTAGATATCAAGCCGTCAGCCTACTGTTTACAAAAAATATTACATTCTGTAAAATTATAACCTACCACATCCAAATTAAATGTTTACAGCAACAACATACTAAAATTCTGAAGAATAATAAAAAGAAGAAAAATAATCTGTTTTATTAAACTAAAAATAAAAAATGAATAAGAGAATTATATTAACTTTTAAAACACAAGCATCTAGGGGAATTCAATACAATGAAATTTTGAAAACGTCAGCCAATGTTAATATAATTGCAGATCACAAGTGATACAGTAAAATCCCAACCAGGGATGATGCTGAATCATGCCTGTTAACCATTATAAATAAACGTTAAGGCCGAATGAGACATGTTTTTTAAGGTACATGTATCCATTGGGTTTCAAGGGACGAGATCTCTCTTCTGGTGTTGCCACCCCTCCAAATTAGCGCTGCTTTTTATTTTGCGTTATGTTGTTCACAGCTGGTATCACAGTTAATTAGGTGGCCGCTTGTAATACATTACTCCTTTTACCTAGGGCTGACTGATTTATTTATTTTTTTATTTTTTTGAGATTTAAAAAAAATAGGTTTGTACTTCACAAATCACTTCTGCTTTTTAGAAAAGCTATACACAGACGCGCCAGTATGAATGAAGACTAAAAGTTAATATTTACATTGGGCCTTGACCAGACTGAGCTTTACAATCTACTGTCTCAGCAGCATCCAAAGTACACGGCTGCATTCTTCACCCAGTAGAGATCTGATGGTGTTTTGGTCCTTTCTCTAACTTTTTTTGTATCCTGAGAAAGGAATGAAGTAAGGAGTGAGACATTGCCTTGTTGCAAATAAAGAACAGATTGATGAATTCTGATACATCGTATTCTAAAGCTTGCTGCTGACTGTGTGTTTCGGGATTAGCCAAATCCCCAGCTATCCGTTTCCATCATACCAGTTTATTTTGAGGTATGGTGCTTACACAGACCTCAGAGACTGTTTTCCTGATCCACTCATTTATAGCCAAATTGGGGGACGCTGGGGCTACAGCATGGACGTTGTGACGGATGGATCTGCAGTGAGTGTTGAAGTGGTTGCAATCTCAATGAGCTATGAACTTCTCTTAATTTAGATATATCTGTTACATACTATGTCACCAAACCAGTGTTGCTAGTCGGGGCTCATTCACACCATACGTGCATAAGTGCTGATGGAAAAACACGCAGATTTCACTTGCAGAGATGCAAGTTTACATCAGTTCATGCACAGTTCAGTGAGTTTTTACACACGTTGACATAAGTTTTCATGCACAGATGGACATCACACTCTGTGTTGTCATGCCTTTCTCTCCTGCCCTCTTCACACCACAATGTTGATGTCACGTCAATTTTTTTTACCATGCAGAAAACTGCATACAGGTTGTATTCATGCGTAGAAAAAATCAGCACATGGGAACAGGGCACAGAGAGAACGATTATCTTTGTGCCCTTGCAGAACACAGTGCAGAGAAACTCACGTCTCTGCACACGGTGTGAACAAGACCTTTAACAAACCCCTGCATGAGTAAACCTTTACATTTTCTGATTTATCAACAAATAAATATGGGTAAGAAGCCTTAAAACCAGTGGCGGCTGGTGTGTAAGGGGCGCTTGGGTGCCGCCTCCCCGCCGGCTAAAAAGAAAAAAAGTATGCCCGGCCCCCTTGCAGGTGGCGCCGGTACATTGACTGACTTTCTTTTTTTTTCGGCTCTTTGGCTGGCAAGTAGTTAGCCTATTGGCTGAACAGGCACACACACACACACATTCTGATTGGCTGCCCTAAGCCTACGGCTCAGTGTGATTGGATGCGGTGGCCGGTCACTGTGGTGGCAGACGTGACTCCCGCTCCCACAGAGACCCTGGCCAGTGACCGACCAACCGATGAGGACACAGCCGCTCTCCGCATGCCGATCTCTGCAGACTCACAGCCTGCTTCTTCGCATGCCAAACTCTGCAACACTCCTGCCTGCATGCCTATTAGATGGGGTAAGCGCGGGACTTGTCCCGACTTCGGGTGGGGGGGTCGTGTCTGCAAAAGTGCCCCGACCTGTGCCACTGGCTGCAAAAGTGCCCCGACCTGTGCCACTGGCTGCAAAAGTGCCCCGACCTGTGCCACTGGCTGCAAAAGTGCCCCGACCTGTGCCGCTGGGGCTATATACGGTGTCCTGTGATGCTGAACTTTATACGGTGTCCTGTGATGCTGAGCTGTATACGGTGTCCTGTGACGCTGAGCTGTATACGGTGTCCTGTGACGCTGAGCTGTATACGGTGTCCTGTGACGCTGAGCTGTATACGGTGTCCTGTGACGCTGAGCTGTATACGGTGTCCCGTGACGCTGAGCTGTATACGGTGTCCCGTGACGCTGAGCTGTATACGGTGTCCTGTGATGCTGAGCTGTATACTGTGTCCTGTGACGCTGAGCTGTATACGGTGTCCTGTGATGCTGAGCTGTATACTGTGTCCTGTGATGCTGAGCTGTATACTGTGTCCTGTGACGCTGAGCTGTATACGGTGTCCTGTGATGCTGAGCACTCCTGATACAATATGTGGAATACAGGGGGCGGAGTGGGTGGATTCTATAAGGGGTGGGGCTTATTAGAAGTAAGAGGGGTCAAAAAGGAAGGGCGGGGCCTGGGTGGGCCCCCCCCCCCCATCCTAAAACTTCACTAGCTGCCACTGCTTAAAATGCACTTTGGCTTGTAAACTAAGTTCTTGAGAATGTCTCCATTTCTACTAATCCTTGTAATGTTTACTTGATGCAAACATATTTGTGCTTCAATCTATTCTGAGAACAAATATTCATCCACATGATCCAGCTGCTGAATTCTGTGGGTGACGGCAGTGCTCTCTTTGGGGAATTCTGCAACAATAACAAATGGGCTCCGAAGAAGGCTGCAGTGTGTGTGTGTATATATAGGTGGTATTGGCCATATGTTTCTGACATTACAGGGTTAAAGGACAGCGCAACCATGCGGCCTTTGCCCTGGAGCATAAGAACAAAGGAAGCCATGCTTTTTTACTTGTCTGGATTAACATTATTGAAACCCTGCATCCTATAGTGTTTTGGGGGTCTGTTTCCATCCATCGCTGCTGACACAAAAGACAGCAACGTACTCCGCTGCTGTCACCATAGAAGCAGCTACCACCCTGCGTCAATGAATTTGGGCCTAAAAGGAGGAGGAGGGGGTCCGCTTATTGTGTCAAGCATGTTTTGCCAATGAAACCTGATAGGAGTTATAACCCTCCCTTACTCTGTCCAAAATTTAAAAAAAAAAAACATATTTTGCCTTTAGTCCTACTTTAACTATTTGTTGCCTGTAGGACTTCCATGGATGTCCTCGGGTAGAAGTAGTTATACTGGGGTGATCCCTGCACCTACAGGCATCATCCCAGTATGACATATTTCAGCTGGTGATTGCCTTTCTAGCAGAAGTGATTTGAGTGGCTAAACTGCCACTCGATGGCTTCTGCAGGTGGCAGAAGGGGGTCCCAACCCCTCCCACCGTCGCTCTTCCGTCCAATCGCGGAGCACAGGAGCGCTGCGGTCAGTGGCGATAGCTGAACAGAACAGAGAGAAGGGAACTGACGTTGTTCCTCTCTCTATGTGACCCCGGAAACCGGGAGCAACGAGAATGTTGTCACTTTCCTTTCCGCCTCTTTTGTTTACCTGCCCATTACCGGCCAGGAAAGCAGCCAATCAGACCAATCTGTGTCTGATCAGTTGAATTGGAGGCCAGAGGAGAGATTTAGGGTTTAATAGACCCCAGATCTCTCCATAAAGAGGACCTGTTATGCCCATGCTGCCACAAGGGATGTTCATCCCTTGTGATAGCAATAAAATTAAAAAAATAAAGTGTAAAAAAGTTTTTTGTATAAAATGAATAGTAAAAAAACAAAAAATTTAAAGCACCCCATCCCCTTGTGCTTACGCACAAATGGGAATGCATATGTAAATGGTGATTGCACCACATGTGAGGTATTGTCGCGAACGTCAGAGCGAGAGCAATTATTCTAGCTCCAGACCTCCTGTGCAACTCTAAACTGGCAACCTGTAAGAGCCGGTTCACACTGGAGCAGCGCGACTTGCAGGGCAAAGCAAGTCGCCCCGCTCGAGGCTACCTCAGCGCGGCTTGCAAGGAGACTTCTTTACATAGAAGTCAATGCAAGTCGCGCTGAGGTCGCCCCCCCGAAAATAGTGCAGGAACCTTTTTCTAAGTCGGAGCGACCTATTAGAACGGTTCCATTGCACTGCATGGGGACGACTTGTCAGGCGACCAAGTCGCCTGACAAGTTGCCTCAGTGTGAACCGGCTCTAAAGGAGTGTAAAGTGATGCCCTGTAAGCACTGTAGTTTGCTGCCATTCCATGGGCAGATGCCATTTTAACACATTATACAAAAAATTGGGGTAAATATTGTGGGTTTTTTTTTTTTTTTTCAAAAACAAAAAACAAAAATTGCATTTGAAAAACCGCTGCGCAATTACCTTGTGACATAAAAAATTGCAACACCCATCATTTTATTCTATAGAGCCTCTAAAATATATATAGATATAATCTTTGAGGGATCTAAATAATTTACTAGCAAAGAGTAATGTTTTCATGTAGGAGCGAAGTGTCAGAATTGGCCCAGATATGAAGTGTCCCTTTCTATTCAGGGGGTTCTATATATTATGTGATTTAGTCCTCTCCTAGAGATGACTGTGGACAAACAATCCTTAATGACCGCAAAGGAAATAGATCAATTTCTTGGGTCAAGATATTTTCATGCCAACTTTTAGTACTAAATATGATGCAGTAAAAATCCAGTCTTTTTTAACTCTTATTAATTTTGTCATTGCTATATCATTAGGTAGGGCATTCCGTGTGCATGCGCGGGAGTGATGCAATTGCGACTCTGGCCAATCAAAGTGCCGGAGCCCGCGAACCCGGAAGTAACTCTGGGAAAGATGTCGGCCGTGTCAGCGGTGTGCCCGTGCTGCTGCAGGGCATCATTCTAAGGTATTTCATAATGAGCTAGTATGCGACGCATACTAGTTCATTATGCCTTTGTCCTGCAGGTTTTTTTTTTTTCTTTCTTTTGGGAGGTTTACAACCTCCTTTTTTAATGTCCTTTTTAGGGTAAAAAAAAATGAATATACCACATTTTTCTATTGACTTTTTTTTTTTTTTTTTGGCTATGAACAATAAGGAAACGCACAATTTCAAGACCTGAGTGAAAGCAAAAAAATTTTTTTTTCTTTTTAACTAACTGGAGTTGATTTCCTAAAACTGCAGAGTACAAGATCTGGTGCAGCTCTGCACAGAAAACAGTCAGCTTCCAGGGTTTCTTTTGTTTTTTTTTTTTATCAAAGCTTAATTGAACAATCATAAATTACAAGCTGATTGGCTACCATGCGGAGCTGCACCAGATTATGCACTCTCCAGTTTTAGTAAATCAACCCCAGTGTGTTGTTGGTTACCTGATTTGCTTGTGATGATTGTCATTCCATCATATTCTGCTTTTATTGCTATAATCGTAATGGCGTTTCAGATTAAAGGATAAGTGTACTTTTTTGAGAAAAATACCTTTTTTTTTTTTGGCAGGTTAGAAAAATGTGCATTTATTATTTTATTTTATTTTTATTTTCGGAGCCTGTAAAGCATTGCACCAGCGATCAGCAGATCACTGATGCCATGCAGATCTGCCAGTGTATCTACTTGTCCATACCTCCCATATGGGTAAACAGATACAATCTGACAGGAAGCATGAATGAGCTATCATGGCTCTCCACAGCACTGTGGTAGTTTATTGAAAACTACAAGCTGACAGCCACAAAGGCTGCTGGTCCTTGTTTTCCATGTATAGAGCCCTGTCAATCAGTTACGTGGGCGGGCCCACTGCTAATTGACAATACTGTAAAACGGAGATGGGCTCTACCTTCTCTGAATATCACAGCCAGAACATCTGCAGCCTTCCTTGCAGTACATCCCTGTGCCTCATCTCTTCTACCTTGTGTACAAATAAAAGGCTGAGCCCACAACCTCGCACCTCCCCGCTTCTGTTCTACATCCTTGCCTCCTTTTGTTGCTGTTAGAAGGCTAAGCCGAAAATCTCCCACAGCCACCAGCTAGTTTAGAGGAGATTATGACAATATTCGCCGACGGCTTGTGTTTTTTGGGAATAACAGCGCTGATCATTCACAAGACACAAGCCAACAACTGCACACGTTGGCAGCTACTCTATTTGTTTGAGATGGATTAGTGTAGTAGCTGCCGGTGTGTGCTGTTGGCTTTTGTATTTGTGAATGACTGGTGGTGCGCCCCAACCACTGTCATTTACTCAGCACAAGCCACCAGCTGCTACTGAACTAGCTGGTGGCTACGGGAGATTGCAAGCTCAATCTTTTACCAGTGGAAAGAGAAGCATGGATGCAGAATCTAGAGGGGGCTGCGGGAGGTTGTGGGCTCAGCCTCTTTTTGTAGCAGTGGAGCAGAGGAGGCACAGGTATGTATGGCAATGAGGGCCTAAGAATTGAGAGGGAGCTGTGGCTTCTGTGTTGCCTGTACCTTCCCTGTTGGAAAGCTCATAATTTGGGCTTCTGCCTGGGGTGGAGCTACATTCATCACCGACATTAATAAAAAATGGCATTTTATTTTTAAACCACAGCACTAATTTTAGTTCTACTTGCACAGGGTCCACTGAGAGATTTAACAAGCCTTTTTAACTTTAGATGGGAGTTCTTTAAGCGATGAGAACTGCATGGGCCACCAAACGTTCAAACAACTCCGCCAGTGGATGGTTTCATTTGAAAAGTTCTTTCAAGTGTTTCAGATGGTGTTTTGGATTGCAGTTTCCTTCAACAGACTGTAGTCAGGGGTTATGCACAATGATTAATTAAAGCAAATTAATTACCACAGGTAAAACTACATACATAAGCCATTTAAGGTAACCTAGTTACAGCTTTGTCTGATGTGGTATTAGCTGATAGTGTCATGGCAAAAATTCTCTTTCAGGGATCAAAAAAATAATTGTCTTTTCTTGTTTTGTGGGCTTAATGCAGAGAAAAGCCTTTTCTCGCTGGGTGAGCTGCGTCTTTGCTCTAGGCTACTTCAAAACACATCAGAGTCTATGCTGGAAATCCGTCTGTTCTGCTGATATCATAAGACTGGGAAGCCTAGGAAAGCTGTGTGCGTTTTTCAAGTTATTTTTAGTCTGGTCTGTCTTTACGTAAAGGCTGATGACATACTGTATCTATGTATTCCATACTAACTTCATTAATACGTTTTTCTTCACACATCCGTTAACCTCCCAGCATGTTTGCGGACTGTCTGAAGAAACACTCCTTGGAATATCACCCAGGGCCACAACCAACTTATAATGATAAAGTGGAACTCCAGGCAAGCAGTCAAATGCATGTATGGGAACTGGTTTACCTGCCAAAGCATTTGTAATTCTGTGCAGCCAGTTGTGTGACCAAGTCACTCCTGCCAGGCGCTCAGTCTTCTCTGTAGCAGCAGCACTGAACACATGATCAAAACACACATCAGCTTGCTTATTGGACAGCAATGAAACCACAAAACACTGTAAAGGTTGTCCCTTCACTGTCGGCACATGTGCAGTGCAGCAGAGCTTGACAGACTCTAAAGCCGCCCATACAAGGATCAAAATGCAGCTGTGTCAGCAGGGACCCTGCCTAATGTCAGTCTATGTATGGGGCAGGCTGTTTGTACACAAGTCAATCTATCAATCAATTTGTGTACAACTGTCCTGCCAGGTTTTTCCCGAATCAGAGCCGCCAGCAACACTGATCATTGTATTCTGGCGGCGGGGAAGTCTCACCTCTGTTGGAATACCGTAGCTCAGCGGGGAGGATTCTCCAATCCACCTCAAGTGTGTAGTTGGGGGAATCATCTCATTTTGTTTTGTTTTTTTTCATTCAACTGGTTGAACGAAAAAAAAAAATTGCATATGACCAGCCTGGGTATCTCTCTCTAAGTGCTGCTGTGTGGGAGATTACTAAAGACATAATCAAGGAATGCAGGGGTACATTTCCTGATGACGTCTGTGGTAGGACAAAACCTGTTGGTCGGGGCTTGTGACGTCACATCTGACAGAAACACTGCAGTGGCCATCTTGCGTTTTTTTCTGCTGGCCTCTCTGTGATTTTTTTTTTTTTGATTTTTTTTTTTTTAGGTCTTTTTAAATTTGAGATCCTATTATTCTGGTAAGAGTGCTTGCTACATTGGGGACACCTGTCATGGGCACTCAGTGGTTTGAAGTGCTACCTGTGGCACTGCACCTGACTCTTTATACTCAGTACCATTATAGCACTGTCTATTGGGGACATTGTCATTATTATTATTTGCACATAAATTGTGTTAATTTATTATCATTTCCTGCACATATAGTTTGTGGTTGTCGCACTTCTATTTTATTGTTGTTTTGGGATTGGTATAAACCAAGCAAGTTTTATCCGGTCTTGTATTTAGATCATTAGTGTGCTCCTTCTTTCTTAGTTATTTTTTTAACAAAAAAAAAAAAATCATGTTCAACTTACCTGCTCTATGAAGTGAAGTGGTTTTACACAGAGCAGCCCAGATTCTCCTCTTCTTGGATCCCTTGCCTGTGCTCCTGGCCCCTCCCTCCTGCCCCCACAGCAAGCAGCTTGCTATGGGGGCAGCCGAGCCGCGCCGCTGCTCTGTGTGTCCATTCAGATATAGAGCTGTGGCTCAACCATCCCCTCTCCTCATTGGCTCACTGACTTTGACAGCAACGGGAGCCAATGGCGCCCGCTGCTGTGTCTCAATCAGGAGGGAGAGTCCGACGCACTTGTGCAACATCATCGGTTCGAGATGGGGCTCAGGTAAGTATTATGGGGGCTGCAAGGGCTGCTGCACACAGAAGGTTTTTTATCTTAATGCATATGCATTAAGATAAAAAACCTTCTGCCTTAGAACCACTTTAACACAGGAATTGTTTTGTAATTTTAAATAATATCTAAACCCACAAAAATTTATTTCAACCTCTTAGTCCAGCCTTTCACACATTTCCCATCCTGGAGTGACAACCATACTCAGCAGTGTTTTCACCTAGGGCAGCAAGTGTGTTTTTGAGTAGGTAACATCTCCCCCTCGTCTCCATAACAGGAGCAGGTGTTTTGAAGTCTATGGAGATAGCAGGAAACTGTGTTAATTGATGACATTCCAGAGAGTACAGTAAGTTCCCAGCTCACAAGATTTCTGGCTGGTTTAACCTTCTTTCTTCTTCCTTTTTTTTTTTTTTTTTATTTTTTTTTTTATTTTTTTTTTTGCACTGAACCTGTGTCAAAATGCATTCCATTTTATATTATACCAAAAAGGTGCAAATGACAAAAATGTAAACATGTACTTTGGTCTAACTTTACTCTGGCTTTGCTTGCTCCATAAGGCAGCCATGCAACTAGCATTTTCAGGAGACGTTCCGAAATGGCCTTTTTTTTATAGTAACTTTGTTTTTTTTAACCGTACTATAACTCTGTGTTGCTTAAAATAACACACTCCATTTTATATTTTTTCATGCGCTGTGCAGGAGGTGAGGATGAGTGCAGTGCGTTTGAAGCCCTTTCTAATCTTTTTGTCTTATGTTTGCTTGACTGAGCTGATGTAAAGTTCTGACCTTTTGAGCTTGTTTTGCTTTAACAGTATATTGATTTTTACAAAGCTCATGGTTGAAAATGTTCCCAAAGGAACAGATATGAATCCTTTTTTTTTTAAAGGATTAGTTGTAGGATTGCCAAGTATCCCTCTGTCTGCAAGAAAGGTCTCCCTGTCTAACCAATTGTCCCATGGAATGTCCCACCAAGCAGGAGATGTAGACTGGTTGCAATGGCTAGTGGAACACAATTTTTTTTTTTTTTCCTACTCCAGGAAAGCATAAAAATCTAGAGCTAAGTTGCCTGCGTGTCCCATAGACCTGAATGTACCCATACTGCAGGAACAAAGCGTCATGGAAGTCTAAGCAACGTTTGTGTGCAGAGGCATGTAGTCCAGGACTAGATTTTTACCTTTGACCATCAAAGGTGGCAGATAAGCACATAGAGGAATGATGCTTCAGCCTAGAGTAGTTTCAGGAACTTTGGCCATTGATGCCTTCTATTTCCCATGGACTCCAGCTATGGGATATCCGCACCTGGAAACCTGTTATCATTTGTAGCAACCGTTACAAAGGAATCTAAAGTTGGCCTTACACCAATGGACTTCTTTTGTTCATCCTGCAGGCTGGCAAAATAAATCTAATAGATCCCTCCCTGTATGCTATACAGCGTGAATGAATGAAAGTCCTGCCATGGCCATTGTATTCGGAATACCCAAACACTGCCTGCATTTGATTGGCTACAGAAACTGGCCAATACGATTTTTTTTCATTCAAAGAATGCTGGTTAAAATGCAAAGAGGGCCACCCACATAGTGCTGAAGAAATCCCAGTAACCCATAGCTGGTGCTGAGTTGGGCTGCCTGGCTTCTGCATTTACCAGAGCATTGTCTACTTTTGCTAGGAAAATCCCACCAGGTAGAGGCTGACACCAATTCACTTGGCTGCACGTGCCACTTTTTATTTGAGGCAGGCCATTCTCATGGCGCAACAGGGTTCTCATGTGTGGCCTTAACCTTTTAACATGCCTTAGTGTAATGTTATGGGTATTGTCAAAAACCGCAAGAGAGGGTCCTCCGTCAGTAGGCCCCCATACTAAATTTTAACTAGGGGCTGAGTCCGTCATTTACAACTAACATGGATCAGGTTGGTTGAGCGGCATCTCATGCCTTTCCTAATGCCCCGTACACAATCAGGAAATCATACGGAAAATGCCGCTTTCGAAGCAATCGTACGATAATGGGATCGTTAGTACAGAGCTTTCGAGAGCCGATCATGACCGTTCATCCGATATATTCCGTTGGGATATGATCGGGCATGCAAGAAAATTTTTCTCGTACGATGCCCTATCGACGATTTTCATTTAACCAGTACAGCTATTGTTTGAAAATGCAATACAAATACATCACATTACTTCCGATTTTTTTTTTTTTTTTTTTTATTTTTTTTTTAATTCTGTCGTATGAGAATTTTTGTGACCTAGGTAAACTCTTCCGATTCGATCCGAGATTAGCATGCAAAAAAAAAACGGACGATCATTCGTCCGATAATCTCTTCGTGTGTACGGGGCATTAATCTTAAATAGAACTCTGATTTTTACAATCTCCTTTAGATTTACTGGCAGTTGTCTAGTATGATGACTTGCCTGAACATGTTGGTTCAAAAAAATCTATAGAATATTGTATAATTTAGATATTATTGTGTATGGTCCTTTTTAAAGCAAACATTTAGGGCAGGGTTAAAAGTTTGCTTTAAAACAATTTTGTAAAGGTTCCATTTAAAATAAATAAATAACATGCATGTTATACTTGCTTGCTCTGTGCAATGGTTATACACAGCAGACCTGATCCTCCTATTCTGGGGTCCCCCGTTGGCGATCCTGGCTCCTCCCCCACACCAAGTGCCCACCATAAAAAGCTGTTTCTATGGGGGCACTCATGCAGGCTCACTCCCAAACCACCCTGTCTGCATCTATTGACAGATGGGGTGGCTCGGCCCCGCGCCCTCATCGTAGATATTGATTGACAGGAGCTGCAGCCAATCTGGCCAGTGAGAAGAAAGAGGGCAGAGAGAGAGTTGCTTCTCCCATGCATAGAGCTGGATCAAGATCGGGCCTGGGTAAGTATAAAAGAGGGCTGAGGAGATCCTCTGTAGCAGAAGTTTTTTTTTTTTTTTTTTTACCTTCATGCATAGAATGCAAAGACCCCCAGCAACTTACCCTTCCATTGCTCTCACACCATCCTCTTTAACGCTAGGAGCATAATGAAACACCTAGCAGCTAATGGGTATGGAGGAGAATGTGATCGGTCCAAAAGGACAGTGCATGGGATAAGCACATATTACAATAATGTAGATTGTATATTTAGTTTGTAATGAATGTGTCCACCTCTACAAACATACCATTCCTGACCTTTATTTTTATTTTATTTTTTATTTCAGGTACTTGTATAGCGCTGTAAATTTACGCAGTGCTTTACATATATATTATACATTCACATCAGTCCCTACCCTCAAGCAGCTTACAATCTAAGGTCCCTAACTCACATTCATACATTTAGGCCATGTTCACACCCAGTGCAGTGACCTGTGCTTTACCACACTGGAAGAAAGCAGGGCACAGCTAAGGCACACAGAAAGCAATGGTTTTCTGTGTCCTATTCACATGCTATAGACATGCTGCATTTTATTGCAGCGGACTGGACAGGATCACATGTCATCGTACAGCAACATGACCCACCATTCTGCTGTGCGGTGACCTGAATGAATTGCCACTTTTGTGCACTTCAAATAAAGTTTGTACAAAAAAATAAAGAAAAAGGAGCTGTGTGACGCACTGAAATGCAGTGCAGCAATAACAGATGGCTGTTGCACACTAAACTGCTGCAATTTAATGTGCTCCAGCTGTCTGTTGCTTTGTGAACGGGCCCTGAGCCCTGGTTCACATTGCAGCGATTTTGGCATGTGATTTGGGCTATTGCTGGCAATGGCGCCGCCGCAATTCCCCAAAGTAGTTCCTGCACTACTTTTGGCGACTTTGGGGTGCAATTTCAATAGACATCTGTGCAAAAACCAGCAGAGATGTCTCTGAAAAAAGCCGCCAAAGTCAGACTGACATGCGGTAATGAAATTGTGCGAGTTCAGCTGTCAGTGTGAACCAGGGCTTAAAGTGGTTGTAAAAGCTCGTGTTTTTTTTTTTTCTATAAAAATAACAAACATGTTATACTTCCCTCCTCTGTGCAGTTGGATTTGCATAGAGCAGCCAAGATCCTTCTCTTCTCAGGTCCCTCTTCTGCTACCCTGGCCCCTCCCTCCTGTTGAGTGTCCCCATAGCAAGCAGCTTGCTATGGGGCACCCGAGCTGAGTCACAGCTCCCTGTGTCCATTCAGACACGGAGTGGTGACCTGGCCCCGCCACCCTCTCTCCTGATAGGCTGACTGACTTTGATTTGCAGCAGCAGGAGCCAATGGCGCCAATGCCGTGTCTCAGCCAATCAGGAGGGAGAGTCTCGGATGGCCAAGACACTTGTGGACATCGCTGGGCAGAGAGGGACCTCAGGTAAGTATGAGGGGGCTGCTGCACACAGAAGGCTTTTTATCCTAATGCATGGAATGCATTAAGATATAAAATTGCTTCTGCCTTTACAACTCCTTTTAACCACTTGCTGACCGCAGTCTGACGGCGTCAAAGTGGTTCGTTATCGCAAACCGCCGTCATATGACGGCGGCTGCGATAACTAGTGCTGTGAGCGCGCGCGCCGCTGGAGGTGCGCTCGCACGCTCACCGTGTCCTGTGGGGGTGGGGGGCCAGGGAGCGGGTACAGTGGACTCGATCGCCGCCGGCTACCCTCGATGCCTCCCCCCACAGTAAAAGAACGGAGGTCCGTGTAAGTAAATACGGATCTCCGTTCTGTTAGAGGGGGAAGGGCGATGATCACAGGCTTCCTGTATATGGAAGCCGTGATCACTCCCTTCCCCCAGCCAGGGCAGCCCACATACAGTTAGAACATGCCCGTGGAACACAGTTAACACTTAGAACGCCCCCTCCAGGTTAACCCCTTCACTGCCAATGGCATTTACACAGTAATCAGTGCATTTTTATAGCACTGATCACTGTATAAATGCCAATAGTCCCAAAAAAGTGTCAAAATGGTCCATGTCCGTCCCAATATTGCAGTACCGCTAAAAATCGCAGATCGCCGCCATTACTATTAAAAAAAAAAAAAAAAAAAATTAAAAACCCCAGAAATTCTCATCGTCCGTAAACGCTGCAACTTTTGTGCAAACCAATAAATAAGTGTTTTTTTTTTTTTTGTTTTTTTTTTACCAAAAATATGAGGAAGAATATAAATCAGCCAAAACCGATGGAAAAAAATGTTTGTTTTTTTTTTTTTGGATTTGTATTTTAGCAAAAAGTAAGAAGTTTTTTTTTTTTTTTTGGCAAAATTGTCGCTGCTCTTTTGTTTATAGCGGCGATCCGAAATGACGCAGAGGGGATCAAATACCACCAAAAGAAAGCTCTGTTTGTGGGAAAGAAATGACACAAATTTTGTTTGGGTACAATGTCGCACGGCCGCGCAATTGTCAGTTAAAGCGACGCAGTGCCGAATCGCAAAAAGTGCTCTGGTCCTAAAGGGGGAAATCCTTCTGGGGCTGAAGTGGTTAAGGAGAAATTTGGTTATGTTTTAAAACCATACAAAATGCCAGAGCTACGTCATTCTTAAGTGAATAACATAATGACGGTTTCATGAGAGAGAGGTTTTATTTACCAAGCAGGCACAGTATGTGGTTGCTGTCGGCTGCCTTGGAAGCTGATCAGGCTCTGCCTCATTTGGCCTCTTTCCTCACTTTTGTGATGTAATACATCAGCCAGCATTGATTTTTACTATTTGTTGCGAGGTTAGAGGCGTGGAATTAGTGAAAACGATAGAGCAAGCATTCTCACACATGACCTGCTCATGTCGCCTATTCAGTGTAAGAAATGAGAGCAAAACACTGGGCCTCTATTTAGGATGAGTTTAGGAATTCTTGAATTCTGTGCAAAATATACTTCATTTTACCTACAGAGAGATCTAGGCCTCATGCCCACTCTCCTAGAAGCCTTTCCTCCTGGCAGCAGTGTTTTTGGCAGGAAAAAAAACGCTTAATGCTTGTAAAAGTGTTTAAAGTTTTTACAAGTTTTTAGGCACGTTTACTGGTGCCAAGAGCTTGGGTGCTTTATTATTCTGGCCAATTAAAATAATTATTCTGGCTATTGAAATAAATAAACCCTTAAGAGCTAAATGCGCCTAACATTTAGGTGCGTTTAGCAGCGTCCTTTTTTTTTTTTTCTGCCAAAACTACTGCTCCTGGACGCACTGGCAGAGAATTGTTTTCCTGCCTCTAAAAGCTCCTGCCCCTAAACACTGCTAAAAGCCTATGCGTGGCTACTATGCAGGGGAGTTTAGGGGCAAAAAAAAAAAATGCCAGATGCCCGTAGAAGCATGTGCAAAAATGTTCAGTGTGCATGAGGTCTTAAGGCAGTGGTTCTCAACTCCTATCCTCAGGACCCACTAACAGGCCAGGTTTTAAGTATTACCTTGGGGAGATACAGACTAGAATACTGCAATCACTGAGCAGCAAATTATGTCACCTGTGATGTATTTCAGTTATCTTGCAAACCTGGCCTGTTTGAGTTGGTTCACACAGGGGTGAATTTTGCTCCGACTTGTGTTGCCTCAAGTCGCCCTAAGTCGCTTGACATCTGAAATCCTATTGAAGTGAATGGGAGCAGTCTCAATGTACACTCTGACTTCAGAAAAGGTTCCTGTACTACTTCAAGGCTACTTCTATCCGACTTGTGCCCATAGAATTCAATGGAAGTCGCCTCCAAGTCAGATCCCCCATCTATATTGAAGCGACAGGAAAAAGAAAAAGAATTTACCCAGTGAATTCCCAGGCAACTCCCTCCCTCCCTTCTGATTGGCCACAGGCAAAATCGCCTGGCATGGAGTTGCGTTGTAAGTCACCTAGCCAAGTCGTACCAAAGTCTGATCGCCCCTGTGTGAATGCGGACTTAGTGGGGCCTGAGGACAGGAGTTGAGATTCACTGCCTTTAGACCCCTTTTCACGTAGGCGTTCCTTTCAGGTCCGCCTGTCTGTCTTTCATGTGGACCTGAATGGACACTCCATGCATCCCTTTGGAGCGACGGATGTCAGTGGTGACATGCCCGCTGACATCAACCGCTCTCCAATCCGATTCTGTCCGTGAAATCCAGACGGATGGAAACCCTATCTTCCATACGTCTGTAGGATCGGATGGGATGAAAACAGACAGGCGGATCCGTTCTCATCCAATCTCTATAGAGCAGAGCAGGGTTTTGACAGGATCTGTCTCTTCACAGTGAGCGGAAACGGATCTGTCATCCGCCTACTCAGCAGGGATCAGTGGATTGACCCCCGCTGAGCAGAGCAGAGTCTGCAAATGGACAAACCTGTGTGAAAGGAGACTAAGAGGAAGTGCTCTTTGAAATAAAGAAGTGTTGGATTAGGCTTTCCCTTGCTATATTGATAGCTGATTTTCTTTTTAAGACCTGTTCACACCAGGTGTGTTGGGCTGCCCTAGTCAGCCTTGTTCAACACAGTCTGAACACATAAACATGGCAGAAAACCTTGTTCCCTGTCATTCCAGTTGTCATGTCAGTTTGTGCTGAAAAACATGCGGTACTTTTTTTGGCAGAGCAGCGTGGTGCAACACAGTCCACCACATCACACTGCGCTGAGGCCAACAGAACCCAGGACCCTGCATTCACTATATCTGGTCTCCCACAGTACACAGAATATGTAACTGCAATTATTTTAGTAAATATAAACTGCTAAATTCCTTTTCTCATCAGCAGTATATAGCAGTCTTGTGACTTCTATCAGTGTCTGGTTAAAGCTTGTAGGAGGAGTTTTTATTCTCCTCTGACTGTCCTATGAGGCTGCATGTCCACTGACCCTCTGTCTGGACAGTGCTGATTGCTCCTGTGCTTATCTCATGCACCCTCGCTAAAAAAAATTCTAGCAATACTCACCAAACTGAGCATGTGCAGAGTGACCCCAAGCCTCTGTACTATCAGGAGATGGATTTGGGACAGTGGAAGAGGGGGAGGATCAGAGAACACAGGATCAAACGACAGCCTTTTTACACAATGCAAAAGATGAACCCCTTACTTTCCACAGTGAGTTTAACAGCCATGCTCTACTGCATATACAGATGCATTTTACTGTTGTGAGTTTGGTAACACTTTAATGAAATATTGCTGGTATGCCTTACCATGGCAGTGTGATAGTGCATGCTGCTGGCGTGAATGGGGCCATTAAAGTGTGTGTAAACCATTAGCACTTCCGCCTAGCAGCTCTAGGGTCAAATCCCAACTATGATGCTACCTGCATGGAGTTTGCATGTTCTCCCTGTGCCTGCGTGGGTTTCCTCCAGGTACTCTGGTTTCCTCCCACACTCCAAGGACATACTGGTAGGTTAATTGGATCCTGTCTAAATTGGCCCTAGTATATGTATGAATGTGAGATAGGGATCTTAGATTGTAAGCTCCTTGAGGGCTGGGGACTGATATGAATGTACAATAAATATGTAAGGCACTGCTTAAATTGGCGCTATACAAGTACCTGTAATAAATAACAATGATCCTCTTATTTACAACCTGAGAAATCCATGCTATCTCTATGCCCGGCTATCTCTGTGGACTACAAAATACCTTCCACTATGATATAAAGAGTAGAATTTCTAGGGTTACAACACTACTTCTTCTCTATAAATATAGTGCAGTGAGTGAACCTTGTCACCCTAGGACAAGAAGAATTTTACTGTCCTTTTTTTATCAGGTGAATCAAAAAGGCAGAAAAGAAAACCAATGCAGCCACCACATCAATATACTAAATTTGTTATTTTTGGGTTTAGATCCACTTTATAAACAGAAGTGGTAACAACACAAATGCAGGCACAGCTTGCTCGATAAATTTATAAATTAAATGCCTTTTATTACTTTTGTTGATTCTTTTTATCTGGAATAAGTAAGCATTTGTTTGTCCTCTGCTCTAGAAAATGTAGCAGATAAATGATTTCACCTGACAATGGCAGCCTGTAAATCGACTTGTGTGCTGGCTTTGTGTGCTGGCACACAAATTGCTGTATCACCCTCTGCTGATGTGATGTGATAAGCCCTGGGGATCTGTCTCCCAGAGCAAATGGGATTCATGAGCTAAAGGCTTGTGAGAAACACGTGCCTGCACTGAATGGGAGTCTTGTAGTGGCCACCTCTGGGACACTTGTGGAGTGCGCTCTACAAATCCCGCTTTCAGACTTTGCTATTGTGTTTCTCCTTTTTTAGCTTAACCATTGCATGTAACAAAGAGCTAGTAGATGGGCAGAAAGCATGGTCGCCAATGTGACATAAACAAGTTGTGTACGTACAGTACAATTTAAACAGAGAAATACATGGATTTTATTTTTTTTTTTAACCACTTCAGCCCCGGAAGGATTTACCCCCTTCCTGACCAGAGCACTTTTTGCGATTCGGCACTGCATCACTTTAACTGACAATTGCGTGGTCATGCAACGTACCCAAACAAAGTTGAGGTCCTTTTTTTGGAGGTATTTGATCACCTCTGCATCACTTCTGATCACCACTATAAACAAAGAGTGCCAATTTTGGGGAAAAAAACAATATTTCTTACTTTTTGCTAAAATACATATCCAAAAAAATTATATAAAAAAAACAAACAAATTTATTCATCAGTTTAGGCCGATGTATATTCTTCCTCATATTTTTGGTAAAAATAAAATCGCAATAAGCGTATATTGATTGGTTTGTGCAAAATTTGCCACGTTTACAAACGATGAGAATTTTATGCCGGTTTTATTAAAAAAAATTTTTTTTTTACTAGTAATGGCGGTGATCTGCAATTTTTAGCGGGATTGCAGCGAACATGTCGGGCACTTTTGACACTTTTTTGGGACCATTGTCATTTATACAGCGATCAGTGCTTTGCAAATGCACCGATTACTGTGTAAATGTCACTGGCAGGGAAAGGGTTAACACTAGGGGCAGATAAAAGGGTTAACGGTGTTCCCTGTGTGTGTTCTAACTGTGTGGGGGCTGGGCTGGCAGGGGCATGAGAGATCGAACTGATCCCAATGACAGGGATCAGTAGATCCCTGTCATGCCGCCTGACAGAGCAGCGGTTCCCCGTTCTGGCTCTGTAGTAGGCGATCGCGGGTTGCCGGCTGACATCGAGTTCACCCGACCTGTGGCCACACTCACCACTTGCACAGCCGGCGGCGGCTGTGCGAATCCCGTATATATACGGCGGTTTGCGCAGGAGATCCACACTGCCGGCATATATGTACAGGAGCTGGGCAGGAACCGGTTAATCTATAAGCATGTTTTTGTTTTTTTTTTTTTCTTTTTCCTTTTTGTATTTTTTTTGTTTGTTTTTTTTTTTGTTTTGTTTATTTTTAGGAAAATATTTTTTTAGTGTTCCATTCATACTAGCACATTATGCCTTTACTTTGCAGGTAAGGAAAAAGAAGAAAAAAAACTCCCCAGGTTTACTTCCTCTTTAAGGCCTTGTGTAATTCAAACAGATGATGCACATAAAGAACTAATAGGAATCAAGAACAAAAAAGGGAACGGAGAGAGGGGAAGGGGCATATTTATCTAGTATACAATAGCATAGCACCTCAAGAACTGTATAATTCAAAACAAAATTAAGCCTGTTTTTAAATGCACAAAGTAGCATGCTAAGCTAGGAAACTGATTAAGGCCTCATACACACGGGCGTATCTAAAAAAATAAAGTGTCGGGTCCGACGTCAAGGAAAAAAAGGCGACGTTTTTCGGCGTTATGCATTGGCGTTTTTGAGCGTTAGTGAGCGTCGGCGTCAATAGGCGTTTTTTAAAAAAAATCATCCCTCTGCTATTTTTCAACCTAAAAACGTCGGCGTCAAAAAACGCCGGTACAATATTAGGTGGCGTCTGTTGGCGTTTGGTGGCGTCGGCGTCAAAAAAACGTTACAGCCTCAGAACGCGATGGCCACGGGTTCTACTTTCTGCTCACTAACGCCGACGCCACCTACAGCTCAAAAACGCTGACGTTTTTATGGGGCCATTGACTAACATGGAGAGCTGCAAAAAATGCCAGAAAACGCCGGCGTCAAAAAAACGTCCGTGTGTATGATGCCTTAAGTGCAAGTAAACCCAAAATCTATTTCTCTTACGTTCATTGACAGACACAGCGCTTCCTCAGACATCACCATTGTGTTATACCGCCCCCTACAGGATTAGGACACTAGGCAGACAAAAGACTTGGCTACACCCAGGGGCAGTCCTAGGTGGTACCCCCATTTCCCCCCCGGTATAGGACTCAATTTTTTTTCTGCCTAGTCAGGAGTAATGACCTAGTTCCCTGCTGGGATCTCTAGTCCTGGCAATTTTTTGTTTGTTTTTCTTTTTGAGGAATTTTGTTTCCCGGTGAGATCTACAAGCTGCCAGGCGGGCTGGTCACTAAGTATCCAGTGGTCTCCCCAGTCTGGCCAGCGAGCACATGCAGACCACAGCTACGTCCTAGGTCGGCCGCGACATGGCCCCACTGGACAGGGGCTTGCCCTGCGAGTTAAATGCCTCCTGAGGTCACATACCACCGGGTCCAGGCCCGCATCAGAGCGTCCCTCATGGCCGACAGCCCCTCCCACTTCAGTGGCGAGGAGGTCCTGTCTAGAGCAGTGTCCGCACGGTCCGGGTATGGTGAGTGCATGTCCCCCCATTTTCCCCCCTGGGATTGTGCGGCAGACGCAAACCCCTCACTGGGTGGGTCCTGCGGGTTCACCTCCTTCCCGTGCACCCCCCACTCCCTGGGGTGGTTGGTCCCCCCTTTCCCCTCTCCCCTCCTGGCTTGTGGGGACAGTACTGTGGTATTGGTGGGGGGGGGGCATGCCGCAGTGCTGGCTTACCCTCCTTGGGGGGGGGGGGGGTTTCCCCGGCTGGCCAAGGGCCCTGTTCTCTCTCTTTGCAGGAGACATGCTGGCCGAGTGTCAGGGTCCTTCCTGGATCCTGTGGAGCCGCATTTTTGCTGCAGGCGGCCATTTTCTTGTAGCCGCAACCTCTGGAACTGCAGACATGCAGTTTCCTATGGTCGATGGCCAGTTTTGTGTAGCTCGGCAGCCATGATACAGGTGCCTATTGGTGCTTAGCAGCGGCAGCCATTACTGTGGAGCCTGAGACAGCATTTTTTGGTTGCAGCTCTACCTCTGAGGCAGCAAGCGCTACATCGGCGGAGTGGTGAGCCGGTGTTTTTACTGGTGCAATGGTGGCCCAGTGCAGTGGTTACACTTGGTGCGGTGGGCCTCTTTCCCATTTTTATGGAGTCTCAGGAACAGATTTCCCCACCTGACCCCCTCTCAGAGGCTGCAGGTCCTTATGGGTCCCAGCCATCCTTGGATGTGCTGACGACGGTCCTCGAGTCCTTTGTCCTGGGTGGAGGTGGCTTGCAGGCGGCGGCCAAGCAAAATATCTGTCCCCACCGTCCCCTGCTTCATCTGTCTTGTCAGATCTGGAATCTGACTCGGCCACTGCGGACGGGGCCCACCCTGCGGGGCTTGTGGCCGCGGTCCCTAATGTTTCAGACAGTGAGGATGATTCCTCTGCCCCTGTGTCTGCACAGGAAAAGTGCTGGTGGACGCACTGATTACATCTGTGCGGGAAACTTTTTAAAAATGGAGGATGCAGCTGCAGCGGAGGTAGCCATTCAATTTGGCACTCACAAGGTGTCTCGCGTGGCAAAGTTGTTGCCTTACCCTGCCTATTTTGACAAATTTGTCTATAAAGAATGGGAACGTCTAAAGCACCCTTTTGCGGACCCAAAAAGCTTTGCTGTGTGCTATCCCTTTGAGGGAGCCTGAAGGGGTGCCCTCACCCGGTTCTGGGGTGGGGGGACGTCTTCAATGATTTCCGGGCCTGTGGACCTCATTGATGAACGACAAATGGGTTCAAAAAGTGATCCTGTCTGGGTACAAGATAGAGTTCCAGTCTTGGCCCCCAAACAGGTTTTTCCCTTCCAATGTGCGCCTGTCCCCGGACACCTACTAGCCCTCCATGGTGCGTTACAGGACTTGTTGCTTTAAGGGTGATTGTTCCGGAAGCGGAATGTTTTTTCAGGGGTTCTATTCAAATCTATTCACAGTACCCAAGTAAGAGGGTATGGTGTGGCCGATTCTGGACCTCCAAGGCTCTAAATTGCTTTGTGAGGGTCCGGAACTTCAGAATGGAGTCCGTTCGTTCGGTGGCGGCATCGATGCATCAGGGGGATGTTCTGGCCTCTATCGACATCAAAGATGCCTACCTGCATATTCCGATCTGTGCACAACATTAGCGCTTCCTCCGTTTTGCTGTGGGAGAGGAGCACTATCAATTCACGGCGTTACCCTTTGGTCTCGCTTCCGCACCTCGGGTTTTCATCAAAGTGTTGGCCCGGTCCTGGCATGGCTGTGCCAACAAGGGATTGCTGTCCTGGGATATTTGAATGACTTCCTTCTGCATGCGGAAGATCCTACCACACTGCGTGGTGACGTGGTGATTACTATCCAAACCCTGAAGAAGTTTGGTTGGCTCCTAAACCTTGAAAAATTGGCATTGCAGCCAGCCCTGAGACTGGACTATCTGGGCCTGACACTGGATTCTGCTCAGGCCAGGGTATTTCTCCCGCTGGAAAAGCTCCAGAAGCTGCGGGCAGCGATTCACCTCTTGCTATCTGGCAGGTGGGTCACCAAATGGACTGATGTTGTCGATCTTCGAGGCCGTGCCATTTGCACAGTTCCATACCAGAATCCTGCAAAAGGAGATCCTGTCAGAATGGGACAAAAGCCCGGGTTCTCTGGACAACCAGGATCAACTGAGTCAGGAATCCAAGGGTTCCCCAATCTGGTGGCTCCGGTCTTCAGCCCTTCAACGGGGAAAATCATTCCTACCCCTGTACTGGACGGTGGTCACAAACAATGCCAGCCTGTCAGGGTGGGGAGGTATCCTGGGGCTGAGCGCCGCTCGGGGTCGATGGACGTTGGAGGAATCAAGGTTAGCTATCAACATCTTGGAGCTCCGGGCGATCAGACTGTGTCTGGATCACTGGACAGACTGTCTCCGTGGACTCCCGGGGTGGATCCAGTTAGACAATGCCACGGTGGTGGCTTATGTCAAGGAGTGTGCTGGCAGTGTGCAGAGTGTTACATTCCAGCCATCTCCGCCGTCCACATTCCGGGGTTGGCAACTGGCAGGCGGATTACCTCAGTCGCCAGACCTTGGACCAAGGGGAATGGTCCCTTCATCAAGATGTTTCTACAGATTTGTCGGCTCTGGGGCAATCCCAAGGTTGATCTGTTGAGGTTCATGGCCAGAGCTTGGGACCCTCTAGCGGACACCACAGACCTTCTGGTGGCCTTGTGGGGTCAGTACCGTCTGATTTATGCCTTTCCTCCTCTCAAACTTCTGCTGCAGCTGTTATGCAGGATCAAGGCCGAAGGAATTCCGGCCATTGTGGTGGCACCGGATTGGCCTTGCCGGTCTTGGTACACCGACCTAGTACGCCTAGTCGCAGATGCGCCTTGGTGGTTGCCTCTCCAAGAGGGTCTGTTGTCACAAGGGCCAATCTTCCATCCTGCTTTACCGTTGTTGGCTTTGATGGCCTGGCTGTTGAAAGCCTGGTGCTGAAGGACAGGGGTTTACCTGCATCGGTGATTCAGACTTAAAGTGTATTTTCACACAGAAAATTTTTTTACAGACTTTTTTATAGACTTACCTTTTGAAGGGGAAAAAAAAAATTATACTCACCCTAAGTTGCTTGTTGCTAGGTGGTCTCTGTAATCTGCCCCTATTTGGTCCTAGACTCCTTTTTACTTCCTGCTTCCCCTGGCCTCCTGGGAGTCAGTGGGCTTCCCTGTAATGTAAAATCGTGTAGTTACCCACCATGCACTTCTTTCAGGAAGAGATGACAGGAGACCCAGGGTGGGCTTCAGATGCCCTCACCTAAAATGGAAAAGTCCAGCAGTGAGAGGAAGCAAAATTGTGAGTAAAAAATACATGTAAATTACTAGGCGGTTTGAAAGTAAAGAAGCAAAAGGTTTACATCTATTTAGCATTAGAGAGTGGATGCCAAAAAAAATAAAAATAAAATTCTGGGTGGAACTCCGCTTTAAGGCTAGAAAATCGACTTCTAGAAAGATCTATCACCGAACATGGAAAGCCTATCTTTCCCGGTGTGAGTCTGTGGATGTTCACCCCATTCCTTCTCGGTGGCAAGGATTTTTGACCTTCCTTCAACGAGGGATTGGCCTTGAGGACCATCAAGGGACAAGTGTCGGCCCTGGCGGTTTTCTTCTAACGGCCCCTGGCTTCGCACTCTCTGGTGCGTACATTTTATCCAGGGGGTCCGCCATATGGTTCCACCGGTGCTGTCCCCTTTACCACCGTGGGACTTGAATTTGCTGCTCTCGGTTTTGCAGAAGCCTCCCTTTTAAAATAATCGGGAGATTCCCCTGCTCACTCTGTCACAGAAGGTAGCCTTCTTAGTGGCGATTTACTTCTGCTTGCAGGGTGTCGGAATTGGTGGCTTTATTCACAAGGATAAAGTGGTTCTTCGCCTTGTCATTTCTTCCTTCCTTTCCAAGGTGGTTTCTGATTTCCATCTGAATGAGGACATTGTGTTGCCCTCTCTGTGCCCCAGACCGCAGCATCTGAAGGAATGTGCCTAACATGCCTTGGATGTGGTTCAGGCAATCGGGGTGTATTTGGCTCCTACCAAGGCCTTTCGGAAGTCCAACTTATTGTTCGTAGTCACGAACGAGCCCGAGAAAAGGGCTGCCCGCTTCCTCTGCAACCATTTTCAAGATGGATCAGACAGACAGTGACTCGGGCCTATTCCATAAGGGACAAGGTTCCAACCTTCCCGATCGAGGCGCACACTACCCAGGTGCTGAGTGCCTCCTGGGCTTTCTGTCATCAGGCGTCAGTGACGCAGGTTTGCAAGGCAGCCACCTGGTCGTCAGTACAAACTTAAACAAAATTTTACAAAGTTGATGAGCTGACCTCTGCAGATGCCTCTTTTGGCCGCAAGGTTTTGCAGGCCGCTGTTTAAGAGGGTTTGACCCTCCTGAGGGTTTTTTCTTATCAGGTTGGCTCCAGTTGTTCCTGTTGAGCTCCTGTTGTTTTGGTTGGCTTTGAAGCCTAGTAAATGGATGGCTGATCCTCCCCTCATGTTTTTGACACTGCTTTTGGACGTCCCAATGGTGATGTCTAAGGAAGCGCTATGTCTGTCAGTGAACGTAAGAGAAAACCTGGTTTTTGACTTGCCGTAAAATCCTTTTCTCTGAGTTCATTAACCACTTCAGCCCCGGAAGGATTTCCAGCTTTAGGACCGGAGCCCTTTTTGCGATTTGGCGCTGCGTCGCTTTAACTGACAATTGCGCGGTCGTGCGGCGTTGTACCCAAACGAAATTTGCGTCCTTTTTTCCCACAAATAGAGCTTTCTTTTGGTGGTATTTGATCACCTCTGCGTCATTTCTGATCGCCGCTATAAACAAAAGAAGAGCGACAATTTTGCAAAAAACAAACAAATTTTCTTACTTTTTGCTAAAATACAAATACAAAAAAAAAAATATAAAAAAACTTTTTTTGGCCGATTTATATTCTTCCTCATATTTGCGATAAAAAAAATCGCAATCGGCGTTTATTGATTGGTTTGCGCAAAAGTGGTCGCGTTTACGGATGAGAATTCATTTTTGGGGTTTTTCATTTTTTTTTTTATTTTTTACTGGTAATGGCGGCGATCTGCGATTTTTAGCGGTACTGCGATATTGCAGCGGACATGTCGGAACATTTTGACACTTTTTTGGGACCATTGGCATTTATACAGCGATCAGTGCTATAAAAATGCACTGATTACTGTGTAAATGCCATTGGCAGTGAAGGGGTTAACCTGCAGGGGGCGCGCTAAGGGTTAAGTATGTTCCCTGGGCGTGTTCTAACTGTAGGGGGACTTGCCTAGCTGGGGAAAGGAAGTGGTCACAGCCTTCACTTACAGGAAGGCTGTGATCACAGCCCTTCCCCCTCACACAGAGCGGAGGTCCGTGTTTACTTACACGGACCTCCGCTTATTCGCTCCGGGGGGGGGGCATCGCGGGTGGCCGGCGGCAATCGAAGCCGCCGCACCCGCTCCCTGGACCCCCCCGGACACAGTGAGCGCGCGCGCGCTCACAGTGGCTCTGTATCGCGCCCGCCGTCGTATGACGGCGATTTGCGTTACAGAGCCACTCTGTCGCCGTCAATTGCCGACCAGCGGTCGGCAAGCGGTTAACAGACACAGCACCCACCCCTCTAAGGAGTTTTTAATACTTCTGACACTGCTTGTTACTAAACGCAAGTCCTATAGCAGGGGGGGGGGGGGTGTATACCATAGGTATAGCCAAGTCTTTTGTCGGCCTAGTGTCCTACTCCTGTAGGTGGCGGTATAACCCAATGGTGGTGTCTAAGGAAGCGCTGTGTCTATAAACTCCAGAGAAAAGGATTTTATGGTAAGTTAAATGTCCAGTCTTTCAGGGGTGTCAGTCCAATGGTCAGTTGAAGAAGCACACATGGCAGGTTGACAATGTTGCTGCTAATTACGACGCAGTGGCTTAGCATTGTCAGCTTGCGACAGGAAGCGCTGTTACTGGCAGAATCATTAGGTAAGAAACTTTGCAACAGATTCACAAAACTTTATTTGCTTAAAGTGGAGCTTTACACTCTCAATCAACATTAACTATTTTTAATCCCTATGCTGTAAATAAAGTATATTATATATTGTTTTAATCTTCTTCCTTTTTTTTTTTTTTTTTTCCTTTTTTTTTCACATTCCTTCAGTTGCTTCCTGGTTTCTGACCTATGACAAAATGATGGCATACATCCCAGGAGTTCTCATGAGCATTTTTTTTCCCCATCTGTATGGGGGAGGGACATTTTCAGCAAAGCACTTTATCCTGCCTGCATGCCTGAGCCAAGGGTAGATGGATTCCAGGAAGCAAATGTCAAATGAATCCTCTAGGCACAGTTAGAAATGATGAGGGGTGTTTAAGCGATTTCTTAACCAGCGTGATGGATGAGTTTGCTTTGAATATTAACCCATTAATGCCTCTTGTTCCAATATTGCAACAGTAGTGATGTGGGAGTTATTTATATCCTCCTGCTCTAGGTAACATGAATTTTATGCGCAAATTAAAACAAATTTCAACCTTAGACATAAATGGGTTAAAAATGTATTAAATTGCATTTTTGGCTTGTGGTGCTTAGATACAGTTTACACTTCCACTTTACTGTACAGTTCCACTTTAAGAAAGCTGTATATAGTCATGTGGGATGTCGAACATACTGAAAAAACAAAAGGAAAATAGATTTTGGATTTACATACAATTTAAGAATATGTGGAACAAAGATTCTGTCTTTTAAACAGACCAGTTTGGGTGTATAGGAGAGTACAAATTAATAACTCTGTATTGCATTTCTAGTCTTGTTCCTGGCTTCCCTATTAAAATGCATATGGGCTAACTCCCATGCTGATCCATGGGCTTTAAAGGATAAGTTCACATAATATTAATATTATATTTTTTATTTTGATTTTTTTAGACATCCGTAATCAGTAGATCGATCATGGGTGCAATCTCAGGCTCGTGCAGCCTGTCGGTGTAGCTCACACAATGTCCGGAATAATCAATGAACTACATGGAGCGCTCACTAGCACCCTGGTGGTAGTTTGATAGAAAACTACGAGCCGGCAGCCGCAAAGGTTGTAATTACTTGTAGTTCATTCATTCACAGATCTCTGTGAATGAATGATGCGACTGTGTGAGCGCACGGCCGCGTTCTTTTCAAATTGTGACAGCAGGTGTGGGGAGAAGATCCTTGGTCCGCTGTCACAATATGGGGGGGGGGGGGGGTTGATCAGTGAGAGGCTGCTTGAGTGGGAACATGTTAAATTTTTCACCCTAAAAACAGGAGGAACATGCAACACATTCCCAAAGATGAGCTTTAGCCTTTAATCGTTTCTAAGGCAATGACCTGAAAGAAGTATGCAGATTAAAAGTTAATAATTCTGAGTTGCGAAACTGCCTGTTTGTTCCTGGTCTGTGACTCGAAGTATTGTATTCTGAGACAACCAGATAACTGGAGGATTCTATGGACCATCTGTGGGGAATTCTCAGCCATGGTAGCTACTCATTGACCCAACTCTGTAGACTTGAGCTGGAACATCCCTCGGCCTGCGATCCAGAGACCAGTGTGCACTTACTTTTAGGGAACATTACATAACTTTGCTTAGAAATAATTTCTAAGCTGTTTTCACACAGTTAGGAGGTTGCCCATCCAGACTTGTCCTTTGAATGTGCCCTTAAGGTTTCCTGATTTAGCAGATAAGTAATGTGATGCTTTCTGAAATAGCCTCTCTTGAGAAATCTGAGTGTAATACTTCTGCAAAGCTATCAAGGGCATTTGCATTCAACAATTCTCTTTTAAAAAGCTGTTAATACATTCACATGCAAAGCAGTTATATATAGATTGGCTCCTTTTATAATCGCGGTTCACAAGATGCTTTTGTGGGTGATGTGAGTTAAAATGCTATAAAGGCTATGAGCTTAATCTGGTCTCCCACAGTGCACAGAACATGGAAATGCAATTATTTTAACTGCTAAATACCTTTCTCTTTCGTTTGTTGACGGGCACAGCAGCTTCATGGACTAAGTGGGTTATACTGCGCTCTTCAGGAGTGACTAGGCAGAACAGGCAGTTCTAACAGCAAAAAGAACAGACACACAGCCCCTCCCAGGGGGCAGTCCCCACTGGCAGATAACCCTCCATCCTGCTCTGCTAGCTCTGTTTTTCTCTGCCTAATGCAAGGAGTAGACCCTGTTGGGATCTGTGGTACCTCTCTTGGTCCACTTCCTGGAGAACAGCCTAACAGATGAAGACTGCAATCAAGTAGCCGAGCTGGGTGACAGGCTGGGTTTTAGATCCAGGTAGTCTCCCCAGCCGGCCAGCGAGCACGCGCAGACCTTAGCTCCGCGTTGGGTTGCCCGCGACCGGCCCCGAACCAGACAGGGTGGCCCGCAGCTTAAACTTCCCGCCGGTGAATGACCGGGCTCCTGAGTCTGTGTCAGTGTTACCGTGGCCGACAGCCCCCCCTCCGGCCTGATGGGTGAGGCAGATCTCTCTCGGTTGGGATACCCGCTCCGCCCGACTGGACGGGTAAGGACGCCCCCCCTCCCACTAGGATATGGGGGGAGTAGACGGGTTGGTCCACCCCTCCTCCGGTGCTGCGCTGCCGCTGTGTCCCCCCCCCCCCCCCGGGGGTTCCCATGGGGGTGTTCAGGGCCCTTGCTGTCCCCCTCCTCCTTGCCTCGTGCTGCTGGGCCGGTCGGTGATCGATTGGTTGCCATTTTGCCATGGTCCGGCCGACATTTTCTTGTGGCCGACCGCATGGTCTGGCGGCCAGCGGCCATTTTGGCATAGTCACGGCGCTCTTGGCTGGGATTTTGGCCTCTAGTGTGCAGCGGTGGCCATTTTCTTGTGGCCTATACACATGTGCCGACCTGGGGCACATGGGGCAGTCCCTGAGGTTTCTGGCACCGTTTTACCCCCTGCACAGCGCTCAGAGCTTCTCTCTGTAGGACAGCAGCAAGCTTGGAGGACGGACAGGCAAGGCAGCGGTGGGCAGCCGCAGGCATGGCTCCTCTCCTGGACAGTTGAGCGGGCAGGTGGTGAGACCCTCAGGGGTTACCCTCCTGTAGTAAGCCCTGCGCAGTGTTTTGGGGTGGGCGTGCCTTGTCTCCTGGTACTTGGGCCTCAGTCAGGTAACGTGTTACCAGGGTGGGTGACGCAATGGCAGCCGATGCGGTTGCTTCCCCACCAGACCTCTCCGTGGTTGCAGCTAGCGCCTCAGGAACTGTGATCCCTCTTGATGCTCTGTCAGCAGTCCTGGAATAGTTTGTCTCCCGGGTAGAGACTCTGTGGGAGCGCACGGCGGCGAGAAAGCAGCCCCTGCCCCCCCTTCCTCTGGTGAGGACTCGGAACCTGACAGGGGCTTCACCGTTTCGGGGACCTCCCTTGAGTTGTCAGAGGGCGAGGCCCCGGATTCTCATGATGGTGAGGACGAATCTGCGCCGGCCACTGCTGTGCATGAGAAGGCACTAGTCAGCAACCTGATCACTTCAGTGCGTGAAACTCTGAAGTTGGACAATATGGTTGGACCCTCGCAGGCGGCGCCCGTCCCTTTCGGGTCACATAAACCAGCCGGCGTGGCTAAGGTTTTCCCCTATGTGTCTTACCTGGATACGTTTGTTTACGGGGACTGGGAACGGCCTCAGAGCTCCCTTCCCATACCCAAACGTTTTCTCTGTGCGCTATCCCTTCGAGGACAGCCTGTTGAAAAAGTGGGCATCACTCCCCGTGGTTGATTACCCCCCCCCGTGTCTCGCCTGAACGACCACAATCCCGGTGGAAGGCGCACCGTCCTTTAACCACTTACCAACCGGAAGGTTTTCCAGCTTTAGGACCAGAGCACTTTTTGCGATTTGGCGCTGCGTCGCTTTAACGGACAATTGCGCGGTCGTGCGACGTTGCACCCAAACAAAATTTGCGTCCTTTTTTTCCCCACAAATAGAGCTTGCTTTTGGTGATATCTGATCGCCGCTCTAAACAAAAGAAGAGCGACCATTTTGCAAAAAAACCCAAATTTCTTACTTTTTGCTAAAATTCAAATCCAAAAATAAAAATATAAACATTTTTTTTTCACTGTTTTTGGCCGATTTATATAAATTCCTCATATTTGTGATAAAAAAATCGCAATCCTGCGTTTTGATTGGTTTGCGCAAAAGTGGCCGCGTTTACTGATGGTGAGAATTCATTTCTGGGGTTTTTATTTATTTTTATTTTTTTTTACTAGTAATGGCGGCGATCTGCGATTTTTATTTTTTTTTTTATGTCCACTGATTACTGTATAAATGTCATTGGCAGTGAAGGGGTTAACCTGGGGGGGGGGAGAGCTAGGGGTTAACTATGTTCCCTGGGTGTGTTCTTACTGTGGTGGGGTTGGGCTAACATGGGCATGAGAGATCTAACTGATCCCAGTGACCGGGATCAGTAGATCTCCCATGCCTGCACTAACAGAGCGGGGAACCGCCATGTTTACATCGGCGGTTCCCCGTTCTTTCCCTGTGGCCGCTCATCGCGGCTTGCCGGCGGGCATCGCGTCTGCCCGAGCCGCGGGCACACTCCTCAGGAGTGCGGCGCGTGCGCCCCCTAGTGGCTGATTGCAGATCGCCGTCTTTTTACGGCGATTCGCGCTCAGCATCCCGACTGCCGCCGTGAAAACACGGCGCACGGTCAGGAACTGGTTAAGGACCCAGCTGACAGGAAGGCCGAGGCCATTGTCGGATCCATGTTTGTTCTGGCAGGGTCGGCCATGCGGCCTCTCGTGGCCTCTGCTCTGGTGTCGCAAACGCTCACTGAATGGGCTTAACTGTTACACCGCAAAATGAGCAATGCAAAAGTTCCTCCTGCATGCGTGGAACTCGTTGAACAGCTTGTCCAAGGGCTTAAGTATCTGTGCAATGCAGCCCTGGATGCTGCCCCCCTGATCTCCAAATTGTCCATGTCTTCTGTGGTGGTCAGGCGTTTGCTCTGGCTAAAATTTTCGGTTGATGGACCAAACATCTGAGAAGGCCCTGGCGGACTTGCCTTTTTAGGGTGGCGGGCTCTTTGAAGCCTCTTTGGATGAGATTATCAAGGATCTCACAGGAGGGAAGAGCACCTTTCTCCTGGAGACAAGGAAGAGTAAGGAGTCCCTCCTTTACGGCCCATAGGCGGCTTTTTCGTCCCTCACGCTCCTCGGGCAAGGGCTCGCAGCCCGCCAAGGCCCCCGCAGGCAGCATATGCGCGACAGGCCGGAGGACAAGTCCTCCTCCGCATGAAGGGCTGCCCTCCCCCCCCCCCATCCTTCGGGTGGGGGGGACATCTCCTGGGGTTTGTGGACTGGTGGACTTCCTTCCCGCCTTTCGACCCGCTGGGTGCACAAGGTGATCCCGTCAGGGTACAGGATAGAATTTCATTCCCGTCCTCCGGACAGGTTCTTAGCCTCCAACTTGCAACTGCCCGCGAGCAGGCTGCAGGCCCTGTTTGGGAAGGTGCAGGACCTACTTTGTCAATGGTAATGGTCCCTGTTCCACATGCGGAAAGTTTCCAAGGATTTTACTCCAACCTGTTTGTGGTCCCGAAGAAGGATGGGGTCCTTCCGATCCTGGACCTGAAGGCCCTCAACTGCTTCGTATGCGTACGAAGATTCAGGATGGAGTCTGTCCGCTCTGTGGTAGCGGCTCTGTACCAGGGCGATTTCCTGGCTTCCCTCGACATCAGAGATGCGTACCTGCATGTTCCCATATGCACACAGCACCATCGCTTTCTGCGCTTTGTGGTCGGGGAGCATCACTATCAGTTTGTGGCTCTCCCGTTTGGCCTGGCCTCTGCGCCTCGGGTCTTCACCAAGCTGCTGGCCCCGGTTCTGGCTCTGCTGAGGCAGAGAGGGTATCGCGGTGGTGGCGTATCTGGATGACTTACTCTTGCGAGCAATGTGACAATCGCCTTACGCACTCTGCAGGAGTTCGGCTGGGTGATCAATCGCCCAAAGTCGGTGCTGACTCCATCTCACCGCTTGGAGTATCTGGGTCTGATCCTGGATGCATCCCAGGAGAAGGTTTTCCTCCTGCCATCCACGCTACAGATGCTTCAGTCGGCAGTTCGGGTCCCTGCTGTCCCAGAAATGGTCCTCCCTATGCTTCTGCATGTGGGTTCTGGGCCTCATAGTGTCCACCTTCGAGGCGGTTCCAAACGCCCAGTGTCACACCCATTCTCTGCAGTGGGAGATTCTTCTGAAGTGAGCAAAGTCCTCCTCATCCCTGGATCGGTTGATCAGGATGGACCGCCAGACCAGGACTTCACTGTTCTGGTGGGTGCGGCTTCCGGCCCTGCAGTTGGGGGAAGTCATTCCTCCCCCTCCATTGGACGGTGGTCACGACGGACGCCAGCCTGATTGGCTGGGGAGGATTCCTGGGGCTGTTGTCAGCCCAGGTCCGGTGGTCTCCGGAGGAGTCTCGTCTCCCGATCAATGTCCTGGAATTGCGGGCCATCAGGTGCTGCCTCTCCCATTGGAAGAGGAGGCTGCATGGGTGCCCTGTCCGGATTCAGTCGGACAGTGCCACGGTCGTGGCATACGTGAAACACCAGGACGGGACAAGAAGCTCGGCTGCGGCCTTGGAGGTGGCTCACATATTCTGCGGTGGGCAGAACTCCATGTGCCGACAATCTCCCCCGTCCACATTCCGGGAGTAGAGAATTGGCAGGCTGACTACCTCAGTCGTCAGGGGTTGGATCAAGGAAAGTGGTCCCTGCACCCGACGTGTTCCATCAGATTTGTCTGAGGTGGGGTAATCCAGACGTGGACCTGCTAGCGCCTCATCTTAATCGGAAGGTGCAGACCTTCATGAGCAGGACAAGGGATCCCTTGGCGGATGCGGCGGATGCTCTAGTAGCTCCATGGGCTTGGTATCGACTCATCTATGCCTTTCCTCCTCTTAAGCTGCTTCTGCGCCTTCTGCGCAGAATAGAAGTGGAGGCCATGCCGACCATTCTAGTCGCACCAGATTGGCCAAGGCGCCTTTTGGTACGCCGACATAGTGCGAATGGTAGTAGACATCCCCTGGCGACTCCCACTTCTCGAGGATCTACTGTACCAGGGGCCCATCTTGCATCGTGCATTACCCTATCTGGCTTTAACGGCCTGGCTATTGAATCCCAGGTGTTGAGGGATCGAGGTGTCTCGGATTCAGTGATCCCCACCATGCTTAAGGCACTTCCCAAAACATTTTAGATCTTTTTTCACTGTGGGGGGGGGGGGGGGGGGGGGGGGGGGGGGGGGGGGGGGGGGGGGGGGGGGGGGGGGGGGGGGGGGGGGGGG
>BLSH010146471.1:1025913-1040631 GCA_018402905.1 Glandirana rugosa
GCCCCCCCCCCCCCCCCCCCCCCCCAAGTACGGTCGCCTCTAGCGCCATGGGACCTCAATTTGGTCCTCTTGGTACTTCAGAAGCCGCCCTTTGAGAGTATCAGGAAGATATCGCTGCAAATGCTTTCACAAAAGGTGGCTTTCCTGGTAGCCATCACATTCGCTCGTCGGGTGTCTGAGTTGCTTTATCATGTAGATCTCCATATCTGGTCCTACACAAGGATAAGGCGGTTCTGCGACTGTCACCCTTCTTTTTGCCGAAGGTGGTGTTATCCTTCCATATCAATGAGGACATTGTCCTTCCTTCGCTCTGCCAGCATCCCTCTCACCACAAGAAGGTTGCTTTTCACTCCCTGGATGTTGTTCGGGCCCTGCGGGTGTATCTGGCAACCACGGCCTCCTTTTCGGAGGTTGGATGCACTTTTTGTAGTGGTGGACGGCTTGCGCAAAGGCTTAGCGGCCTCTTCTGCCACTATTTCATGTTGGATTAGACAGACGGTGACCCGAACCTATGCTGTCCGGGGTCTGGAGCCTCCCTTCCTGGTCACGGCTCACTCTGCCAGGGAGATTAGCACTTCCTGGGCTTTCCGACATCAGGCGTCTGTATCTCAAGTGTGCAAGGCGGCTACTTGGTCCTCTGTGCACACCTTTTCAAAGTTTTACGAAGTCGGATGCTGCGCTTGGCCGCAAAGTTTTGCAGGCGGCTGTGTGAGGCACGTCTGGTTCCTCAGAGGGTTCTGTTGGGTGTAGTTCTTTTGCTGTTCCGTTACCCACCTCTCATTTTTTGGCACTGCTTTTGGACGTCCCACTTAGTCAATGAAGCTGCTGTGCCTGTCAAGGAACGAAAGAGAAAACAGGATTTTTTTACTTACCATAAAAATCTTTCTCTCTCTCTGAGTTCATTGACGGCCGCTGCCCCCCACTCCTCTTGTTTGCGTTGCACTGCTTGTTACGAACTGAGCTAGCAGAGCATGGTGGAGGGTTATCTGCCAGTGGGGACTGCCCCCTGGGAGGGGCTGTGTCTGTCTGTCTGTCCTTTTTGCTGTTGGAACTGCCTGTTCTGCCTAGTCACTCCTGAAGAGGGCAGTATAACCCACTTAGTCCATGAAGCTGCTGTGCCCATCAACGAACTCAGGGAAAGGGATTTTACAGTAAGAAAAAAAATCCAGTTTTTCTTATCAGCAGTATATAGCAGTCTTGTGACTTCTATCAGTGTCTGGTTAAATCTTGTAGAAGGAGTTTTCATTCAACTCTGACTGTCCTATGAAGCTGCAGGACACCCGGCCCTCTGTCTAGACAGTGCTGATTGGCCCTGCGCGAACACATGCACTCTTTGAAGGGGGAAAAAAAACTCTCTAGCAATACACACCAAACCGAGCATGTGCTTTATACTATCAGGAGATGGATTGGAGACAGTGGAAGAAGGGGAGGATCAGAGAAGACAGGATCAAACAGCCTTTTTACACAATGCAGAGGATTAACCCCTTAGGTTCCACAGTGAGAATAAAAATCATGATGTACTGCATATACAGACTGATTTTACCATTGTGAGCTTAGTAACAATTTAAGGAGGAACCTCACTACCGTGTGTTTGTTTTTTTTTCCTTCCTCATATCTATAGTGTTGGGTTCTCTTCAAAACACAGTGTCCTCTGCCCAACAAGTCCACTGTGATCTGCTGTACAGCTGACATAACCTGGGTCCTGCTCCACTATTTTGGTGGTCTTCACTGATGGGAGCTTGCTGCCTCTTGCAGGTTCAGCTAGTCAGCCCTCCCTCCGGCTGATGTGTCCATGTTCCTGCAGCCTCCTGGGAGATTTGACATAGGTATACCAGGGTCATATCATTCTTACCTAGGCAAGAATGACAGTGGGATGTGGGGCTGGGGGATAAAATTAAGAACTGCAAACACGGGAAAGAAAAACACTGGGGGGGGGGGGTTGGAGGGTACCAACCCCTTTTTTGTGTGTGTCGGGGCGAAATCAAAACCTATACAGTACTCTCTGCAACACGAGCACATTTTCCTTATGTAAAGATGCTGCAAGTACAGAAAAATACCTGATGATCCTGCCAGAAATGCTTAACTGTAGTGATCTGCACAGAATTTCTATGCGGTCTTGTCAGCCCTGTCTGAGTCCCTTCTTGATGAACTACAAAACACCTCCCTTCGTCTCCTCTCCATAAAATAATGTAAACGTTTTCTTTAGTCTAGCAGATGAGGGATTGGACAGGGCTTAATGCTCGTGGGTGTACTTGAGCCCACAGCCAAATGTGGGAGACTCCGGCCAGGTGCAGGAGACTTGAGATGTCTGGGGCGTGCGGATTGTCACTTTAAACAAACTGCTAGCAGGCTTCAGCAGGATTTCAACAAGCTTCAAGTAGTGTCGAAGCCTGCTAGCAACGTGTTTAAAGTGACAATCAGAAGTCTCATTAGGATCAACATTTACAAACTGAAGCTGAATGTTACTTTAAAAGCCTTTAACGAAGCTGGGGAAGCTCTGCAAATGCTTTGTAAAAGCATGCTTTTCACACTGCTCTTATACAAGCTGAAGCCTGTGTGAAACAGGCCTTAGATCCAGAAAAATGGAAAAGAATGTAGTCCTTTTATTCATTTTTATTTCCCTGGGACTGTGCAGACTCAGAGGTAAGTGAATGTTAACAGACGAATGTTTGTTTACATCCTCCCGTCGACAGACTTACTTGGTGCTTCCAGTCAGGTCCGCCTAAAATCTGACTGTGTGAAAGGACCATAAAGGAGGGTTGGAAAGCGTTTAACCACTTCAGCCCTGGAGCCCTTTTTGACACTTGTTTACAAGTTAAAATCTGATTTTTTTTTTTTTTGCTAGAAAATTACTTATAACACCCAAACATTATGTATTGTTTTTTTGTCAAACACCCTAGAGAATAAAATGGCGATTGTTGCAATACTTTTTGTCACTCCGTATTTGCGCAGCGGTCTTTCAAGAGTGAATTTTTTTTGGAAAAAAATTTTTTTTTTGAGTAAAAAAATAAGACAACAGTAAAGTTAGCCCAATTTTTTCATATATTGTGAAAGAGGATGTTACGCCGAGTAAATATATTTCATACATGTTACGGTTGAAAATTGCACACGCTCACAGAAAGGCAAACTCCTGTACTTAGAAATCTCCATAGGCGACACTTTAAAAATTTTTAACAGTTACCAGGTTAGAGGTGCAGAGGAGGTCTAGTGCTAGAATGGTTGCTCACACTCGGACAATCGTGGTGATACCTCACATGTGTGGTTTGAACACCGTTTTCATATGCAGGCGCGACTTGCGTATGCGTTTTTTCTTTGCTACGTGAGCTTGCGGGATCAGTGGCGCTTTAAACATTATTTTTTTTTTTTTTTTTTTTTTTTTAAGCACTGTTCCTTTTAAAAAAAAAAAAAATCTGATCACTTTTATTGCTATCGCAAGGAATGTAAACATCCCTTGTGATAGTAATATATGGTGACCGGTACCCCCCCATCTCTCCTTTGCGCTTCACAGTATTCAGATCGCCAAAAACAGCGATTCTGAATACATTTTCTTTAAAACTGGGGCCATTGGCTGCCGAGCAAACTGGAAGTGACGTCGTGAAATTGACGAAGGAGACCCGGTTGGAGCCGATTCCGGCTTCCTTCAGGTCCGGTGGATGCGCTGGACGGGAGGCTGGAGAACAGCCCGGGATAACGACTGAGTGGCTCCTGATCCGGATCAGCCATTATTGCTGAATAGCCGATTGCCTTCTCTAATAAAGCGGTACCGCTGCAGGCTATACCCCGATACATCCACTTAAAGCTGCTGCCGTTTATAAATGGCGATTTGTGTTAAGTGGTTAAACTAGATGGGTTCTATTCCTTTCCCACTGTATTCAAAATGAAAAAAAAAGAGCTTTTTTTTTTTTTGGCTTGGCCAGCACTTTAAGCTCTTTGTGACTATAGAGGAAGGGGTTTTCTGTAATCCTAGAGGAATAAAAAATAATTTTTACCATAAAGGATAGAAAATACACCTCTAAGAACCACCAGCTCTTTTATTAATCATCAAAATATGGTAAAGAGAGATATACTGGAATGTTAGGGTAAGGGAATAATCCACAACTGCTGTTTTGTAAAAGTCTTTGTTCCATGCAAAGGGAAGGTTTCTACAGATAGTGTCCTCTTCCTCCCCCTGTAAATTACCTCCTGCCAAGAACTATCACAAAAAGAGTGCAGTGCCGTTATTTTTAGCTGTGGAATTTCCTCTTGTGAGCTCAGTGTGCCGCTGGTGATAAACTTCTTCTGCAGTAGAATGCACAATCTGACTGCAGCACTGGGAACGGAGGGCCATTGTCCATAGGAATTAGTATCAGCTTTGGGAACTGAACTTTTCATATGCCCTGTCTCCGCTCCTTTGGTTTTTTTTTTTTTATTGCTTTACTTATGTGCCTGTCATGTTTTATTCAGAATGGTCTTAAATAATTTAATGGAAACTAAGATTTTTAAGATTTTTTTTTTTTTTTTTTTTTTTTTTTTTAGCTTTTATGCTAGTATACCAATTGTTTTGCAAATTGCTCTTAAAGGGAATATCTGTGTTTTGGAAATTGCTGGTGGAAGAGTGGTCTATTTCAGAAGAAGCATAGATACTGTACTGGTATTTTTGTCTCCTGGTTGTCATCTTGATCACCTTGCATCAAGTGACTAACTTTAAGCAAGTATACACATAATGACTTCTGACTTTACGCTGACTCATTTTACATATTGGATCTGGGTTAGTGACTCAAGAAGTACTGAAGCTAGACCATCAGTATGAAAGCCAAGCAAATGTAATTTACTTTCAGGATGTGGTTAACTGCTTTTGTCTTGATGTGTTTTCTTTACCCACTTCCTGCCCGCAGTATGCCATATGACGTCCTGGGGTTTGAATGGGGATATCTGGATGATGCCTGTAGCCAGCCACGCAATATCCAGATATTTTGTTCAGCCAGCGATTCCATGCACCTTAAGAACAATCATAGTAGCTGTTCCCACTCCTCCTTACCTGCCCGCCACCCTCTGACACAAAAGACTCTCTAATTGGGACTTTATAGGGCATGAATTCCACAAAGCAAATCAGACGATTATGAAAATCTCATATTTTTATTTTGCGGGGGATTAAAATTGGGAGGTACAGAATCCCATAAATACATGTTACAATGTTATTGGTATAAACAATACATATCTAAACCAGACCACTTAATGCAACACACTCATGTATAGATGTACAGAGTGCTACCCAACGCATTTCGAGGTCATGCGTTGTTCCTCTCCTGGGGAAAAAAAGTGGTAATACATTGGTTGCTATGGTTTAAAAAAGTTGGTGGAAGGCATAATCTTCTTTGTGTTAAACAGTATGTATAGGATATAGTTGCTGCATGCCTCAGGCCGTCCACCGGGATGGAGAAGCGTCCACAAGTCCCAGGGTTTCCACCCAGATGGAGGAAGAGGAGGGGGGAGATGAGTCTAGGGGCCCCTGCAGGCCCCCCAGGCTAAATCCCAGCGCACCCCTAGTGGTGTATATCGGTTAGTGTCGTAAAGTGTGCGTAAGGAGGTAGGTTAAAATATTGAAACAATGGTACCGGTCATGCGTGTTCTATAGTAGTGATTATATGACAAAGGGGTCAGATTTTTTTTTAGTAAGGTATAATTGAGAGTTTAGATAATCCCAGGTCCCAGTCAGAGACTTGAAATGGTCCGCCTCCTTTTTGGTGACCCTCCTTTTTGGCCGCCAGGCAGCAGACCTGCCCGCCGCTCTCAGGTGCTTCTACCGGTGAGTCAAAGAAGGAATCTGCTGGCACATGGAGTTGAGCATAGAGATTTATGGTGACCAGATGGTCCCCAGTCATCTGTATGACCTTCGGAGGCCCGGGTGCAACCTTATAACGTCATGTCCGGGCTGGCGGAAGTAAACATTGCCGGGGCCTCTGCTGGAAAGTCTGAGATTGTTTGTTTATTTTTTTCTTTTTTTATCTCTGTGTTTCCAGCCTAGAGGAGAGATGTGGGGTCTCTCCATAAAGGGAACCTGTCATGCACTATTCCTGCACGGCTGTATTGTAAATAGGAAGCCTTAAAGCAGTCATCGCACCAGCTTCTTTTTCCTTTTGTTCAGCTATTTTTTTTTTTTTGCAGATTTATTTGAAAATATTTTGATTACTGAATTCTACTTGTATCCGTCTGTGTACCTTTGCCATCTAAAAAAAAATGTGGGTTTTCTTGGCTGTCGAGGATTATTGCTGCATAGTTCATCATACATCGGTTATTAGGTTTATATTGCATACCATTTTGGACTTTGTATAGGGACATGAATATGGGATGTTTTAATTGTAGTCCTCCTCATGATAATCTGTATAATAAAAGTGCAAAGTACTCCTGCCGTTCATGATGACTTTCTTTTATTTCTCCCTTTTTCACAATGCTTGCCTCTGTTCATCTTTAAATTACTTTGTTCTTTGTTTCCAGTTTTTCTATCTGAAGAGAGAGCCAATTCTATTCTTAAGCGCTTCCCCAGAGCTAATGGGTTCCTCGAAGAGATCAAGCAAGGCAACATTGAGCGGGAGTGCAAAGAAGAATTGTGCAACTACGAAGAGGCGAGGGAAGCCTTTGAGAATGACGAGAAGACTGTAAGTATCCTTCTGAGACTTGCAAGGCTTTTAACAAGAGCATAACTAAAAGCAATTTTTTGGAAACCATATTTATAAATGGCTCTGTTTTCATTTACTGCTGCTTTCTGACATGGTTTACCAAACTGATATTTCAGAAATAAGTGTGATTCAGTGGGTTGAAACACCTACCAGCCTTATGTATCTCTTGGAGATAGAGAAAATCTGTCCCTATGAGAGACTCAGTTCACAGAGGTTTTCAAAAAGGATGGGGATTTTTCTTTTCAGTTGAGTGAGTGTAATTTTTAAATATTGTTGGATTGGCTGAATATAATGGTCACTTTTTTGAAAATAAGTATCTTCATCCTAGTGTACTAGATGTGTGAAGTGAGTCTGTAGCTTGCTCATGACATAATAGTCACCTGTCCACTGTAAAATATCTGTGGCACTTGGAATTCTATGGATACATGATCAGTTCCAGAAAAAAATATAGGTAGCATATTATTAATTGTGCAGCCAACCATGCATTGCTTAAAAATATCCATTTTGGTTGGATATGGCTTTTGAAGAGTCATTAATTTCAAAACTGAATATCACATTAAATTACCCACCAATTCAGGGACATTCATTGTAAGATATCTATACCCAAGCTCTGTTCTGTCTATTAAAAGGCCTCAATCTCTGATTAGTCATATTTAGTAGCAGCAAGAAGAGTAGAAAGTGAGAACCCATGGTGGAGGGGTGGTGTTGGCAGGGAGGGATCCCCTCTAGATTTCCTCAGACGTACAAGAAGACCGCCTTCTATAGTGTTCAGCTGTCATTCAAATCTCACATTTTAACAAGCTAAATTTAAATTACAGGGACCAGGAGCCTATTTCACACTAATGTGCATTGTAAGTTGGCCTTGCAGTATTCCATGGTTTCCCAGGCCCATAAAGAAATATTCTGTGCAAACAGACTTGTGTGAAAAAATCCTTTACCTATAAGATGAATTCCAGTTCTGTCTCCTCCGCAAGGTGTTTTTGATAATATTTGTATAGATAATGATTTCAGAGGTCTTCTGGCTGGTCATGTGATAGATGCAGTGTGCTCTCTTTTTCCTATCTTGTTGTTCAGCAATTTGGTGGCCCTCAGTGACAAAGGGAGCTTTGCTGATGTAAAAATATATTTTTTGACCCTAATCACTGTGAGCCTAGGGGTGGATTGTGGTTGCTCCTTCAAGGCACATGGCCTCGATGACCTGCACTCAAGGGAAGAAAGTTGAATGTTTGGATTTGTATTAGAAGTGAAATATTAATATGTCTAACTCAGAGCTTGACACATTTGTTTTGAATCTAGGAGCCAGTTTTCTTTTGCCAAAGCTTGGTGGAATATGTAAAATGTACACCAATGTGAACTTATCCTTTTAAAGCGTTTAACCCAAAAAAACAATGCTGCTCCTGTCTCTTTAATGTGCAGTTAGCAGCATGGCGCTTTTGCTTTTTAAATTATCCCTTTGTATCTCCTAAAATATCTGTTTGATAATGCCAGGTCATGTATTGCCCCCCCCCCCCCCCCCCGTGTACTGACTCCCCCTGTATATAGTTTATCCTGAGAGCCCCGTGGTCTATGCAGGCTATGTCACTCCCAGGTCTCCTATCTCCTGTGTGCCTGTCTTCAACTCCCCCCTCCCTCAGGTAGCTTCTCCTCTCTGCTCTCATAATTAACTCTAAAAGCTCCTATTTCCTCTATATTAGAAGAAGTTGTTCACCCGGTGTCCGTGTTATAGCTGACATCAGCAACAGTGCTCAGCCCCTCCCTCAGGAATTCTGAGCTGAGAGAGAAAAACACAAAAACGACAGCTGATCCTAGTAAGAAGGTGTGTTATCTATACAGAGAAGTATATATATGTTATAACACACACAAGACAACTTCTTGTTATAATACAAAGAGGATGGGAACTTTTTATGCAAGTGGTTTAACAAATACTTTAACCCTTTCCCAGCCAGAGGCACTTTTTACGTTCTATTTATTTTTTGCACGCGTTTAAAAAAATGATTTTAGGCCTGAAGATTACATAAAACCCCCAAACATTATTCTATATTTTTTGAAAGCGGACACCGTAGAGAATAAAATGGCTGTAGTTCCAATTTTTTGTGTCCCAAGATATTACTGCAAATCAAAACACATTAAAAGTTAGGGAGGGGAGAGTGTCAGCTCTCCTCCCTCCCTCTACCCAGTGACACCCGCTATGCCGGTCCTGGGCCCGCAGATGGGCAAGGGGAGCCCAGGATACATAGAGGTGGAGTGGGCGGGGTGCGTGGATCATTAGGGCGGCAGCCCAGGCGCCAGGACGCAATTTCTTCCTGGGGTTTGTCAAGCCCTGTCTTCACTTGATTGATCAATTTATTATATATCTGCAAACCTTTTTTTTATTTATTTTATTACGCAAGTAACCTGGGAACCTTACAGGATGGTATGTGATTCTTGGCTCCTTTTTTCCCTTTTTTTGAATTTCGTACTTTATATTGAGGAATAAGCAGGTATTTAAACACTTTAAAGTAGAACTTTTCCTTTCATTTGGGTAAAATTCCTACTCCTTCCTATGACAATAGAAACATTTTTTTTTTAATCTAATACAAAAATGTCAAGCTGAAGTTTTTATTTTAATTTATTTATTCAAGTTAATGTATATTAAGGCCTCATACACACGGACGTTTTTTGACGCCGGCGTTTTCTGGCGTTTTTTGCAGCTCTCCATGTTAGTCAATGGCCCCATAAAAACGTCGGCGTTTTTGAGCTGTAGATGACGTCGGCGTTAGTGAGCTGAAACTAGAACCCACAGCCATCGCGTTCTGAGGCTGTAACGTTTTGGCATTTTTTGACGCCGACGCCACAATATGCCAACAAACGCCACCTATTATTATACCGGCGTTTTCCGGCGTTTTTTGCCGCCGACGTTTTTAGGTTGAAAAAAAAGCAGAGGGATGATTTTTTTAAAAAAACGCCTATTGACGCCGACGCTCACTAACACTCAAAAACGCCGATGCATAACGCCGAAAAATGCCGACTTTTTTTCCTTGATGTCGGGCCCGACATTTTGTTTATTTTTTTAGAAACGTCCGTGTGTATGAGGCCTAAACATGTTGGTCACTTGAATGCAGTGGTTTGTTAGCTGTAGGTAGACAAATGGACATGTTTTGCAATATTGCTGTTGTCAGCAGTATATGAGGACTTCCCGGAAACTGAATGTAAGGTGATGGTTTTGTGTAAATTAATCTCTGGGAAAACCTAATCCAAGTTATTTTAGCATTTAAACACCTTGTACAGAAGGCAGTCACATCAGACAAAGCATACAATGTTCTTCTGGAACATACAGTACTATATGGGGGGCACTATAGATCACACATTTATGTGGACTTTCCTGTTGGCCGTCCTATTTGTATACAAAGCTTATTTTATTAGGCACTCTTTTCTCTAACTTAGATTGGCATTGTGTTCATTGTGTTCATTGTGTAAAAGAATGTTCTATTGTGCAGGAAAATAAACCATTTCAGCAAGTTATCTGATTTCATTTTACTAGAGCACCACCTTGTGGGGTTGTCATATGGCTCATGCATGGCTTCAACACATTGTTCTCTAACACAAGTCTATTTCCATTTTGGTTTATTAATATTTTTACAAACAAGCGGTATTAAACCCAGAAATAAAAACCTAATATATTGCAGTTTACTGCTTATTAGGTGTGATCGCTTTTGTTAGGGTTTATTTCTTTTTTTTTCAACTGATGATTCTGGCTAGTAACACACATGCTATCATAGGGTGGCCCGTGTATCTATGGAGAAGCAATAGTCACCCTTGGACAGCAGCAATTTTTGGACAGGTTAGTGTTTAGATGGACTTGTAGTCTTTCATTTAAAGTACATCTATATCTAACCCTAGCTAATACTTATTAGGTAGCTACAGAAACAGCCCCCCCCCCCCTTTTTGGGATACATTTATTTTTAACCAAATGAATAAAAGTTGACCATTGCAAGCACCCCTGTCAGTGTTAAAACTAACTGCCTGTTTTAGCGAGCTTTAAATAGTTTGGATCAAGCTGGTCCAAACAAATGATTTCCTTCCCTTAGGCCTCATATACACGGGTGTTAACGCCACATTTTTGAGCTGTTTATTCAACTTAAGAATGCCACACCATGTTATTCTGTGGCCTCATATACATGTTGACGTTTTTGAGCTGTAGATGGCGCCGGCGTTCTTAAGCTGTAAATCGAACGCAAGACCCGTGCGTTCCGAAGTTGCAGCGTTAGAGAGCTTTTGACGCTGAGCTGGCAAAACGCTCAACGCGCATTAGCGCCATAGCGACATTAACCGGCGGTTTTAGCACCAGCGTTTTTCTGTTTTAAGATGTACTAAAATAGCAGAGGGTTGTCTCTTCAAACACAACGCGACAGCGCTGACGCTCAATAACATACATTAACGCCAATGCAGATTTTTTTTTTTTTTTCCCTAGCGTCGGTCCCGACGTTATAGCTCGTTTCTTCAAAACGCCCGTGCAGATGAGGCCTAACACATGCAGTGACTTTCAGTGCTGTATAAACTACTGTATGTAACCTCAGCTACATTGTGTGTGTGTGTGTGTGTGTGTGTGTAAAATAAACTCCATATATTATTTATTTATTTACATTTTTTATTGTACTGGAGCTGGTTTCCTGCACAGTGTTAGTTCAGGCTCATGGGAGTCGAGGCAGCAGCACTGTTTTGCTGGGAAGGAAATCAATGTATCCATATAGAGAGGGGTGGGCTATAGGCAGAGTTCTGTAGTCCAGCAGGGAGGGCTGACCATGCTGGTTGGGATTTCAGTGCAGCAAAGGCACTGTGTTGTCAGCCCAAGCAGAACATTAACACATTTTTTCCCCGTATCGTACTTACCTAGGTGGATGCAGCATCGGTCCGATGCTGCATCTGTACCGCAGCGCCTCTGCACTGAAGCGATCGAACGCAGATTGCTGGGTTTTCACAGCTTTGTGAGCAGAGCGCTGTAGAATGTCAGTCACAGCTCTCTGCTCTTCCCTCCCACCTCCTTGCTCACTGGAGCACCGAGCTATGGAGGGGCGGAGTGGGCGGCTTGCTGAGAGCCTGAGACGGGTGTCAGTCCAGGCACCTGGCGGATCCAGACTCCATGGTCGGGATGACGTGGTGCCTGGACTGATATTGGTGACGCCAGCAGAGAGCGGACTTCAGGATCACAGGAGTGCAATTCATTTTGATCCATAAGAGAAGTACAGCCAAAAGAGCTTTGGCTATACTTCTCTATTGAGTTGAAAAGGCAGAAGGTTTTTTTTATCTTAATGCATTAAGATAGAAAGCCTTCTTGTGTGTAGCAGCCCCCCAGCACCTCCTAATATTTACCCGAGCCCCATCTCTATCCAGCGATGTCCACGAGTCCTTCGGCCATCTGGGACTCTCCTGATTGGCTAAGACACAACAGCGGCGCCATTGGCTCCCACAGCTGTCAATCAAAGTCACACACGTAGCTGCAGCTCGGCTCAGGCGCTCCCATAGCAAGCTGCTTGCTGTGGGGGCACTCAACAGGAGGGAGAGGCCAGGAGCAGTGAAGAGGAACCGGAGAAGAGGATGATCAAGGCTGCTCTGTGCAAAACCACTGCACAGAGGAGGCAAGTCTAACATGTTTGTTATTTTAAAAAAATACTTTACAATCCCTTTAAGCGCAAGATGGATTTCTAGCAGATTTACACATTTTTTATTTATTTTTTATACTGCTATAGTTTTTTTTAATGTAATAAAACATGGGGAAATGTACACACATAGTACTGAATAAGAATTGTTTTTTATTTTGCCCTGACATGTACTTTAAGCTGTTCAGCTAGTGATCACATACTTGTTTGTCTTGGATAGATCTGTTTAATTATTATACAGGATTTATATAGCGCCGACAGTTTGCGCAGCGCTTGGATCAAGGGATTAATGGATCCCCTGAAATGTTAAAATCCCTTCAGCATATGGCCTAAATCTACATTTGCAGTAGCATTCCCCTGCACTGCAAGGGTTCATTGCTCATTTAGTCTAGAACAGTGATATGCAATTAGCAGACCTCCAGCTGTTGCAAAACTACAAGTCCCATCATGCCTCTGCCTCTGGGTGTCATGCTTGTGGCTGTCAGTCTTCCCATGCCTCATGGGAATTGTAGTTCTGCAACAGCTGGAGGTCTGCTAATTGCATATCCCTGGTCTAGAGGTACCTTTATTCCTAGCTCTGGCAGGCCCCCTCCATCTAGCGCTGCTGCCTCTCTAAAGTGCTATCCACCGCGGTTGCAAGCTCACCTCTTCCACATGCAAGGCAGGATTAATAGCCCTGTACTGTATGTGTTGAGGCTGAGGGACATCCTACAGCCCAGAGCTTCGAGAACAAAATAGGAACAAAAAAAAAAAAAAATAAAGTGCCTTAGGCAGGCCATAGATGGATTATATTTCTGTCCTGCAACCATGGGTTGCAGGAAAGAAATTTGCTCAGTTTTCCCCGATCAACACAATCTGTGTTGACTAGGGAAACCCCTCTCTCAAACCTATTGTATTCAAGAACACAGTGATTATTGCTATCGGCTATACCAGCCCCTACTGATAATCGCATGTACATTCCAGCAGGCTGGTTGTATCCAGGTTGATTGATCAACATTGGTACATTCAGTCTGCCCATACATGGCTCGAATCTCGGCCAGTTACCGATGAGGCGGCCAATATTCAAACAGTCTATGGCCAGCTTTCTCTCTGCACCCCTAGGCTAAACCAGCATTTAAAGTGGAATTCTGAGCTTAATCCTAACTACTCTTAAAACTGTCCCCCCATCCCCTGTCTAACACCTATGTTTACGAACCTGGGTAAAAAAAAAATTCTGGTTGGAACTCTGCTATAAGGTGTATAATTGTAATTATATTCCTGCAGTATGAATGATTTAACTGATAAATCCAAGACTAAGAATTAAGTTTATAGTTCAATTAAAATCTTTCATCGTTCAACACCACTTCCCTACATGTCTGCAAATACTGTTTTCAATAAATAGGACTATGTGAAAAAAACAACCTTTTTTTGTGAACAGAAGTGGTTGATATTGTTCCTTTTCTGAAAATGTCTTTTTTTTTCACGTGATAAGTGAACATTGCACATTCAGACAGTTACCTTTTATTTTTTATCTTCCCTCAGAAAGAGTTTTGGAAAGAGTACACCAGAGGACATGGGGACTCGAGCTCGGACAGCAATTGGTATCCATTTTACCTGGCCTTCCCTTTAATCACAGTCTTCTTTGTTGTTGCTCTGGTTCTCTTGCTATTGTGGAAGTGTGTCTTCAGAAACAAAGCATGCCGGAGAACTGCATATGCCACCAGAGGTGCGAGAGAAAATACGGCTGAGACTGGAGATAACGAAGGAGTTTCCAGTCATGCTCAGCAGCATTCTAATGTGCTGTGTGCAATGGAGGGTGCTTTTGAAAGGGCTGGGAACCCCAGTGGATTGACTGATTATGATGTGCGGTCAGATACGCTGTCAGCTGGATTTTCTTCGAATTGCGATGCACCACCTTCCTATGAAGAAGCCACTGGAACAAGGGGTGTGAGAGTAAGCGAGCCACAGCACAGTCCCAATGAGCCACCACCACAGTATGAAGAAATAGCTACTTGTGCCTCTGTAATCACAATACCTCACGAGGGGACAACCAGCCCTAAGTAGCATAGGAACACATTTTCTATTTTTATTATTGCAAATGAAGAATTTTTAAGTACAATAGCATTTGCTCTGGACAAATTTTGACATTTATGATATATACATATATTTTTTTTCCTTAAAAGTATAGGAATGAACACTATATAGTTCCTGTGAGAACCGCTCAAATGAAGGGTCCATATTGCTTTTAGATAAACACAGTGCACTGTACTGTTATATTACACTAAAATTACAAAGTGCCGTATATTATTTGAAACAATACTTTCTTTTTTCAGTCTTACTGCAATGAATTTGCCTGTGGGGATTATACTGTTATTGCAATATTACCACTATTTGACTTAACTACATTTTTAATATCACAAGTAAGGATATGAAAATTCCTTTTTTTT
>BLSH010146471.1:1050762-1066557 GCA_018402905.1 Glandirana rugosa
CTTATTCGCCCCCTTGGGTACATTTCGCATCTGGTAGACCGTCTACACTGCTAAGTACTAGAAATTCCCAAATATTAAATATGAATACGGGAAAAATTACTCCAAAACTTGTATAAAATACCTAAACAATTTGATGTTATTTTAGATATACTTTAAAATGGGTAAAAAACGTCAGCATACAAGAGTAAACCGTATAAATTTCAGGGTGCGGTCCAATAGGGGATAATACTAAACGTTGATCTCAACTCGCTTGTGGACCTTCAAGCCCAAGACGACCAGGCAGGCTTGAAGCACTGTGTCCGTGCGATCGTTCGGGTTCCGTCCGGACCCGGACCCGGACTTTGTCACGAAGTTCGGACGGACCAGCAGAACCCGAACTTCCAGGTGTTCGCTCAACTCTAGTTGCAAATCATAATAGGGGATAACCTGGCGTGGGACTTTAAATATGCCAAATGAGAACATACGACTGCAAAAAATGGGTAAAATTTCATATAGATTTTATTGTAGTTTAACAAATCCATAAAATATGTTCAAAACCTCATTAAAAAGGGCATAAGTATAAATTATAAACCCTTAAAGATCATGAATCGTCACATCTGCCAGATGGTCTACGCTTTACATGGGTTCCCCCGCTTATTCAGGACTAGGTATGTAAGATACAAGTAGGGTGTTGTACTCAGTATCCAACCAATGCGATAGCAGAGGGGACACTAGACGAAAGCAGAATAATCCATATAGCACACATAGGGGGAAAAAACAAGGGGAGTCTCAAGGTAAAATCGCCCACCGGTCCATGAAATAAACAACGGCTCTTGTAACAAGCTGGGGGTTGAGGGAGTGCTCAAAAGGGAACCATATGTAACATGGATGAATCGAACGGGTGCATAAAGCAAATGAGCCAACCCAGACAGAGAAAGCTTTGCCTTCCCAGCAGGTAAAATGCGCTTAAACCTTAATGGCCATATCAAAGGACCAGCAACATGTAAGACCACATTGGAGAAGCGAGTCAATGTCCCCTCAGGCAAGTAAAATTCATACACTGCAATAATTATGTCAGTTAATATTAAAAGAGAAGTTCGGGAATAGCAAAAAAAAAAAAACCTGTGGTGACTGATGTAGTAATTGAAGAGGGGGGACCTGAGGATATCAGTGATGAAGCTAAACCTTCCAAAAATCAAAATCCTTTTGTCTTTCAGCCAGAGATACAGATGGTTTATTGACATTTATTCTCTTTTCTCCCTTGTGAAGATGCCCAAAGCCTTTCAAGGTAAAAAAAAAATAAAATAAAATCATATCTTTAAAACAAGCTTGAAAGCCTTCATTGCCCACTTTTATCCCCCATTTGGGAGGTGAGACCTTTGGGGATTTGGTTTAAATGTTTGGAAAACAGATTACAGAAGGCACTCCTAAAGGTGGGGTTCTGGAGATTCTGATGGTTTTTTTAAGCATGTATAAGAGGAAAAAGGAAAGAATTTGGCGTCAAATGGTGACCCCCGGAAAATTAAGAATATATATATTTTAGTGAACAGTTCAAATATTTATAGACAAAAAAAACCAAACAGATATACATATATCAAAAAGGTAAAGGGCTGACAACAAGCCTGCAAACATGTCAACTGAAGGTGTTAAATGGAGGTTGCCAACATGTTTTGTGGCCTCATGAAGTACCCGCCAAGATCATTGAGCCGTCCTTGTAAATACTCCTTGCTTGAAAGAGAAACATATATACAGTATAATGTGTACATGCTAACCAAAAAAATATGTATATCTATGCACAAACCAAAAAGAAAGGAAAAAGGGCCCATGTAGGCAAAGATTAGATCAGATATCGGCTTCACAGGAATGTTACAAAGGATATGTTGACCCGGGTAGGGCTCAGACCCAAACCGTGCTAGTTCTCCCAGAGATGGGATGTATTCAAGAAATCAGCCAGTGGTCATACCCTGGAAGGTGTGTGTGTGTGTGTGTATATATATATATATATATATATATATATATATATATATATATTACACACACACAGTATCTCACAAAAGTGAGTACACTCCTCACATTTTTGTAAATATTTTATTCTATCTTTTCATGTGTCAACACTGAAATGACACATTGCTACAATGTAAAGTAGTGAGTGCACAGCTTGTATAACAGTGTCAATTTGCTGTCCCCTCAAAATAACTCAACACACAGCCATTAATGTCTAAACCGCTGGCAACAAAAGTGAGTACACCCCTAAGTGAAAATGTCCAAATTGGGCCTAAAGTGTCAATATTTTGTGCGGCCACCTTTATCTTCCAGCACAGCCTAAGCCCTCTTGGGCATGGAGTTCACCAGAGCGTCACAAGTTGCTGCTGGGGTCCTCTTTCACTCCTCCACAGAGCTGATGAATGTTAGAGACCTTGCGTTCCTCCACCTTCCATTTGAGGATGCCCCACAGATGCTCAATAGGGTTTAGGTCTGGAGACATGCTTGACCAGTCCATCACCTTTACCCTCAGTTTCTTTAGCAAGGCATGGGTCGTCTTGCAGGTGTGTTTGGGGTTATCATGTTGGAATACTGCCCTGCGGCCCAGTCTCTGAAGGGCGGGGGATCATGCTCTGCTTCAGTATGTCACAGTACATGTTGGCATTCATGGTTCCCTCAATGAACTGTAGCTCCCCAGTGCCGGCAGCACTCATGCAGCCTCAGACCATGACACTCCCACCAACATGCTTGACTGTAGGCAAGACACACTTGTCTTTGTACTCCTCACCTGGTTGCCACCACACATGCTTGACACCATTTTAACCAAATACGTTTATCTTGGTCTCATCAGACCACAGGACATGGTTCCAGTAAACCATGTCCTTAAGCCTCGTACACACGGTGTGACGATCGTACGACTGGACGGCCCAAATCGTATGTTGACTGTTGCATCTCGTGTATTGACATGCACTAAGTGATCGTACAACCAAGCCGAACGTAGTGACTGGTTATGAGCGTATAAAGAGGAAGTTCAGGTGCATGTGATTTGTGAATTAGGAACGTAGGTTTACACGAACGGACACTTCCGGGCGTTCCTGACTTCTGAGCATGCGTGTTTTGCATGTACAACTTGTTGGACCAACTTCTCTGTACACACGCTACAACGATAGTAGGACCGCTTGTACAACCAAAGTTTTCTAGTTTGCTCATACAAATTGTGTTGTATGACCGTCGTACGTTGGCTGTTCTAATCGCACATACTAAAAGTCGTATGATCATACAACAAGCGGTCGTATGACCATTTTCATACGACCGTCGCACCTTGTGTACTGGCCTTTAGTCTGCTTGTCTTCAGCAAATTGTTTGCAGGCTTTCTTGTGCATCATCTTTAGAAGAGGCTTTGTTCTGGGACGACAGACATGCAGACCAATTTGATACATGTGTGGCGTATGGTCTGAGCACTGACAGGCTGACCCCCCCCCCCCACACACACACACACACGCACACACACACACACAGCTTTAACCTCTGCAGCAATGCTGGCAGCACTCCTACCTCTGTATCCCAAAGACAACCTCTGGATATGACGCTGAGCACTCAATTTCTTTGGGCGACCATGGCGAGGCCTGTTCTGAGTGGAACCTGTCCTGTTAAACCTCTGTTTGATCTTGGCCACCATTCTGCAGCTCAGTTTCAGGGTCTTGGCAATCTTCTTATAGCCTAGGCCATCTTTATGTAGAGCAACAATTCTTTTTTTCAGATCCTCAGAGAGTTCTTTTCCATGAGGGGCCATGTTGAACTTCCATAATGCTCTGTACATTCTTGGTGGCAAACTTATAATATTCAATAATAGGGGCAACAGACTGGATAACCAAGCTCCACACCACAAATGGTGGATGGAGAGCAGCCATAGTGTCAGTGTGTATGAGCTGCTGTAAGGAGAGATCACAAATTACATAGGGCGAGATTAGGACTAGCTAGCAAACACTTTTTTACTTCAGTAAATTGCAAATGTGAGCAACTTTTTTTTGTGTGTGCCCTCCTGTGATCACAGTTCTTCACCAAATTTAATAGCGCTTATTGGAATAGAATATTGCTAGCTCCTAGGAAGTCATCCCCTTTGGTTTGTTTTGCATTTTACTTCTTTTCTTCCTTTAATTCAAGTTTGTTTTTGAGGGCAACATTTTTGCTCATTTTGCTGCTGACCTGTCCAACACAAAGGTAGTTTTTTTTTACATTTTGCCTTCAGCGTTCCAGTAGATGTCCTACACACTGCTGCAAAGTGCAAATACAGTGTGCACCCAAACCACTTCACATCTATCCCGATACCAAAAGTAAAAGTTAGGCATGGACAGGAAAAAGCCTAAAATATTTATATATAGTATACACAGACCTAAAGGCAGAGGCAGCCATTCTGCGCCTGAAGGTAGTAGGAGTTTTTTTTTTACATTTTGCCTTCAGTGTTCCAGTAGATGTCCTACACACTGCTGCAAAGTGCAAATACAGTGTGCACCCAAACCACTTCACATCTATCCCGATACCAAAAGTAAAAGTTAGGCATGGACAGGAAAAAGCCTAAAATATTTATATATAGTATACACAGACCTAAAGGCAGAGGCAGCCATTCTGCGCCTGAAGGTAGTAGGAGTTTTTTTTTTACATTTTGCCTTCAGTGTTCCAGTAGATGTCCTACACACTGCTGCAAAGTGCAAATACAGTGTGCACCCAAACCACTTCACATCTATCCCGATACCAAAAGTAAAAGTTAGGCATGGACAGGAAAAAGCCTAAAATATTTATATATAGTATACACAGACCTAAAGGCAGAGGCAGCCATTCTGCGCCTGAAGTAGTAGGAGACAACCGATTCTACAAGGCCTACATGACAAACTGGTGGTAGGGTTGTACGCAGCAGCAGCAGGGCACATCTGTATTTCCTTGGCCAGAGTGGCAGAACAGCAGCATGCAGAGGATGTTAGGGACTGGCTTCTGAAGCCATGCCATCTTCCTCCTTTTAGCCAGCAAACTAGCTATGAGGAGTTGGCAGAATTATTTGAGCACTCAATTTCTGGCTTGCTGCAGGAGGAACTACAAACAAAGATAATATCAATGCATAAGTCTTCCTTTCTTCTCTGGAGTAGGACTGGCAGTGACAAAAGAGAGAGGGTGAATTGACCATAGCTGAGAGGAGGGTGTTGAAGTGTCTTGCCAGTGCTCCAGAAGAATTCACACTTCAGGCAGGGGACAGCTAAACATAACTGTCCGGGTGCTGGACAATTTTTATACACTTTTGTGTGAGGGAAGAAGCTTAAATTATTATTGAAAAATAGAGGCCTTTTCATTGTATCTATGCACTTAGGCTTGTTATGGCTGCTGCCAAATTGTCCTGTTGCTAGCCAATTTCTACCAAATTGTGCCTGAGGGCTATAGCTGTAATATTTTTGCATATGGAAAAGGGATGTGTAAAGTGTTTCTGAGCACTCTGTATTTACTATCTTTACTATTTTAAAAAGATATAAAAAAGTGAAAAGGGAGCTCACATACTGTGCCAATGAGCTATGGTGGCAATCAGGGATGAGCTCATGCGTGTTTGGGCATGAGTTTGAACCCGCAGAGCTATCCCACCAGGAAGCTGTCAAAGTGCAGAGCCAATCACAGGCCACGGAGGCATTCCCTGGCCCACAGCTGCATGTATACACAACCCTTGCTATCTCGTGTTTCCTGGTGGGATAGCTCAGGCTTGTCTCTGAACCCACCTAAGCTCATCCCTAGTCCATAACTCCCAACTTTCTGAGATGGGAATGAGTAAAACCTATTAGCAAAATATTTAGGCATAGGACACACCCCTGCCACGCCCCCTTAAATGAGAATTGTATCAAAAAATTATTGGTTAAACCCACAAGTGCTTTTTTTTTTACCTCTACTATTCCTTTATACTGGCTTTTGGAATTTACAAATGCAGCAATTTAGAATTTGAATGAAAGATTTAGCACTGTAAAACACTTTTTGCTAGATAATTAGTGAATTTTATATACAACTATATAGATAGGGACAAATGAGGAGGAAAGATGGACAGAGGGAGTTTGTTCCGAATGAGGTACAGTCACTCGAAATCAAGGACAGTTGGGAGCTATGCTAGCGGCAATACCTAATGTCTACTCACCTAGACTTGAAGGCTTTTGCTTTATTTATTTTTTTAAAGAAACCTTACTGTGGCTTCCCACTTTGCATTTAGGTTTGTTGTGGCTGCTACTTCCATCTATCAAAACGCAAAAGCACATATTTTGTTGCTTAAACTACCTGAAAGGGCCTTTTTATTAAACTAACTAAAACCAAGTAGTAAAATTGGTGTACCATTGCTGTCTGTAGCTTCCATACAGCCTCACTAAGGGTTTCCTTCAGTGTTTAAAATGGTTGCAAACCTCAGGCATGAAATATGAACAAAGCATATACCTCTATAGTGGGTACGTGTCTCAATTAAGAACACTAAGTGTCATTTCTGTCTGTTGCTTCCTTCCTCTGCTATCAGCATGAGTCAATTCTGACAGGTTTTCCTGACACCAAGAGAAAAATGGTGACAGGAGAGGGAGCTACAGCTGATTGGCACTCTCGCCTCTGTTCCTGTGAGCTGTGTGACGGGGGTGTGTCCCTTACCTCCAATCATCTCCCAGAGCTCTCCTCACTGAGCTCTGCAGAGTGTAATTTCAGCTCTCCACCCCTTTTTTCTGACAGCTCAGACAAGTTGTTGAAATTCTGAACTTTGAGCAGAAGCAGAGAAAAGAAGACTGCAGATAAACATGTACAACTTATGTAGGAGGATTTGTTTAATCTCTGCGTATCACCTGAGACCAGTCACTTCACTGGGTATATGTAAGGTTTTAAAATCACTCTAAGCTAAACAATGTACTCTAGGTGTCACGTATAATTATGATCTTCCAAAACCTCACAATGACTACAAAAGCTTTGGTTACAAATACAGTATCTCACAAAAGTGAGTACACCCCTCACATTTTTATAAATATTTTATTATATCTTTTCAAGTGACAACACTGAAGAAATGACACTTTGCTACAATGTAAAGTAGTGAGTGTACAGCTTGTATAACAGTGTAAATTAGCTGTCCCCTCAAAATAACTCAACACACATCCATTAATGCCTAAACCGCTGGCAACAAAACACACCACATCTCTGATCTAGGTAAAGAGACTCTGATGGAAGCTCTTTACCATGTGACCAGCTGTGTCCAATCACAGCTGATCACAGTGTAAACAGTAAAAGCCGCGTATCGGCTTTTCATCTACTCGCGCTGACAAACGTGAGTAGAGGAGAGCTGATCGGCTGCTCTCCTGACAGGGGGTCTGCACTAATTATCAATGCAGTCCCCCCTGAGGATGCCCACCCATGACCACAAGGATGCCCACCCATGACCACCAGGTAAGCCCACTAGAGCCCACCAGGGATGGCAATCATTGCCCTTTGGGGATGGCACTCTGTGCCCATCAGTAAAGCCAGCGCCTCTGATCAGTGCTGCCTTTGAGTGCCCATCAGTGCTGCTAATCAGTGTCGTCTATCAGTGCTGCATATAAGTACCACCTCATCAGTGCCAATCAGTAGTGCCTCATGAGTGCCAAGCAGTAGTGCCTCATCTGTCCCCGTCAGTGCAGCCTCATCAGTGCCCATCATTGAAGGAGAAAATTTACTTATTTACAAAGTTTTTTTTTTTTTTATTTGTAGCGCAAACAATAGAAACCCCAGAGGTGATCAAATACCATCAAAAGAAAGGTCTATTTGTGGGGAAAAAAAACCAAAAATTTTGTTTGGGTACAACGTGGCACCACCGCGCAATTGTCATTCAAAATGTGAGAGCGCCGAAAGCTGAAAATTAGTCTGGGCAGGAAGGTGTATAAGTGCCCAGTATTGAGGTGGTTAAATGACACTCATTTGTAATAAAGGTTTTTGAAGGATAAACTGTGGGTTGCCCCTGTGTTTAAACAACTTAGTGGGTTCTTTCCCCACATGCCATTTTGTGTGATAGATACGGTCCCTAAAGTTTCATGATGTAATGGAAAGTGTTCCAAAAGATAGGAGATAATTATTTTCATACAAGCATGGCTATGGTGTCCAATAAAGTTTAGGTTATGTATTGTATGTCATATTAGTATTTTTACAAGATAACTTAGCATTAACACAGCGCCTATGTGTAGAGTGTGCTGACATTACTTATAATAAACGACGTATGCATCTTCTCATTTTTCCTCAATATTTACTTTAACTAACACAGCAATTTTTACTAGCCATAGAATGTATAGCAGCTAGCAGTAAATGCGTTGTCACCTACAGATGTCAAGTTTATATATAAGCTGCTCTGTGAACGGGGGCCTCTGCTGAGCTCATCAACTCTATGCTGTAAGCTCCCAGGGATTTAGAAACACCCCCCACCGTGTTCCTACATGAAGCATTCATATTTTCATGTTATGTCAGACATTTTTTATTAATGTAAATGTTGCATGAGGAACAGCAAACCTCAAGAAACTTGCATGGATCCAAATGCTAGGTTTTCATGGATCCTGTATTCCTTATTCCGTCTTTCAGCATGAGTCGCCCACTAAGGAGAACAAGTAGCATTGTCAGGAAACTGGATGCCTTCTGGTTGCAATAAACAGTAGATCAGGGGCAGGGCTGTTGCAAAGATTTTTGACACCCTAGGCGAAACCTCATTTTGCCGCCCCCCTTTGGCTCTGCCCCTGACTCCACCCCCTTTGCCCTGTCAAATTTATATGATGGAGGTGGCGGAGGTAGAGATTTTTGAGAGCCTCTCTACCCATTCCTTTAGTCGTGGTCCACAGGCCCGCACCCGTGCCCCTGGATCCGCCTCATTTTACCACCCTGGGGTGCTGCCAGCTGTGGCTCTCCAGTGACATGAGTGATTGGATCAACAGCGGATGGGCGCCCCTTGTGGCAGTGGCGCCCTAGGCTGCCGCCTACTCTGCCTAGTGGTAGAGCCGGCCCTGATCAGGGGAAGGCAACCTTACAGCGGTGGAGATCTACCTAAACAACACGGGAGAAGTCAAAGATCATCGGTCAGTGTCGCCTCCTCACACTTGATTTAAACCTCTAATTGCAGGACTACCATGTCGTAAATGCGTCCAATCATGGATTTAAATCAGGTGTTGAGAAGGCAACATATCGCCTCCCTGCCACCTATCAACACACACTCGGATCGCTTTTCAGGGGAGCAGCACTTGTACTTGTTCACATGTAGAGTTAGGGGGTGGTAAAACAGCAGGGTATAATAGAAGTCTATGGCTAAGTGCAGCAAACTCGCAGGAAAGCTGCAGGTACACTGTATTGCACCCACTGTGTGGGTAAACCGCAGCACATCAGTGTGAAAGCAGTCCTATATTATATTGCCCAGTGTATGTGACACTGGCCTGCAGATCTCTTCTTTCCTGCTGCCGGCACCACTCTGGAGACCTCTAGCTGGGATAAGAGATGGAGTGCAGTTGGTATCACTCCACATGCGACAGGAGTCAGCACTACAGAGGAGGCATCAGTTTATGCAGCTCTTGCTTCCTACTACACCTCCAATTTTACAAGTAGTCCCTCTGCATTGCACTCTGTTTGATGCTCTGGAATGGCGGATCAGCAAGCCCAGACCGCAATCTACCAGTCACCTGTCCGCGATCTACAGGTACTACTGGTTGCTGCTGCAGTAGATCCATAGGCGTGCGTGGGGGGGGGTAATTTGCCAAGTGTGGGCACACCCTAATCACTCTGTGCGGTGCCTACTGCCCCTACTGCCCGGGCTTCCCCCATGTTGCCCCGCCGCAGTGCAGCTGGCTTCCCTCCTCTTTTCTTCTCTCCCCTCGGTTGCTGAAGGGGATTTTTTAGGATGGAGAACAGAGAAAAGGGCTAGTTAATGTCATTTACTGTCCCCTTCCTTTTCTAAATGAACACTCACTGTGTTGATTCATAACTGAAGCATAGTAACTTGTGTTTACTATGATTCGGTTTGTGAATGAACAGGAAGCCGCTGAGCACAGAGCACTTCCCATTCATTCACTGTCCAGTGTAGCTGAGGCTGCAGAGAAAGGCATGTAAGTTTGAGATTTGGTGTGCACACCCTAATGCAAGAGGCTGTGCACACCTATGGGCAGATCTCTTTACAATGACAGCAGCCGATGTTTGTCCCTGTGACTGTACCATCAGGCCTGCTTTTAGACTGAGCACAGCAGCACAGTGGGAAAAACAATTATCCCACTGATATTTGTGCAGACAATAAAGAACGCTTCCAGTGCTGACACATGCACTTTTTGGATAACTCCTATACTGCCACATTATGCTCATATTGAGCTCTTGCAATAGGGGTCAGTACACAAAAGCTTTACTATTTATTACTTCACATTAATTCACAAAATAGAACCTCACGTTATCAATGCAAATGCCCCATGATGTATTTCTTCCAGCATTTTAACACTTGGTAACATACAGCATATAAAAGTCTATTTCAAAGATTATCACACAGGTTATCACTCCTTAAAACATGTCTAGCTTTTTCCTAAAGATGATTAGGTATTTATTGATAACAGCAGGAAATTGTGCCGCTCAGGGTGATGGTAAAATACCAATTTATGAGACCAAATAGCAGTTAATGAGAAATATGGGATATTAGTAATTAAATATCCATTGCAAGTAAGAAAATAAATAACTATTCCATAGCTATGCGATTTTTAGGTTTATGAGTTGAACATTTTCATGAATAAGTCATATTTTTAAACGGTACCAAATGCTATGTGTTTTTTTACCTTAAAGCGGAGCTCCAGCCCCACCACCAAAAAATTAAAAGTCAGCAGCTATTGCTGTAGGTGCCGCTACAAGGTCTCCTGGCAGTGGGGATGAGTACCTGTCAAAAACTGGTACCCGCTCCCCCTGAAAGGTGCCAAATGTGGCAACGGAGGAGGGGAGGAAGCAAACACCTTTTGGGTGGAGCTCCGCTTTAATGCTTTCGCTGCATTAAAGAGTTAGTTCACCTTTAGGGATGTTTTCCACAAAACCCCATGCACTGCAGCATGCCAAGCACATTGCGGTCCACTTTTCAGCTTTTTTAACCACTAGCGCTTCCCCCCATATCGGCCGCTCTGCTCCAGATCATGTACATTTACGTGATCCGGCATTTCCGGGTAACGTGCCTACCGCCCCATCTGTGCTGTGATTCAGTACAGCACAAGCCAGTCAGTAGGTCATGGTCAATGATTTATGACCAGGACCTGCTGATCAGTAAGGCTCGGTTCACACTACAGCGACTTGGGATCCAACTTATGTTGCCTCAGGTCGCTTGACATAAGATATTCCATTGAAGTGAATGGGAGCCGTCTTAATGTACATTACTGAAGTCGCTCTGACTTCAAATAAGGTTCCTGCACTTTAAGTCGCATTGTAAGTCGCCCAGCAAAGTTGCGCCTGAAGCCGGATCGCCACTGTGTGAACCGCCTCTGAATCACAGTACAGAGCCCTGTGTTTACTAACAACACAGGGCTCTGTACATGGAGCAGCAAGGTGTCTGTGTTTTTTCTCCCACAACCACATTTATTAGTAAAAGAAAAACACATTACACATTGTTTGGCACACAGTTAACCCCTTGATTGCCCCCAGATGTTAACCCCTTCCCAGCCAGAGTCATTAGTACAGGGACACTGATCACTGTATTAGGCTGGCCATATACGGTGCAAATCTCTTTCCTGCAGCCACGGAAATTTGCACGATTCCCCCATCAGCACAAACAAGGCGCTCACAGGGGAATCCCTCCTGCCGGGCCATTGTCTTTTCCGGGGGGTGTTATCGGGGAAGCCGTCCCCGCTGGGCGAAGACAGTGATCATCGCTAGCTGCTATAGCAGCTGCTTGCGGCAATCAGTAGCGAACCCGGTAGGTTAGTTGTACCAAAGTTGATTGATCAACATGGTACATTCAGCCTGCTCATTAATGGTTTGAATCTCAGCCGGCTCCTAAGTCGCTGATCACCGCCATTGGTTGTACAAAATAAATAAATTAATAAAAATTCTAGTATATATACCATCATTTGTAGGCACTATAACTTTCACACAAACCAATCAATATGCATTGTTTGGGATATGAACAAGATAAATGAAGGTTGGGTAGCTGCACTCCAGAACACAATCTCCTTTATTGATAAAATGGTGAACAGCACAACAGGTGAACTACTGGTCCCAACTGATGTGTTTCACACCTTGGACTGGTGCATACTCATAGCCAGACCACCCAACCGGCTACCAAACCTTAATTTATCTTGTTCATGGCTCGTTGCAAACAAAGCCAGCACCCATCACTACAGCTGATCCCCAGGGAGTGGTAATTGTCCTAGAGCGGTGGTTTCTTCATACATTTTTTGGGATTTATTTTACTAAAGTTATGTACCAAAATACATTTTGGTCTAAATATATGAAGGAATGTAATTTTTTTAAATTTTTTATTGGATATGTTTTATAGCAGAAAGTAAAAAAACATTTTTTTTTTCAAAATGCTAGTGTTTTTGTTTATATAATTATAAAAAAAAAACATTGGTGATCAAATACCATCAAAAGAAAGTTCTATTTGTGTGAAAAAATATAAAATATAAATTTTGTTTGGGTACAGTGTCATAACAATCACCAGTTAAAGTACCTCAGTGCTGAATAGCAAAAAAAGCCCTGGGCATAAAGGGGGTGAATAAAAAAAAAAAAAAAAAGTCATTACTTACATGAAGGCTATACATGGCCCATTTACATAAACTCTGTGTAGGCAACACCCCTTCTGTCCTACATACGCAGGGCCGCTGACGGGGGGGGGCACTAGCCCTGGTGTGGGGGGCCCGGAGCACACAGGGGGGATTAGTTACAGATGACAATTGTGTCTCTTTTCATCCAGCAGATGCTCTCCTTCCCTCTCCCTGCTGCTAGCCTTTATCTGCTAAGAAAGAGACAGTCGTCCCTCACTAATCCCCCTCTCTGTGTGGCCTCCCCTCCTCTCAGCACTGGAGTTTGTTATCTTTCTAACTTAGGCTCCATGCACACTGGCTTAAAAAAAAACATTGTTTCTACAGGAGTTTAGTGTTTTGCTTGTAGAAGCAGCTCAATGTTATCCTATGTGTCCATACACATTGGGACGATTACAGGCATATTTTAAGCTCAACGTTTAAAGACAGAAAAAATAAAACCCTTCTGGTTGTCCTAAACTCTTTTCTGCCAATTGAACTGGAGTTTTTTTAAGCCCAGTGTGCATGAAGCTTAACTTTTTTTCTCTCCCTCTGTCTCTCTGATCCTGGAGCCTGTATAGTTTTTTCATCTCATCTTTATTTTTATTTAACCCAGTTTTATCTTTTGGATTTAGTAGGAATTCTGTGAGTTATGTTGTATTTGTTTCTGCTAATAGTTTTATTGTATTTTTTGCGAAATATAGCTTTAATACTTTCTTGGGGGGGGGCTGTCAGATAGCCTGTACGGGGCCCAGCAATTTCTGTCAGCAGCCCTGTACATACGTGTTTAAATCACAGCGCCATACAGTGAATACAAAACACTATAACCCACAACAAAATGTGGAAATATGAATGATATAGAACATTGAATTTTTATACATGTGTTTGAATAAAGTTCATATATGAAACATATGAGTGTCCCAAAACTTTTGAGGAAAGTGCTTCAAAGAAAGTGCTCGAAAAAGTGCTCCAATAGTGCTCAAGTAGACATTCCAGTGATATGGTGAACAGTGCTGGGTGACCCCCTATAGTCCCACACTCACCACATGCTGTGGATCCACTGCTTTTCAGTCACTTCCGGGTCTGTCGTGGTCATTGACGTCACTTCCTACAGCGTGGCCAGCGAGTTGGAACGCACGCCATCTCTATTGTTTTCATACACTGATGTGACGCTGTTTTATTCGTGGATTCTGTAAGTTGATTTTATTTATGCGCAATAAAGCGATGTTTTAGCAGTCTGCACTATGGAATTTCTTTTGTTATTCCCCTGAGCACAAGAGTTCTCCGGTGTCGGCAGCCTATGGTCCTGGTCGGATAAAGTTTACCCCCTACAGCTCAATTGATCCACTGACTGAAAAGCAGTGGATCCACAGCATGTGGTGAGTGTGGGACTATAGGGGGTCACCCAGCACTGTTCACCATATCACTGGAATGTCTACTTGAGCACTATTGGAGCACTTTTTCGAGCACTTTCTTTGAAGCACTTTCCTCAAAAGTTTTGGGACACTCATATGTTTCATATATGAACTTTATTCAAACACATGTATAAAAATTCAATGTTCTATATCATTCATATTTCCACATTTTGTTGTGGGTTATAGTGTTTTGTATTCACTGTATGGCGCTGTGATTTAAACACATATGATTTAGCAGGTTCACCTGAGGTACAGCAGCCGTATATATTTTGAACTGTCACCAGTTTGTGGTTATATTTATAATTCATAATTTATATTTGAGAGACTCCAAGGTTGGCGCTTATATCTTGTATTATCAGCCCTGTACATACGTTGCAGGTTGTTATATATACGTTGGAAGTGGGTAGGGGCAGAGGCAAGAGAAGGTGCTTGGAGGTGGGTAGGGGGCAGAGACAAGGTTGATTCGGGGGAGTACTTGCGCCTATACTCTGAGAAAAAAAGCCCTGATGATAATACATTGTTGGCTTAAAGAGGAAGTAAACCCAGATTGGGTTTACTTCCTCTACATTCCCCTGTAAAGTAGAAGCATAATGGCCTAGTATGCATCACATACTAGCCCATTATGTGCCACTTACCTGCAAACGAAGCCAGCGACATCGAGCGATGTCCCCTGTGCTGGTAGCGTCCATCTTCAGCCCCTCTTCCTTTCGGGGGCGCGACTCTGGCTCTGTGACTGGCTGGAGTCGCAGGACGTCACTCCCACGCATGCACATGAGAGCCGTCAGTCACGGCACGATCACAGTGAAGAAACGGCATGGAGGCCGTTCCTTCACTGCGCATGTGCCAAAATGACATCGCCACATCCAGAACACTGCATATCTCCTGAACTGTGCAGGTTTGGGAAATATGCAGGGCACCTACAGGTAAGCCTTACTTGTAGGTTAACCACTTCCACACCGCCTACCGTATATTTATGGCGGCAGTGTGGACGCTGAGCGCGAATCGTCGTAAAAAAGCAGCGATCTGCGAGTTGCCGCTAGGGGGCGGTGGCGCGCACACGGGCCCGCCGTACTCCTGAGGAGTGTGCCCACGGCTCGGGTGGACCCGATGTCCGCCAGCAAGCCGCGATGAGTGGCCACAGCCAAAGAACGGGGAACTGCCGCTGTAAAGACGGCGGTTCCCCGCTCTGTTAGTGGGGGCATAGGAGATCTACTGATCCCTGTCATTGGGATCAGTTAGATCTCTTATGCCCATGGTAGCCCAGCCCCCCCCCCCCCCCACAGTTAGAACATACCCAGGGAACACACTTAACCCCTAGATCTCCCCCTGCAGGTTAACCCCTTCACTACCAATGACATTATTACAGTAATCAGTGGACATTTAAATGTCTGATCGCTGTATAAATGTCATTGGTCCCAAAAAAGTGTCAAAAATGCCCGACATGTCCGCTGCAATATCACAGTACCGCTAAAAATCGCAGATCGCCACCATTACTGGTAAAAAAATAAAAAAAAAATAAAAACCCCAGAAATGAATTCTCATCATCCATAAACGCAGCCACTTTTGCACAAACCAATCAATAAACGCAGATTGCGATTTTTTTTTACCAAAAATATGAGGACAAATATAAATCGGCCATTTGGGTTTTTTTGCAAAATTGTCGCTCTTCT
>BLSH010146471.1:1066567-1087535 GCA_018402905.1 Glandirana rugosa
GGATCAGTTAGATCTCTTATGCCCGTGGTAGCCCAGTCCCCCCACAGTTAGAACATACCCAGGGAACACACTTAACCCCTAGATCTCCCCCTGCAGGTTAACCCCTTCACTACCAATGACATTATTACAGTAATCAGTGGACATTTAAATGTCTGATCGCTGTATAAATGTCATTGGTCCCAAAAAAGTGTCAAAAATGCCCGACATGTCCGCTGCAATATCACAGTACCGCTAAAAATCGCAGATCGCCACCATTACTGGTAAAAAAATAAAAAAAAAATAAAAACCCCAGAAATGAATTCTCATCATCCATAAACGCAGCCACTTTTGCACAAACCAATCAATAAACGCAGATTGCGATTTTTTTTTACCAAAAATATGAGGACAAATATAAATCGGCCATTTGGGTTTTTTTGCAAAATTGTCGCTCTTCTTTTGTTTATAGCGGTGATCAGAAATGACGCAGAGGTGATCAAATACCACCAAAAGAAAGCTCTATTTGTGGGGGTTTTGGCTTTCTTAGGAGAATATCTATGTGTGCACAATTATTGGGCAACTATTAGGGTTCAGAATTATTATGTGACTAAATGAAAAAACAAACATTTTCCCATCTCACTTGTTTTTTTTCATCTGTTAAAGTGAGAATAACAAACAAACAACGCAAAATTTCCGAATAAACATTTCTGACATTTCCAAAAAAAAAAAATCAGTGACCAATGTAGCCACCCTTCTTTTCAATAACAGTCAGAAGCCTTTCTTTCCTTCACCGTAAATCTCCCATTTAAGAAGGCCTCACAAGTTCTCAATAGGGTTTAGGTCAGATGAGGAAGGGGGTCATGTCATTATTATTTCATATTTAAGGCCTTTACCGGCTTGCCACGTAGTGGAGTACTTTGATGCATGCGATCGAGCATTGTGCTGCATAAATAGCTTGGGCGTGTTGAAAATGCAGACTTTTTCCTGTACCACTGCTTGAAGAAAGTGTCTTCTAAACACTGGCAGTAGGTTTGGGAGTTGATTTTGAATCCATCTTCAACCCAAAAAAGTACACTAGCTCATTTTTTCTTTTTTTGACCCATTTTGCCTAATAATTATGCACATCTTGATATAGGGTGTTGATCTCCTTAGGCCACCCCTCCCTCATTATACAAATACACATCACCTGATATGTTTAAATCCAATAAGCATTCAAGTTTATACAGCCTGGAGTTGGACATTATGCATAAAAATTATGATTTGGTCAAAATACTGACTTGCCTAATAATTGTGCACATAGTGTATGTGAAGAATTGGTTTATCAACATAGGGGCAGTCCTGGCAAATTTACAAAAAATTGGGAAAACTGGCTAGGTACTCCTTGTCCAGCCCCCTTTAAAATGGTCAGAGATAGGCTGTTGAGTGGGGGTGTTTCCTCTGGTTTAATGTGACACTGTCCTTCTCTTCATCCACAACTTCCCTTTTTTCTGGGTATAAGTAACTGTGCAGACACTTATATATTGGTTTTACACTCTCTTTATTGTGATTGTTATTTCTTCAATGGTACATGGGTTCACCATGCTGATATCATTCTCATTCACATCTAAACTATAATTATTCACGAATACTTAATTATAACATAACCGGTTTTATACGATTATTGACACATGACACATGCAAGGTACTATTTACCTTATAGTGATGCCACTGCTTTGACCTGTCTCCTTGTGCTGTACACAATAAACACTACAACAGTAGTTCCTCCCCAGCAACATTACACCCCCAGGCAACAACAGACCCTGCAGTATCTCCAAGTGTATAAACATTCAGGGCTGAAGGTGCCTAAACTGCTTACCCCACGTTACTGTGGTAAAAAAGACGTGGTTATCATGATATTTGAACAGAGGGTAATAGCCCAAGATACAGTGCCTTAAAAAGTATTCATACCCCTTGAAATTTTCCACATTTTGTCATGTTACAACAAAAAACATAAATGTATTTTATTGGGATTTTATGATAGATCAACACACAGTGGCACATTATTGTGAAGTGGAAGGAAAATGATAAATGGTTTTCCAAATTTTTTACAGATAAATATCTGAAAAGTGCAGCATGCATTTGTATTCAGCCCCCTTTACTCTGATATCCCTAACTAAAATCTAGTGGAATGAAATTGACCTCAGAAGTCACCTAATTTGTAAATAGAGTCCAAGGAACACACCAGACAGGTCAGGGATAAAGTTGTGAAGAAGTTTAAAGCAGATTTGGGTTCTCAAATATATCCCAAGCTTTGAACATCTCACAGAGAACTGTTCAATCCATCATCTGAAAATGGAAAGAGTATGGCACAACTGAAAACCTACCAAGACATGGTCGTCCACCGAAACTGACAGGCAAGGATTGCATTAATCAGAGGAGCAGCCAAGAGTTCCATGGTAACTCTGGAGAAGCTTCAGAGATCCACAGCTCAGGCGAGAGAATCTATCCACAGGACAACTATTAGTTGTGCACCCCACAAATCTGACAAGCCATTGTTGAAAGAAAGCCATACGAAGTCCTGTTTGCAGTTTGCAAGAAGCCATGTGGGAGACACAGCAAACATGTGGAAGAAAGTGCTCTGGTCAGATGAGACCATAATTTAACTTTTTGGCCTAAATGCAAAATGCTATGTGTGGCGGAAAATTAACACTGCACATCACCCTGAACACACCACCCACACCAGGGAAGCAGATCAGAGTTGCAATTTTAGAAGAAAACCTGTTAAGGCCCATACACACGGTCCGATTATTGGCCAACAACGGTTATCCAACAGCCTGTTGGCCAATAATCCGACCGTTAGCACTATTTGACAGACAATTTCCAATTGTCGTCCAACAGAAGTTGGCTGACAAGACTAGAAAATTTTGGTGGCCAACAAGGCGTTGGCCGATTGTTGGCTCGTGTGTACAGAAGTTGGCTCAACAAAAAGTTGGAAGTGCAAACACGTATGCTTGGAATCCAGGAAGTGTTCGGTTGTGTAAACCTGCATCCATAATTCATAAATCACATTCACCTGAACTTCCTTGTTTTACGCTCGTAACACGTCACTACGTTCAGCTTTGTTGGCTGATTACTTGACTACCTTCAGTACGCTAGACAAAACCGCCAACAGCCAATTTGGACAAAAGTTGGACGTTTGGTTGTCCAACAATCTGTGCGTGTGTACAAAGCTTTAGAGTCTGCAAAAGACTTGAGACTGGGCTGGAGGTACACCTTCCAGCAGGACAACAACCCTAAACACACAGCCAGAGCTACAATGGAATGGTTTAGATCAAAGCATATTCATGTGTTAGAATGGCCCAGTCAAAGTCCAGACCTAAATCCACTTGGGAATCTATGGCAAGACTTGAAAATTGCTGTTCACAGATACTCTCCATCCAATCTGACAGAGCTTGAGCTATTTTTCAAAGAAGAATGGGCACAAATTTCACTCTCTATATGTGCAAAAGCTGGTAGAGACCTCCCCAAAAAGACTTGCAGCTGTAATTGCAGCTAAAGGTGGTTCTACAAAGTATTGACTCAGTGGGGCTTAATACAAATGTACGCCACACTGTTCATATATTTATTTTTTAAAAATGTTGAAAACCATTGATCATTTTCTTTCCACTTCACAATTATGTGCCACTCTGTGTTGGTCTATATCACATAAAATCCCAATAAAATACATTTATGTTTTTGGTTGTAACATGACAAAATATGGAAAATTTCAAGGGGTATGAATACTTTTTCAAGGCGCTGTACTATAAAGGGGCATGTCTACTTATTTTGGTGCATATTTATAAAGCAGTTAATGTGACTTTCATCAAACATTCACTCCAGGTGAATCAATCAGTGCAACTTAAAACACATGCCTCAGGAATATAAGCCTTCTGGGAGTGTCTACGCAGTGCACAAAAAGTTTTGGGAAGTCTGGGGGAGGCAAGGTAATATAATATATGTAGATTTATCTGCATTGTAATCAATTTAGCATTAACTTTGGAATGAGGTTGTGGCGTCTGATCTCTGGCTTCTGTTTAGCAAGGCAAAATAGAGTGGTTTGGTTACTGATAATAAGCACATCTAGTAAAGTATCTATTTTTGTAGAAAATCAAGAAAAAAGAAAGCATTTGTATACTAAAATAACCTTGAAATGGGTTTCTCTTGTTTGTCATCTTAAAAGCATTTCCTTTGCTCAATGCAGTGAACACCGTTACTAGATTTAATATAGACTGAATTCAGCGGCATAGTTTACTTATTTGGTGCAGGTTCACTGAGTCAAAGCAGGAAAACCACATGGTCCTTTGTGCTGCATTTTTTATTAAACCTTCTAGTGACATTGTTTCCATACATTCCATTGAAGAAAATAAGGACAGTCTTTTATTGGCGTTTTCTTCAAGGACAAAGATCCTGGAACACTTCTGCTATTTATTGCCAATGTTGTATTCATGTGCTCAGACTGCACATATTGTAGCCTTTGCATTTGCCTTTGACAATTGTGGCAATGCGGCATTTTATGTTTCCATTTTTTTATCATATTGAATGCTATGAAATAACCTTACAGAACTTGAAAAACAAACATCTTCAGGGTCCACTAAATTCTAAGCACACTTTGCATTGCAAAGCAAGCCCTTAAAAACATGTCCTTTTGTAGATGTATATGTGTGTACAGATGACCACAGAAGTACAGACCTGGTTGTTTGAACCACCATGAGTGATGCTGCTGTGACATGTTTTCTTTTTTTTTTTAGTGCGATTTTGGGGTGCATTTTTAAAGCAGCACTATTCATTTTGAATAGGCCTCCCTTTGCTCCAAAAACATGCCAAAGAAGCTCATGTACCAAATTTTGACACTAAGGCAGGCACGTTTGCCATGATTTTCGTGCATTTTGTCACACAACATTGGTGGCAAAATCACACCATTTCGAAGTGCCATTAAGAAATAATGGCACCACAACTGTGTCCTGTGTTTTGCTGCGATTTTGCCTGCAGTTCCAATACACTCAGGTGTAAACAAGGCTTCAAGCAAATCTTTCCTGAAGAACCACTCCGAGGTTGCCATTACCAATCCCCTTATGAAAAAGGCTAGTTGTCTGGCTAACAAATTGACCAAATAGATCCAGCAAGTATTGAGTCGCTGACCTAGACAAATATGCATAGTTCCAAAGTCAAAGTAAAATCAGACATCTTTATTTGCATGCTTGTCCCAGGTAAGCTAAACAAAGTTTTAAAGCAAGGCTGAACTCCAGGATAAGCAAATATTATCTAAATACAAGAGATGTGTATTCTTATTTGAAGTTTGGTTTGCTTTGTGTATTTCCTTTTGAACTGTTCACTAATCTATGTGACACTTTTGCATTTGTGCAGGAGCTTCCTGTAATAAAGACCAGTCTCTGCTATTCTCTCATCTTGTCCATTATGACTGGTCTTGTGTCCGCCCCTTTCTGTAGTTTTCTACAGGCAGTCTGTAGTGGGTGGGTCTGTTGGGTTTCTCCCACAGCTTTGCTCTCTGCACAAACTATGCACAGCCCAGTTATGATGTCACTGTTGCATTTGGTACATGCAAAGTGGATTTATATCTTTTTTGGCTATTGAGTAATATGTTTAAATTACATTTTTTGTGCCTGGAGTTTTGCTTTAAAGCGAGAGAGTAAAGGGGAGAGGCTGAAAATAGAATAAGACTAATGAAAGCCCCCAGGTGTCTCTAACCAAAGGTTACCTTTATGAGTACAAAACTTTTATAGTTTGAATGGATTCAATTTTTCAAGCTGGCAGTAAGCTTTTCTTGTTACATCACTACAGCCAAGATGTAAGAGTGGAGGAACCACAGCACATGGCATGTGAGGAGGTATTTGTCACCCATACAAGTGTCTGTTACCTGCAGCAGCCAGAGATCAGCAATGCAATAGGGTTGTAAGACACGGACTGCCAAAAAGTATTTACCTGCTCCTTTTACAGGCTGGGTTTAGCTGGGTTTCTGCACATTCTGACAGGGTCACTTTAATGTTATAAATGCCACTACCTACCCCTTAAATGTTTGACTGTGATGAAAAACACTCCATAAAGAAAATTGTCTTTGCTTTTTTGCTATTATTAGACTGTGCTCTTCTGGGAAATACAGCGAGACTGTTCAATATCCATCTGAATGTACAGGACACAAACACCTAATTGTCAGGGGTAGAGTATAAATCACATTTGCAAAGAATTATCTGCATCAGTTTGTAAATTCCGTATAAGAAATGATATGCCAGAAGACTGATTATTTTCCCAATTAAGAAGATACAAGTGAAAATAAATAAATGCACATCAAGCGTAGACCTTCATTGTCCTTTATACTGTATATAGAACAGAGAAAAGATTGACTAATCAATATAGAATTGTTGCCCTTGACTATTTTAATCATGGATAGGATGTATCCAGTGCAGTGTAGCAAGCGGGTTGTTATGTAATGGATATGAACAGCTGTGTGCCATATTCCATGCAAATAAATAGGGTGGGGTGACTTAAGGCATGTGTGCCTCTTCCACAACCTTGAAATCAAGGATCTGGTCTAGTAGATATTTGTAGGATAGAGAGATAAAACCTAATGCAAAAAGCAACTAACTACCATCCTTAGGCCCCATGCAAAAGGGAGATTTAGCCCTGGTGCATAGAATGCATGAAGGTAAAATACCTTCAGCCTTTACAGCCATTTTAAACTCTTGCAATCCCCAGGCAAAGTTCAAAGATGGGGGTTATTAATCTGTTGCTTACCCTTCTGCTGTCCAGTCACAAGGTGGGGAGGAAAAAGTGAATCCGTAGCAGAGCAGGATTGGGAATTGGTTCCTTTTCCCTATGCTGTGTGGCAGCGCCATGTTAACATGAGGACTAGATGAACAGAAATCCTTTTCATTGGTAAAATTGCCCATATATATATATATATATATATATATATATATATATATATATACAGTATCTCACAAAAGTGAGTACACCCCTCACATTTTTGCAAATATTCTATTAAATCTTTTCATGTGACAACACTGAAGAAATTACACTTTGTTACAATGTAAAGTAGTGAGTGTACAGCTTGTATAACAGTGTAAGTTTGCTGTCCCCTCAAAATAATCCAACACACAGCCATTCATGTCTAAACCGCTGGCAAGAAAAGTGAGTACACCCCTAAGTGAAATGTCCAAATTGGGCCCAAAGTGTCAATATTTTGTGTGGCGACCATTATTTTCCAGCACTGCCTTAACTATCTTGGGCATGGAGTTCACCAGAGCTTCATAGGTTGCCACTGGAGTCTTCTTCCATTCCTCCATGATAACATCATGGAGCTGGTGGATGTTAGAGGTCTTGCGCTCCTCCACCTTTCATTTGAGGATGCCCCACAGATGCTCAATAGGGTTTAGGTCTGGAGACATGCTTAGCCAGTCCATAACCTTTACCCTCAGCTTCTTTAACAAGGCAGTGGTCATCTTGGAGTTGTGTTTGGGGTCGTTATCATGTTGGAATACTGCCGTGCGGCCCAGTCTCCGAAGGGGGGGAGATCATGTTCTGCTTCAGTATGTCACAGTACATGTTGTCATTCATGGTTCCCTCAATGAACTGTAGCTCCCCAGTGCCGGCAGCACACATGCAGCCCCAGACCATGACACTCCCACCACCATGCTTGACTGTAGGCAAGACACACTTGTCTTTGTACTCCTCACCTGATTGCCACCATACATGCTTGACACCATCTGAACCAAATAAGTTTATCTTGGTCTCATCAGACCACAGGACATGATTCCTTGTCCTTAGTCTGCTTGTCTTCAGCAAACTGTTTGTGGGCTTTCTTGTGCATCATCTTTAGAAGAGGCTTCCTTCTGGAACGACAGTCATGCAGACCAATTTGATGCAGTGTGTGACGTATGGTCTGGGCACTGACAGGCTGATCCCCCACCTCTTCAACCTCTGCAGCAATACTGCCAGTGCTCATACGTCTATTTCTCAAATACAGCCTCTGGATATGATGCTGAGCATGTGCACTCAACTTCCTTGGTTGACCATGGCGAGGCCTGTTCTGAGTGAAACCTGTCCTGTTAAACCACTGTATGGTCTTGCCCACCATGCTGCAACTCCGTTTCAGGGTCTTGGCAATCTTCTTATAGTCTAGGCCATCTTTATTTTGAGCAACAACTCTTTTTTTCCAGATCCTTAGAGAGTTTTTTGCCATCAGGGGCCATGTTGAACTTCCAGTGAGCAGTATGAGAGAGTGAGAGCAATAACACCAAATTTAACATGCCTGCTCCCCTTTCACACCTGAGAAATTGTAACACTAATGAGTCACATGACTCCGGGGGGGGGGTGGCTAATTGGGCCCAATTTGGACATTTTCACTTAGAGGTGTACTCACTTTTGTTGCCAGCAGTTTAGACAATAATGGCTGTGTGTTGAGTTATTTTGAGGGGACAGCAAATTTTCACTGTTATACATGCTGTACACTCACTACTTTACATTGTAGCAAAGATCATTTCTTCAGTGTTGTCACATGAAAAGATATACTAAAATATTTACAAAAATGTGAGGGGTGTTCTCACTTTTGTGAGATACTATATATATGGGTTGTGTCCAATATGGGAGATATATTTGTCTTAGGTTTATGCTGTTCACTGATTGCTTTTGTATTTGTGCAGTGTAGTGAGTGTAGTGAGCCTGTTTGGGCTCAGTGAGTATTAACAAGCTGAGGTGTAACAGATAAAGCACTCAGAGCTCTATAAAACTCCCAAGTTGCTTCAACAAGAGGCTCCACCCTGGAACCAGATCTCTGTGCATTGCAGACTGGGGAGCGGCAATACCTCTGAGTGGTGAGATTAAGTTTATTTCTCTGTGACCACCAAGTGTCTGGGCAGCGGTAGCTGGAACAAGTAGTCAGGTTCTTGTGTCTTTGTAGTTGGACGCCCAAAGTGGCAAGGGTTTATATTTGTTTTGTTTTACTTTACCCCTTTTGATGCCTGCACTTTGTAACCACAGACTTGTAAATAAACCACAGTTTTTGCTTTCACAAAGATCCTGCTGTCTGTCCGTACCTACTTCACTGTGCTGTGACCCTTCCCAGGGGCCTGCACACCCCGCTACTGAGCTAATCCCTATATATCTATATATATATATATATCTATATATATATATCTATATATATATATATATATATACAGTATCTCACAAAAGTGAGTATACCTCTCACATTTTTGTAAATATTTTATTATATCTTTTCATGTGATGTGGCGGGGAAGGGGGGATTTGTGTCCTACAGGAATGACTTATCTTCTCTGGTAAGTTGCTTGTGTCCTGAAATCCTTTATAAGGCAACATGTCATAGAAACATAAGTGAAAATAAGACCTCATTGGCAGGATTTATATCTTATATAAAAAAAATTGCAAAATTGAGTATATCTAGTAGGTGAATAGACAAGCATATCTTGCTTGTTTTAGTACCGGTGTGGAATGAAGTAATGTACTTATTTCTGAGGCACTGAAAACGGAATTCTGTAAGAAATGTGCATAATAATTCCATATCTTGATTGTACATATAAGAAGCCGGAGCCGCAATCTCTCCAATCAATCATGATTTCATATCAAGCATTCTCTGTAATCCTTTAAGCTGAACCTCAAAACGTTTCTGCAGTTTCTAATTTCAGAAAAATACTGTGCAGACATAAATAACACAGTCATGTGGCTTGGAACTAAAGTTTTATTGAAAAGACTATGGGGCATATTTATAAAGCAGGGAGTGTGTCATTCACCAAACATTATATAATGGTTACAATCAGTGCAATTGACAAAGTCCCATACAATTGTGTATTGCATGTACAGTATATCCAACAACTTCCCAAAAAAATTGTTTGAATAAGTGATGAAAATGATTAAGCAAAACACCCCATGTATTCACTATTCATGCAAAGTGCACATCCATCACCAGGCCTGCTCACCTCAATCAATTCAATTATCAACACGCTCATGAATCTTTAACCCCAATTATATCTTTCGTATCCTCCTTGGTTAATACAGGGCAGCCATTCCCTCCACTTACAGACGCTCCCCACGTACTCCGCTCACATATCAAACAAAGCAGAAAAGCACAAACATAGTGTACTCCGTATAGTTCTTTATTTAAAACCCCGCCAATAAAATACACTTACAAAATGACAGAATCTAAAGGCGCTTAATCAAAGCCTATCTTTCCATCCGTCTGCGGATCGGATCGGATTACAACGGACAGACAGTGCATAGACATCCCATCTCCCGTAGAGGAGAGTGGCGCTCTGACAGATCCGTCTCTGCACAGAGAGCAGAGATAGATTTGTCCATATACGGACAGCACCGTGTGAAAGGGGCCTAAAGCTGGCCATTTATTAGACAATTTTCTTGCTCAATTTCCTTTAGAGTTACCTTTAACTTTTTAGTATAAGGACCTGCCTGATTACATACAAATTGAAGGAAAATTGAATAATGTATGGCCAGCCTAAGGCCTCATGCACACAGCCATATGAATTTATGCTTCAAATGTTCTGCATTTTTTTCCTGACGAAAAAAGATTCCCCCAATGTTACGTATGTACGTGTGTTTATATGTATATGGCGTTGAGCATAAATGCACTCTACTGGCCAGAATATTAAAGTGATTGTCTTATTTTTTTTTAAATACCAAACATGTTATACTTACATGCTCTGTGCAATGAAATTGCACAGAGGGGCCCCAAACCCCCTCTTCTTAGGTTCCCCCGTTGGTGCTCCAGGCTCTTCTTCCCTTCCGAGTGCCCCCATAGCAAGCTGCTTGCTGTGGAGGCACTTACGTGGTCTTGATCACGAGCTGCGCTGCCTACGTCCATAGACAGACAGTGTGGCTCAGCCCCGCCCCTGCTCCCTTGTCATAGGATATGACTGACAGCAGCTGAAGCCTATGGCTCCTGCTGCCTCAGCGAAGCCCGTGAGAGTGGGGAGAGAAGACAGAGCCACTACAGGCGGACACAGCGCTGGATCGAGTGAGGACTTAGGTAAGTATAATGTGATTGATGGGTGATACTCCTGCCTAAACATTTTTTGCCTTCATGCAGGAAATGCATTAAGGTAAAACATGTATAGGCTTTAGAACCATTTTAATGTATTCTGGCCTTTGAAATACATTTATACTCATATGTGCGCATGTATGCTTGTAAGCGCCTCTCTGAATGCAGCTTTGATGCGTTATTTATTTTTTTTATGCTTCTAAATGTTGCTCCTAAAATATTGATTTAAACTTTTGATTGCATGGCCAAATAGGCTAACATAGAACTGTGTTTAGAGGCATAACAAACATATGCTGTATGCCTGTAAAAGCAGCCTTTTTTTAAGCCTGCATGCATGAGACCTAAGAGTGCATTGCCCTTGCATGCAGAATTATAACAGACACCAATCATACAGAACAAGAGCAGTGGTAATGTGTAGTGTTCAGGGCTGGCCCTACCACGGGTCCCAGTGGGTCCATGGGACCCAGGCAGCAAGTTTAGAGGGGCGGCAGTGCAGGGCCTCCTACTACACAATCCGCACCGGGTGCAGACTCAGGTGAGAGTGTTGCGGGCTGCCTGACACAGCACTGTCCCATACAGCTTCGGCACTCTCACTGAGTCTGCACCCAATGCTTCAGTGACAGCCAGAGCCCGGGGATCAGTGTAAGAGCAAGTCTTCTCCTTGTTCCGCGCATATAACAGAGAGGGAGGAATTTTCTCACACGAGCTCCTGAGCAAGGGTGGCGCCAGGTGAGTGCAGGCCATGGAGGAGGGGGGTCAACGATAAGTGTAGAAAGTCAGCATACTGATTGGCCGATCCAGCACTGAGATCCCTCCATCTTCTACTGACACCCCATTCCTGAACTCCTGAGTGATCTGGAGGGGTGACAGGGACAGCATGGACTGGAGGTGGGAGGGGGAGAGGGAGGGACAGTAGACAGCACAATTAAGCTCTGCATATATTACACTAGCCTGTCTGTATACGTATACCCTAGTATCCTTTCTATATACCCTAGTAGCCTGTTTATATACCCTAGTAGCCTGTTTATATACCCTAATAGCCTGTCTGTATACCCTAGTAGCCTTTCTATATACCTTAGCAGCCTGTCTATATACCCTAGAAGTCTGTTTATATACCCTAGTAGCCTGTTTATATACCCTAGTAGCATGCCTGTATACCCTAGTAGCCTGTCTGTATACCCTAGTAGCCTGTCTATATACTCTAGTAGCCTGTCTATATACCCTAGTAGCATGTCTGTATACCCTGTTAGCCTGCCTGTATACCCTAGTAGCCTGTCTGTATACCCTAGCCTGTCTATATAACCTAGTAGTCTATCTGTATACCCTAGTAGCCTGTCTATATTCCCTAGCAGCCTGTATGTATACCTTAGTAGCCTGTCTATATACCCTAGTAGTCTGTTGATATACCCTAGTAGCCTGTCTGTATACCCTAGTAGCCTGTCTATATACCCTAGTAGCCTATCTGTATACCCTAGCCCAGGCCTCGACAAACCCCAGGCGCCAGGTCGCCATGGCGACCAGAAATCGCGTCCTGGCGAGTGACTGCCGTTTCTTCTCTCCCCATGGTAAAACAGCGTGTCAGATTCAGTGAGAGCTGAGAGTTCTCTGCTTCATCTAACAGCTGTTACACTGGCTGCCCGGGATATTTGTTTCCACTTAGACTGAAGAAAAGTAACAAACAGGCTGCCTGGAATAGTTGTTGAGAGTTAGAAGAATAAAGGAACAACAATGTATCTTATGGTTCTTTGAAAGCAATGATCTCCGGGCTATCAGGAAAGTTTAACCATTTATAGACTAAATCCTCTCTCACATTAGTGGTTTACAATTAAATATCCAGTGTTTTCTGCTAGAAAATGACTTGGAACCCCCAAACATTATATATTATTTTTTAGCAGAGACCCTAGAGAATAAAATGGCGGTTGGTGCAATATTTTATGTCACATGGTATTTGCGCAGCGGTCTTTCAAGCGCAATTTTTTGGAAAAAAATACACTTTTAATGAATAAAAAAAAACTAAACAGTAAAGTTAGCCCATTATTTTTTTGTATAATATGAAAAATAATGTTACACCGCGAGAAACGTGACCTTTATTCTAAGCAACAAAATTGTGATAAAGCCCTGTGTGCCATCAACAAATACCACTCTATGTGCAGCTGGGCTCCAGTATTTCATGGTGACCGGAAACCCACCAGAGCAATGAAAAGTCACTGTGGGGGACAGACATGTAGGCAGGAAGTGGCTGCAAAGAGGCAGCAGAAGATCAGCAGCGCTGGAATACTTTTCACCTTTTTTTTTTTATTTTATGTACAATGTCACTAAGGCTTTGTTTAGATGTGCAAGTTGGGTGGTAATAATGTGCAGTAGAGACGTGTTTTTGCCACCCTTAAGCTCCATTAGGCAGGAGATGAGGGCGTTTTACATGCCGCAGTCACAATGCATTCAGCATAATAAGGAGTTTCCCCCATAACAGATTTTTTAGTGGCACTCTTTCTGGCCAGCCTATAACCCTGATGTAATGGTGGAGTTATTGACTGGCTGCTCTGCTGTGAGTAAGTTAGGGTTAGGGGCGCAAATTACTTGTCTTACCCCTGGCGCTGACAACCCCACACTACGCTATAAAAAACTGGCTCCTAACTTTTTTAGCCGGCTCCTAGATTCAAGGCAAATTTGTCAAGCCCTGCCCTAGCCTGTCTATATACCCTAGCAGCCTGTCTGTATACCCTAGTAGCCTGTCTATATACCCTAGTAGCCTGCCTGTATACCCTAGTAGCCTGTCTATATACCTTTATAGCCTGCCTGTATACCCTAGCCTTTCTATATACCCTAGTAGCCTGTCTGTATACCCTAGTAGCCTGTCTATATACACGAATAACCTGTCTGAATATCCTAGCCTGTCTGTATACCCTAGTAGCCTGTCTATATACCCTAATAGCCTGTCTGTATACCCTAGTAGCCTGTCTATATACCCTAGTAGCCTGTCTATATACCCTAGTTGCCTTTCTGTATACCCTAGTAGCCTGTCTATATATCCTAACTTGTCTATATACCCTAGCAGTCTGTCTGTATACACTAGCTTGTCCATATACTATCCTATACTATCCTAGCCTGTCCATATAATACCCTAGCCGGTCTATATACTACCCTAGCCTGTCTATATACTACACTAGCCTGTCTATATACCACTCTAGACTGCCTATATACTATCCTACTTTCTCTTCTGATATTAGACCTGCCTTGTTGTAAACTGACTAGCCTGGTTATAGGCACAGCAGCACACGTATGCATGATGTGTAAAAGTGCCATCTTGTGCGGACTAATGAATTTGAGCTAAGTGTATTTAAGTCCAGCACCACTAGATGGCACTAGTCCTGATGAAGTTTGTGCGTCCAGCGAAACGCGTCAACGTCATGCTCTGACGTCCCACCATGCACCTTCCGATGTCCAGGGATGAGTTGAGCAGAGTGCAGAACAGGTTGACATTTGGCTGGAGATACAGTACAGTAACTGAGCGATGATACAGACCCACTGAGGCTGGCGGTGACTTACAATACAATCCCTACGAGGTACTTTGCAGACTCTGGATCCCAACGGCGGATGCGGCACTGGAACGGTACTATATGTGGGTGAGACTCTGCTTACCTTACATGTTGTGCTACAGCTATATGCCCCCGCTTTTTGTTATATCCATGAGGTCTGCCTTGTATGAGCCAGCTGATCATGCCAGTATTTGAAATTGAACTGTGAGATCATTTGGTGCTGTCCACAGCCTATTGCAAAGTGTAGCAATATTATCAGCTGATTCTCATCAGTTCCTGACCTTTAGCCTGTCCACAGTTCCCTGTCCTCATTATTCTACCTGAACCACTTGTTTTACCCTGATATCCCATCTGGAGTTGATTATCTATACCTGCATGTGCAGACGTGTGGGTATGTGTGTGCGGACATCCAGATACTTTTTACTACACTATGGTGACAATGTTGTCATTTTTTGGTGTGGTGGAGGTGCTTTGGTGGGTTTTATTGCATCCTGATCATGTTTTTTAATTGCATTACTTTTCTCTAATAAAATTAATTTTGATATGATTTAATTTCTTTGGTACTCTTATGTTCCAGTGGTCCATTTATGGTACTTTGTGACAGTCATTTGTGGTGTCACAGCCTCTTTTCTTGTTTGCACTTGTTTTGCCATTAGGACCCCAGGTAATTTTTCCTGAGTGAACGAAGTACCCTTTCATACTTCCCTTTGTGTTTCCCCCTTTTTCGTCTATTATATACTACCCTAGCCTGTCTATGTACTACACTAGCCTGTCTATATTCTAGCCTGGCCTGTCTATATACTACACTAGCCTGTCTATATACTACCTTAACCTGTCTATATACACTAGCCTGTCTATACAATACACTAGCCTGTCTATATACATTAGCATGTCTATATACCCTATTCTGTCTTTATACTACCCTAGCCTGTCTATATACTACCCGAGCCTGTCTATATACTACCCTTGCCTGTCTATATACCTTAGCCTGTCTATATACCCTAGCCTGTTTATATACCCTAGCCTGTCAATATTCCTTAGCCTGTCTATATAACCTAGCCTGTCTATATACTGCACTAGACTGTCTATACACTACACTAGACCGTCTATATACTACCTCATCCTCATACCCTAGCCTGTCTATATACCCTAGTAGCCTGTTCGTATACCCTAGTAGCCTGTCCGTGTACCCTAGTAGACTGTCTATATACCCTAGTAGCCTGTCTATATACCCTAGCCTGTCTGTATACCTTAGCCTGTCTATATACCCCAGCAGCATGTCCATATACTACCCTAGCCTGTGCATATACTACCCTAGCCTGTCCATATACTACCCTAGCCTGTCTATATACTACACTGGCCTGTCTATATACCACTGTAGCCTGTCTATATGCCACTATAGCCTGTCTATATACTACGCTAGCCTGTCTATATACCCTAGCCTATCTATGTACTACCCTATCCTGTCTATATACTACACTAGCCTGTCTATATACTAACCTAGCTTGTCTATATAATACCTTAGCCTGTCTATATACCTTATCCTGTCTATATACCCTAGCCTATATATATATATATGCCTTAGCCTGTTTATATACCCTAGCCTGTCTATACACTATACTAGCCTGTCTATATACTACCCTAGCCTGTCTATATACCTTAGCCTGTCTATATACCCTAGTCTGTCTATATACTACACTAGCCTGTCTATATACTACCCTAGCCTATCTATATACTACACTAGCCCTTATCTTATGTTCACACTTATGTGTTTAGTGCAAAATATGACTGCCTGATAAATTTAATTTTAATTATCATGATACAAAATAATGGATGTGGGGGGCCTTTTGGTGGGCGTGAGTTGTTTTTTTTTTCTTTTAGTGGGGGGTCATTTCATTCTTGGACCCAGGCAGCACAATGTTTTGGGCCAGCCCTGGTAGTGTTCATACATACAAAATAAGAACAGATTACACCAATCATACAGAACAAGAGAAGTACTTTATAGCATCCATGCATACATAATAATAATACATTTCTAGAATTACATAAACACAGAGAAAATGTTTATTATCTTCTGATTTCTAGAATTGTACTCAGCATTTACAACAAGAGGAATGGTAAAATATAGAATTAATACATACAGAATGGGGCCAGGATTGTGTGTAGGGCTCAGAACAGAAGCTCTGGGGATTTCTAGTGTAGGCTGCTTGGAAAATAGGAGGAAGAAGAGATGTATATGGAAGTCCCAAAATAATAATAATAATAATAATAATAATAATAAATAGCTCATAATGAAGTATTCTGAATTGAAATCTTTGTGCATTGGGTACCATTCAAAATGAATGGCACTGCAATGCACATTATGCGCATTGCCCCACATAGATAGTGTAAAGTATGGGTTTGTCCTAATGACAAGTTATGTCCAAAGATGGGCAGATCGATACACAGGGACATATACCTGGATGACTACCATCTTTGGCCAATAGCGGCAGCAGCACAGCAGTGATTCACGCACCCAAAATGTTGCCTTCTTGCAGGGAGAGTTCCAGCAAATTGGAAACCTTCATGAGCAATATGTCTCTGGTTGCCAAGGGTGCATGTTATCACAACTATGAGGTCAGAAGATGTTAAGTTATTGTAAATTGTGCATTATTAGCCATTATTGTGTATTTCAAGAACAAACATAGTTAAATAGTTACATAGTAGTTAAGGTTAAAAAAAGACAACAGTCCATCCAGTTCAACCCATGTAGCTGTACGCCTGTCAGTACCCATATCCTTGTATGTTATATTCATTGAGATAAACATCCAATAGTTTTTTAAATATGCCCATACTACCCGCAGCCACTACTGGTTGTGGAAGAGCGTTCCACATCTTTATTGCCCTTACAGTGAAGAACCCCCTATGCATTCACAGATTAAACCACTTTTCTTCCCGTCTCAGTGTGTGTCCCCTTGTCCTTCTTCATTCCCTGAGACTAACCTTTTTTTTTTATGCTAGGATCCCCATTGAGATATTTATAGATCGCAATGATATCCCCTCTCAAGCGTCGCTTCTCCAAAGAGAATAAGTTTAGCGCCTACAGTCGTTCCTCATACGTAAGGTCTTCCATTCCCCTAATCAGTTTAGTTGCCCTCCTTTGGACTCTCTCCAGCTCCAGTACATCCTTACTGAGGACCGGTGACCAGAACTGGACAGAATACTTCAGATGTGGCCTAACCAGGGTTTTATAAAGTGGCAGTATTATAGCTTTATCCCTGGAGCATATCCCTTTTTTATACATGCTAATATTCTACCTGCTCTGGTTGCTGCAGCTTGACATTGCATGCTATTGCTCAGCCTGTCATCTACGGGGACCCCCAGATCCTTCTCCATTATTGAGTCCCCCAGAGGCTCTCCCCTTAGAGAGTACTGAGTATTTATGTTTTTTGCCCCCAAGTGCATTACTTTACATTTCTCTACATTGAACATCCTCTGCCATTTGTCTGCCCACTCAGTTAATTTGTTCAGGTCATTCTGTAAAATGTTAGTATCCTGCTGCGATGTTATTAACCTGCTTATTTTTGTATCATCAGAAAAAACGGAGACAGAGCTATTAATCCCTTCCCCTAGGTCGTTAATTAATACATTGAACAGAATTGATCCCAAGACAGATCCTTGGGGTACCCCACTCGTCACTCTAGACCAGTCTGAGTACACATTATTAATCGCCACCCTTTGGATACGCCCCTGTAACTAGTTCTTTACCCAAGAACAAACCTTATGGTCTATAGCTGCAGATCTCAGCTAGTAAATCAAGCGTTTATGGGGAACTGTGTCAAAAGCTTTTGCAAAATCCAGGTACAGCACATCAACTGCCCCCCCCCCCCCTATCTATATGGCCGCTCACTTCCTCATAGAATGTTAGCAGGTTTGTCTGGCAGGAACGACCCTTCATAAACCCGTGCTGATTACTGCTAATGATGTTACCCTTCCCAGTTAAATTTTGGATATAGTCTCTAATTATCCCCTCCAATAATTTACTCACTATTGATGTTATCCAAAAATATTAGGAACAATGGCCTGGCTATAACCTGACTGAGTTCATTGAGAACTCTCGGGTGTAAGCCATCTGGTCCCGGTGATTTACTTGTATCTAGTTTTTCTAGTTTTTCTTTGACTCCAGCCTCTGTTAGCCACGAGGGTATGGCCTGTGCTGTGGCACTAACCGTATGGTTGCGGTCGGTAAACTCCTCCTTTTCCTGTGTAAAAACTGAGGAGAAGAAGGTCTTTAATACAGTTGCCTTTTCTGTGTCATCTGTGACCATCCTCCCATTATCATCCTTTAAGTGTGCAATTTGCTCAGATTTTGCCTTTTTATTATTAATATATTTAAAGAATTTCTTTGGGTTTATTTTACTTTCCTCTGCTATGTGTTTCTCATAATCCCGTTTAGCCGTCCTGATTGCCTTTTTGCACCTCTTGTTACTGTTAGTAAAAAGGACTTGCCAGTGTTCCTGGCCATTTCCGCGGTGGTGCGCGCACTCCCGTGCGCATTCGCGCGCTCCCGTGCGCACCCAAACGGCGCCTATTTAAACCCTGGACTTCCTGCACCAAGTTGCTGCTTGTTTCCCTATTGAAACCCATGGTCCGTGATTCCTTCCCCGGCCGAAAAACAGGACCACCAGGTCCCATCCTAGTTAACGGAGAGGAGGAGTACGAGGTGGAAGCGATTTTAAAGAGTCGTCGGAGAGTGGGTGTGACCGAATATCTAATCAAATGGAAGGGTTTCGGCCCGGAAGAGAACTCGTGGGAACCCGAAGGGAACATTCATGCTCCCGGACTGATTCAGGCCTTCAAACGAAAGCGCCAAGATGGTGACACTCGATAGGCATCCGGAGGCTGCCCCTTGGGGGGGGGGGCAATGTTAGTAAAAAGGACTTGCCAGTGTTCCTGGCCATTTCCGCGGTGGTGCGCGCACCCCCGTGCGCGCGCACGCGCCGGAAACGGCGCCAAACGGCGCCTATTTAAACCCTGGACTTCCTGCACCAAGTTGCTGCTTGTTCTACAGCGTTCCAGACCTGTGGGCCTCAGCTCCCTACCTGTTCCTGTGTTTTCACCTGTTTTCCTGTTGACCCGGCTTGCTTTGACCTGTTGTCCGCTACCTGCATCGACCCCGGCTATCCACGACCATCCGCTTGTCTACTCCTCTGTACCTCCGCTGCCTGCCCGTTAACGAACCTTTGCCTGAACTTGACGATCCGCTTGCCTAACCCTTTTGTACCGCTCTGCCTGCACGTTGCCAACCCTGCTTGTACGACCATTCTCCTGTTTGCATGACCTGCTGGAATCTCACTACAACATCTGTGACCATCCAGCCCTCGTGCCATCCTGCACTCTCGGGCCTCTGTCTACACTACCAGGGGTCCTTGAATCGGGTGCGCAAGAGCGTTTGTTCCCTGCACAAGACAGACTCCACCGTCAGGTACGTAACAGTTACATTCCTTGTATTTTTTTAATTCAGAAGGTGGCCCTCCCCCTTTTTGTTAATTTTAGATATCAAGGAGGGAAAAATTAAAGTGATACTAAAGGCTGCTTTTTTAAATAAAAAAAGATGTTGTACTTACCTCCTCTGTGCAAGTATATTGCACAGAGCAGCCCTTTGCCTCTTCTGGGGTTTCTTATGAGCACTCTCCGCTCCTCCTCTTCTGAGTGTGCCCCCATAGCAAGCTGTGTGCTATGGGGGTACACAGGCAGGCTCAATTCCAAGCTGGGCTGTGTGTGTCCATAGACACACACAGCTTGGCCCAGTCCCCTGCTCTCTCCTCAATAACTGTGCTGCGCCAATAGCTCCTGCTGCCTTTAGAGCCTCCAGTGCTTACAGGAAGAGGAGAGAACTGCAGCAGACAGAGACAGTACTGGATAGAAGATGGACTCAGCTAAGTGTTTTAGGGGGGGTTGGTGGAGCTTTTATTGAAAGATTTTTTTTTTTTTCACTTTAATGCAGAGAATGCATTAAGGTAAAAAACCTTTAGACTTTCATACCACTTTTAAACCTCTGTCAGGTTTTACCTGCTTTCCAGGATGAGAGATTTTCATTCACTTTCTGTCTTGCTGACAATATTATATGAGATAGGAAGTAAAAAAAAAATATTCAACAGGAATACAAACAGCAATATAAATCTAACAGGGGTTATAGCCTCCCCTATTCTACTAAATAAAAGAATGATTATTCTTGTGTCTTGTGGATGCGTCTTGCGGGAATAGCAGTAAAAACTGACTAACAGTCTTTCTAATCCTTCTCTATTCTTTCTAAACCTGAAAAAAACTGTTTTAGTTTGATAAACATTTTAATAATGGAGGGACACATTAATGAGAAAACAAAGACACAAAAGGACCAACATCTTTTTTTTTTTTTTTTTTTTTTTTAAAA